>NMRB01000130.1:120067-219649 GCA_002633025.1 Notospermus geniculatus | reverse complement strand
CCGTATTTAGGGAGGCAGGGGGCAACTGCTTCCGAAACTACAACCTCATCTCGGGGCCTCTTCGGACGTGGACACTGGGGCGGCATTCTGTAGGCATACCCTTCTAACAATTTACATCAGAGTGCAATGTACGCATTTCTATGCGGTTGGTTGGTAGATGGTGTTAGGTGTGCGTGCAAACACTCTCAGAAAGTGAGGTGATACCAGTACCATGGCAGCTCGCAGGACCTCCCTTGCAAAGACACCTTTACACTGCACCTCCTTAATCACGTACTTCACTGAGTGTGCCCAGAGCAAATGGGACTACGCTTACGTCATGTACGTGGAAGCCTCGGCGGATTGCTGCAAGATCCCCAGCTAGAGGTATTGCGACGTTTTTCTTCCGCCTTGTCTAGGACTGCAGCCCGAAGCCTAGACCAGTTTGATCCTTCTTGTGTGCCAGCATTAGATCTGCTCTCCCCTTCAATTGGTTCTGTTTGAAGGTAGCCTACGTTCACCCTTTTTTCGTCGAAGTTATGGCCTCACAATCCACACGCTGTGGCATCTCTGCGAGAAGGATCCTCCTCTTATGAGCGCAATGCAGTCGTTATCGCGTCATCGTGGGGCGTTTATAGTACTTGGAACAATAGCTCCACTGGCATGACTGGCAGCCATACGGCCTACGGGTATGTCCACCTTCGTGCCAAGTTGGTTGACCTATTTGATAGTACAGTCACGTCATCAGATGCCTGTATTTGGAAGAGAAATGTTGCTGAAAGTGTTTACCATTGCAGCGTCTTCGTTTTGGATACTTAAGAGCACACAAACTTCTCATCATCAGGAATTCCTAAACCGGCCTAGCCCCTGGAATCCTGCAAACTGCCCTCCCCAGACCATCCCTAGAGTTCGACCAGCCTTATCTCCGATGGTGACAAGCCAACTAGATTAAACGCCTCAGTAACAGGATAACGGAAAGAGGATTACCTGACATTCAGAGGATTATCGGGTCGTCTGAAGGAAGGGTCAAACCCGAGGGAAGACAGAATGGTTGAGATGGCGATCCTACAGAGGGGAGTGCAATCTCCAAGATAGGGACACTGCTGAAAATGTTGCTGACTACCGGGGGCGACCAGCTGAGCGATCTGCAAGATCCGCCATTTAGGCCCAATTCCTTTCAGGCACTGATGTCCAACTGAAATTCTATTGGTAATCAAGAATGCTAGAACTCGGAGGCATGACAAGCAGAACACAAGCACTGAGCAGCAGTCATGACAAGACACTAGTTAGTGACAAGTTGGCGAAGCTATTACGGTATTACGATATATTACGGTACACGTATATCGTTCAAAACGTACATGTACTGACCTCATTCATTGCTTAAAACATCCAGCTCGGCGGCCACCATGCCAACCACTTACCCATGAAAGGACATCATCTATGGCCAGCGCGTAAGGCCGTGCCATACATGTAACTGTGGGGAAAGTCACCCAGATTTCAATATATTCTAATCATCAGTGGCCTGATTCACAAAGCCCTCTTAGCTTAAGTATGATCTCAGCACTGCCCGTATCTATTGTCAGCAAGTCGAAGAACAATAGATACGGGCAGTACTAAGATACATACGCTAAGAGGGCTTCGTGAATCCGGCCCCTGGTGTCCTTCTTTTAAATTTATACTTACATTTCGAAATCCAGCACATGAATTTGACAGATTTTTTCCACTTTATATTTTTTGAGGGCAAATACTAATAATAACGGGTTTCTAAGATGAAAGACATATAGCTTCCTACCGGACTCGAATATTTTTTGAGATGCAGAACGGCAGCTCCGATACATCTCCTTCCGTTTCACAGTGACTTGACTCCGGCGATCTGACTGCCATATACATGTACAATATGGTTGGTAGGTATATTCCCAGCGGTGTACATTACAATAAATGTACATGTACATGTATCACGCATGGCCACACTGATGACGTTACGATCACTAACACCATCAGAAGCCGTTTTCTGATCCTATCATCTGACACGTACGTAATCCCATCACCTGATCAAGAAACCCTAAACCCAAGGGCAAATATCATCCAGTTCTATAAAGATGTGAACTGACATAATATTTTTTTACTTCTGCTGTACAACAGTAAAACCACTCTTTATCCTATCATTGCCGTCAGATGAACATTTTTTGTGGTTTCTTCCCTTTTTTCTCGCTACTCGTATTGCTAATGTTGCTGCATAGAGTATTGAAGTCACAACTGATACCGCTTTCTACAAGAAAAAAAATGGATAGGTCATTGCCACAACGCAAAATTCTCCTTTTTGATACATGTAGCACAGTGTATACAGTTTTTCTATTAGAAATCTGTTTGACGAACCTTTCACGATATCAAAAACGTATAAGCGAGCTCTCCTCGTGTATTTTTGATGATATTACGATGTAGTTACAAACAAATGCCATTTACTAATTATACGTATTGGACTCTTTTTCATTTCGGGCGCAAGTAAAAAAACGATCTCGAAACGCGTAGGTTATCGTCTCTGAGTTGATTATGTGAAAGTTGATGGAAAGAGGGAGAAAAAGGGCGCCATTCTTTCTTGTAATGTCGAGAAGGGCTCAGGCTCCGTTGCTTACCAGCAAAAACAGAGCTTCGTAGTGTTTATCCCATCATAACGGATGGACCAATCTCATTAGAGAAAAAAGGCAAACTCCCTCTGCCTCATCGCTTTGTTCATGTAGAGGAGCCCAGTAACTATTGAAAATGGCTAGAGGGTATATCTTTAACATTCTAAAAAATTAGGTGTGACAACAGAGAAATCCAAAAGTGACTAATCCGTTTCAAAATCCAGGGCAAAGCTGAAGGTAGACGAGATATGAAGCATTTTTTCACATACGTATCTCACCTTTCGTCGGACTCAGTGGCCGATTTTTTGCCAAGGCGATACCATTGCTTTAACATGCCATCTTCATTGCTCTAACCTGGCAGTGGCTCATTCAAACTAACCTCTTAACGTAGAAAAGGGAGTGTTTCGATGATGCGTACGTCTATTGTCCATGTGGTATCAGCCAAGCAGACAACGCCAGACATTCTATCCCCATTCCACTGGCCAGATCACAGCATCAACCTTTACTACTTTTTTTATTACCGTCTTTGCATTCTGGTCATAATCAGATTCTTGCCCGGGGGAGTTCTTATGTTCATATCTATCACTTCGGTCACTATAAATGTCAATGGCTGGCCATACGTGACCACCACATTTTGAGTTTCGAAAAAATACGCGTTTATTTGCCAATGGGAAGAACCGTCTGTCATTATATGGCAGTAGATCTTCTTTCCGAGGCAGACAGTTCGTGTTTGGTCCTGCGATGGAGATGCTGGAGGGGATCATTCAAAAACATTTTCAGCGTAAGCTCGAGACAGAAATAGCACAGCTCCATACAGCACCGTTAGGAATTTCGAAACCCATTTCTGAGGCTAGTCTATTTTCTGCAAACCAGAGCTGTACAAATATTCATTTCATTGTCATGACAGTGTTAATTACCTCACTACCAGCCATACAGGATAGTGCTCTTTTCGTGGATCAATGTGCTGTACAAAAATGTTCACTTCATCGTTATCACATTATTAATTACCTCTGTCATTACTAGCCATACAGAATAGTGCTCTTTTCGTGGATCAATGTGCTGTACAGAAATGTTCATTTTATCGTTATGTCAGTTTATTGACCACGTTACCAGCTACACAGAGAGAGAATAGCACCAGCACCTTCACGCCCCATCACACTGAGCTATGTTGTTGAAAATGTTGCCCGACGGGCTCAAACTGTGTGCGAATGGAGTGGACGTAGTGGGAACCTTTTACAAACTTCATGGAGGGGCTCGGACGGGAAGTGTGCTCGAGAACTTCGAGGCATTATTTGGCCAACGTTACGTTCTAGCCCTTTTTAAGATTTTTTAGGATGGGGCAGGACGTTTTGAGAACTACTTCAGTGTGACAGTACCTTAAACCACAGCTGTACAAATATTCATTTAATCGTTATGATAGTGTTAATTACCTCACTACTAGCCATACAGGATATTGCTATTTTTCATGGATCAATGTGCTGTACAAAAATGTTCACTGCATCGTTATCACAGTATTAATTACCTCATTACTAGCCATACAGAATAGTGCTCTTTTCGTGGATCAATGTGCTGTACAGAAATGTTCATTTTATCGTTATGTCAGTTTATTTACCACGTTACCAGCTACCCAGAGATAGATAGCTCCAAACAGCACCTTTACGAAGTTCGATGCCCTTTTGTGCGAGTCTAGTTTATCTATAAACCAGCGGCATCCTCGACCACTGAAAATTTCACTTTTGAGTTTGCAGATTGCGAATTTCTGTTCAAGGCAGATGTATTGTGGTGGTGCACGGGACGCACTACGAGGGGAAAAGCAACGCAATTTCCGATTTTCTCCAACCACACATTCCAGCCAAGTCGGCCGCTAATATCTTCCCTGCAGTGAGCTTATGTGACAAGACAAGTCTCAGCTATAAATTCAATCTTTTATCGTTTTCAATTTCCCTATTTGGCCTACAGTACGGATGGTATTTTGTTACGTTCAATAAATAATGGTGCAATGCCAATTGAATCATCCAGTCCAAAGTGATGGACCATTTCCATTGGTCAAATGAACCGTTTATAGACAATGCCAGACATCATATTCCGAGTTGGCAAAACCATCATTTCTTTGTCCAATGAGCACATGATCTAGCCAGTGCTATCCAGCCAACGAGATATTGGCAAATGTGGCATTATTACAAATGCAATTTCACGCCGGCTCGGAGATTCCTCCAGTATTGATGATCTCAAATGTGTTTCTTATGGCCAATATGGCGACAGGAAGCTACTACTTCCTGCTGGTTAAGGTATCAATTATTGTCAACCAAATGTAACCATCTGTATATCGATGACAATTTTTTTTCGATGGAATATAAAATTATTCTATGCAAGTTCTGCTAGTTTGATAAGATACCGATGAAGATAACCCATTCGCGAAGACGTCGTTAAAACGTCTATCCTGGACGAAGGGAGGCCCGGGGGTCATTTATTTCAGCACCAATAAAACTTGTATTAAACCCCAGTAAACGTGAGCCATTCGCAGCTTGAAAGCGTCCATTATGGATAATTGGAACGAGAATTTACTGCAACGTCACAATAAATGATGAACACAACGGAAAGAGAATACTGAAGTTGTCGTTTGGTGAGGTGGTTGTCTTGGGAGCAAGGACAAGGGGCCCCTTCTCCCCACGGGTTCTATTCTGAAGACTTTATGCCAAGTCTTTGTGCAGATTCATGCACCTTAATCCGAGAGCACAAATTACTGCAGGTAAATTTCCCAGGTGGCATTGAGCAGTATACGTCGTGGGGTTTTAAAAATCGACGTTTTTGCAAACCATCCGCAACTCATGAGAATAAGCTAGGCCAGAACAGAATACCGACAAGAAATATTCAGGTAAATCTGATCCCAAAAGGCCTTTTGGATCAGTCACAGTATCACTCGCTTTGTTTGCCTCCATTGGGGACATTTCGTGTTCAATTCCGCACGCGACGCCATGAAAGTAACATGCGTTTCTCTTTTTCGCCACTCTGGCCAGCTTTGAAATCAACAAGGACAAAAATCCCTTTGTCTCTGACTACAGTTACCTGACAGGTGGATAGTTATGTACCACTGCGGTAAACCGTAGTTCATCATGCTCTCGTTATGTTACTAAGAGCACAAGGATCAAAACGTCGAAATTTGAGAATGCCTTGCGATGACATTTGCAACGATTATTTTTTTGCTTGCGAGGCCAGGAAGCAGTCCTTAACACAAGCAAGATAATATCATTTTTATACAACACAATGCATGCAAAAACTACTTTTATACTTATTGTCAAGGACAGTGTCTACGAAATTGCCTTGAGATTTGGTGTCAAACGTACGAATAAGTTCAGTGTCAGGTTTTTCCACAGAGTGGTATTACCCATTACACAATAATCAGATCTGATTGGGTTTTATATGAGAATGCTTTGAAATGACATTTGCAACGATGAGTTTTTTGTTTGCGAGGCCACAAAACAGCCCCCAACACAAACAACGATAATATCATTTTTTTATTGTTCGTAGGGCTGGTATGGGAAAGTAAATGTACTGTACATGTACGTCACCAGATCGGAAACATCGTCTGCTGCACCGTCTCTTCTCGCCGAGATTTCACGTGAATTACACTGCGGCAATCGCTAAACATCTGTCGAGTCTTCTTATAATTCGCGTGTTTAAGATTTATTTGGCTGCCGAATGATTCATATCACTCGTGGGGCTTCTAATGCTCAATGACAATTCCCAAGTACAAGACAACAAGTGTGCACAAATCAATGTAATAGAGCACAGAAACATTAGGAACAGACATGCTTTTTCACCATCATGAATGTCATTCAAAACGTGATTTTGCAAGTGGTAAGCTTATTGAAAGATGCTAAACTGAAGGGAGTCTGATTCGATATTCGTAGAGCATCAAGATAGATAGTCTCGTGCCACCAGACTCTGCANGACTCGAACTAACGGACCCTCGCATAGCAACAACCGCCAGCACTCAGGGGCAGCACGCCTTAACCAATAGGCCAAGGTGGAAGATTGAATATAATGTAGGAGGAAATAGGAGGGTCGGGTCTATAACCAAGTACCACAGTCTGCCATCGAAAGTCGTGGACTGGACTCTTCTGACTAACCAACGATGGTTCCGTTTATTTAACAAGCTTCATCAGCAGTAACTTTCCTATCTTGTGTTTGACCGGGATGTTACTACCCTCTTAGCCAAAAAGGCTCTTGAGGGGTTCTTTGTGCCTCACCAGGGGAACCCTAAGGTTCTATATAGAACCTTCTGTAAAGAACCCGAGAGGGTTCCATATAGAACTTTTTTTCGCCAAAGAACTCACATAAAGGTTCCAGATATAACCCTTTTCTGAGGGAAAGGTTCTATCTGGAACCTCTAGGGGTTCTTAAAAGCCCAAGGGTTCTTTAATCTGAGGGTTCTCCTGGTGTGGCACCAAAGAACCTTTTCGGCTAAGAGTGTACTGCAAATTATGAACATCCCTCAAATGACATCCGAACCTCTCAGCTGGGACAGTCTCCACGTACCATGATGTGTTGGCACTCACGCTGTCGAACCTAATCAACCTCACAGGGCATTGGGTGTTCTCTCAAGGAGACAGTAGACGACTTCCCAATTTTTCTCAGCTCCTACTTATTAACCGACGTTAGGTTGCATTCATCTTTTTTTAATAAGGATGCAGCCTCAAAAATCTTTCATTCCATTTATTAGTTTTCTTAGAGCCGAAGACAGAGATTGGTGGATTTTAAAACGAAGGTGCAAAGCCATCACTTTATTTTCCCTTTGTCCCGGTACAATAAAAATTTTCATAGCCACGATGCGAACGAGAATCCATATTTATCGTTAACCGATTCAATGAAATATTTTCCTAAATTTATGGCTTCAATGATGATATTATATTTTCATGATATCGTTACGGGTAGCCATAAGGCGATACTATCAGATTACACAGTCGCTACAGGTTAAAAGCACAAGATTTATGACGTAGTACACAGTGATTAATGACGTACACCGTATCATCTTAAGTACAGGTTAAGAATTTGGCAGTTAATTGAGTAATGGAAATTGTAGTTAATGGGTACAATTCCTATTCTGGACGCATGATATCGGCTCTCCGGGATATAAGATAATTTATGGCTGATCCGAACTTAAAAGGCGATAGTCCCCTTACTTTATCTTTGTGTCTTTCTCACGTGAGGGCAATGACACCGCCGTTAGAAGCTCTCAGTTTAGTGAACAAATAGGCATCTTTCGAGTACACACAGTAAAAAAATTGTGTGATAACAAAAGACTCCTAAAATAAGCTCGCATCTAGTCCTGTTTTATGGCAGCTGTTTTCTTACATGACTTGGGGGGGGGGCTGTCAAAAAACTAGGACCAGCCATAATGATCATCGTTATCACAGATTATCAACATACTAATAGGCACACGTGAATGCTCATTGTCCTTGAACTATGTGACAAAATGTTCATTTCTTCGTTATGACAGTTTTATTTATCTCACTACTGGCCACTCTTTTTATGGATCAAAGTGCTGTACAAAAATGTTATGGCAATTTTATTTACCTCACTACCAGCCACACATGATAATGCTCTTTTTCATGGATCAAAGTGCTGTACAGAAACGTTCATCTCACTACCATTTCGCTTCAGGACATGGTCACTTTTTTTCACGTTTCATAAGCTTTTGGGCCTTTCATTTCATCTTTCATTACATACCTTGTGTTACATTGTTCTGCCTAGTCGTCATCATGTAGTGAGTGGGTAGCCACTCAGTAATCTTGTTAATAAATAAATCAATAAATTTACCTCTCACTACCAGTCACACATGATAATGCTCCTCTTTTTCATGGATCAATGTGCTGTACAAAAATGTTCATTTCATCGTTTTAACAGTTTATTTACCTCACTACCAGTCATACATGATAATGTTCTTTTTCATGGATCAATGTGCTGTACCAAAATGTTATAACAGTTTTGTTTACCTCACTACCAGCCACACATGATAATTCTCTTTTTCATTGATCAATGTACTGTACAGAAATGTTCATTTCTTCGTTATGACAGCTTTATTTACCTCACTACCAGCCATACATGATAAAGCTCTTTTTCATGGACCAATGTGCTGTACAAAAACGTTCATTTCATCGTTATGACAGTTTATTTACCTCACTACTAGCCACACACATGATAATGCTCTTTTTCATGGATCAATGTGCTGTACAAAAATGTCCATTTCATCGTTATGACAGTTTATTTACCTCTCTACTAGCAACACATATTCCGAAAGTAACCACGGAGACCACACAAAGACTGCGCTAGCAGCACCTTGGCTAGGACCAAGTAAATGTAGTAGATACATTAATTTATCAGAATTGGTGCCCCTTTCAGCCCTTTAATTTTGATTCTCTGATCAGGTGAGCTCTTTGCAATGACCCAACACGCCATCCTTACATTAAGAGGGGAAATTTTCTGATAGTAATTGCTCTACAACACGGTCGTTTACCGAAGGGAGCGTGAGCAATGATCATTGGGACATAATCAAAGTGTATGAATATGAGAAAGTGATGGTTATGAGGATGTAACACTTTGCCTCGGTTGAATATCTGCCAAATAGTACAGCGGTGAAGGGTTTGCCCAGGATCATTCATTTCTTCTAGAAATTATGAAACTTCCCCATAGGGTTATTTTTTTGAAACCTAAGTATCATGAAAAATTGCCCCCCCCCCCTCCAAAACGTGCCCCTTAGCCGCCATGTTGAATTCAAATATGGCCGCCAAAATAGTCATTTTTCTACAGTGTCTCAAAGAGTGGCGAATGATTCTCGTTGATCCGGATGATAAGGATGGAATGATGGAAAATTCTAGCCCACATGTCATCTCTCGAAGATAAAAACATCAATAACTGATATGAGGCACGCTTCACACACGAGGTAATCCGATTGACAGCCCACAAATGTTTGCTAAGGGAACAACAACCTTTTTGTGATGTTGAACAAAAGTGGCTTGATACAGTTACATGTAGATAGTTGGAAAACTAACTGCTCTCCCTGCTGGAAAGACAATGGGTGATATGAATAAAAGCTAGCAAATGCTTTTACTTCATATTTGAACAGAATAGCGTAGTGCATTTGTACTAAAAAATCCAAGTAAAAGCATTTATATTTGTTTTTTATTTATTTTTTATTTATTTTTTTTATTCATATGACCCAATATCAGCACTTGAACTTCGTAACGTTACGTGCTCCGTTTGAAACATTCTAAGGACTCAAAGATAAGATTTAGATGTCAACACTGGGTGAGCAACATCAGATTTTGTCGAATGACACCGTCAACCAGAACATTCCTCCACCACGATAATTAGTTTCAGGTGCATAGTGCGAGAAATTCAATTTGTAGGGATGTCAGGATAAATTTGGTGCGAATTGCCTAAATCAGTGGCGTCAATTGAATGGAATGGGATAGAGTAAAAAGTCAGTTGCCTTGCCGGGAAATCTAGCCGATCTGTTGCTGATAATGGGAGATTACAGCCAGGCTTGTTTTTAGGCGTAATGCGATTGTCTGCCATCTTGCCAAGAAGCCTCGTCGGTTTTCATTGTCAAGGATGCAGCCAATTTCTCGTTTTTCCTGGATGTTTTCTGATCTGAATCAGGAGAATGATACCGTAAGGATATCTTGGCAAATATTTCTTAACGCATTGTCAGCGACTTGTACCTCCAAAAATCTAATTGTTACGACCACAGGAGTGTTTAATGAATTTGTCAAGGAGTGTTTAAATGACGTCACCCCGGGTTTGTAGATGTCACATGTGGCAAACTTTTGTTATTGAATCGAAAGTTGAGCAGCATTATCAGCTCTACAGATAACTTTGGGTAAATTTAAAGGTTACCTGAAAGTTTTTCATCTGCTTCTGGTTTTCTGCGTAATACTGTAGAGCATTAATCGGGCAGCATGAAACTGAAAACCGCATGAAAATCGGATCACACACTTCCAAGATATGGGAATTTAAAAAGGATGACTACACACCCTGGCAACCATGTCAGGCAGCGGAGAACAGCACATTTGATGTCATTGGGTTTTTTAAACATATAAAAAACATTAAAATAACTTGGGCAGTAGTTTTGATGTACATGTATTTTTCTTGTTCAGTCAGTCGTACTGCAGTTATTTCCTTAAATATGGTTTCTGAGGGCAATATTTTATTTCTGGATAGCACATTTGATCTCATGAACCCACCGCCTGGACAGCCATGGATACCAAGTTGTTTGGTTGTCATGTAGAAACAACATCTTAAATTTGGTATAACACTGTAACTAATAGTCCAATCCTCATGCAACTTTCACTGAATTGTTTTTTACTCGAACCACTTTTCAGAGTAAAAAATCCTGAAATGCCTTTTAGGTAACCTTTAAGGTCCAGCAGGAGGAAACAGGAGTGCCGGAAAAAAATTCGCTGTGAGAGAGAGTGGCCCACTGTATCACATGAAGAATGGGTCAAAAGTGAGCCAGGGACCCAACGATCGAACCCGGAACCTCAGAGGTGACAGTGACGATGTTTCCACTTTGCCACCTGACAGCCCATCGGCGACAAATCGTCATCGGAGCGATACACCTTGAAATCTGCACGAGGCAATTAGAGAGAAATTATTACACGGACGAGAAGAAATCAAGTGGGGAAGGAAGGGTGTCTAGGGTTACACAAATCACCCCTTAGGAGAAATTCCCTCGGAGAAACTCTCCTAATTGGCGGGAGATGTTCATGGCTGGCGGACATTTGAGTGGGTAGAACTGGCAGAAAGTAGGGGATCGACTTCGAGACAGTTGAAGCACCTGTCTTTTTGGATGAGATTTTGTTATTAGGGAACTAAGGTGATGCACAAGTGGCGGTGAAGTCTTCGTGATCCGGATATACATTTACTATATGACACACGTGAGTGTTAATTGGGCTTTTAGGATCGACTTTTTTGCGAAGAGTTTCCCTTAAGTGGTCCAACACTCAAAATTTATTTCTAAGAGGCGATTTTGAAATATCACCAACGTAGAATGGATACAACTTCTTAAGTCGTGCACATTTTGGCTGGCAGCGTCAACTATAAGTATATTTGGAAGTTGAATGATGGTTGAAAATGTCGATGATAGTCAAGATGAGCTCTAATTGATGAGATTGGCACAGCTAGCCGCGAATGAAGTTCTCTTGAGTGTTCGACGAAATGAAATAATTGAAAATTAGACATTATCATCATTAAAGTCAACAAATCAAGAAGCGGAGCAGAATTAAGATAAGAGGAGAATGTATTACGAAAGAATTTATTAGGGAGGAACTTCACATGAACTCTGAAGTGTGAATTCGGTATTAAACAGTGTAGGCGTCGTGGTGGGGATGTGTTTGATTGTGGACTTACAAAAATACATCGAGAGGTACATGTATAACTATAACTACCAAGCTGTTGTATTTTTTTTGATTCTTTAAAATATTATCTTTGATAATTAAAGTTGGATATGTTTTTCTTTGTATAACTAACTGAATTAATTTTAACGTAGTCCCTACTTAGATTTCGTGTGTAGTACAATGGTAGGTACCGTTCTCACAGGGCTTTATACATGTAGATAGACATGTATTCATCACCAACAACGTTTGTGTCACATTTTTGGCATATTTTGTCTTCGTCGATGTAATTCGTTGAACTTAATTCTTCACCTAGTGAGCACTCAGTGAACTAAACCCTCTCACCTCCATGTTTGTTGATCATCTTCCTCGGTGCTCACTTGGTGGTAATTGCCTCGTTTAGCTCACCATTCACGTCTTTATTACCGGCAACAATAATGACATTCCCTCGGCGGAGTATCAAAGCTTGTAACTGAACTCAGAGTGAGAGCCATGGGTGTCATTCTTTCCTCAGGTCGACTATGACCCTGGTTGAGCGATGGATTAAGGGTCAGCGGGTAAAGACAGAATCTGGCTATATCACTAAAACGGGATTTAGTTCCTGAGAGATATATGTGGTACATGTATATATGGTTATCTAAGGCGTGCCAAACCTTTTTATTGTAACTGATACAATTCATTATCAGTATACGTATACGTATAAAGTGTGTACATTATGCAAGTTGTTCTAATAAATAAATCGTGAGTGTTGAGGAAAAACCTAGCAAGTCGCGTTTTGTTCTTCATTTTGTGAAATATATTTGATAAGACGAGATCAAACATCACCGTGACTAGCCCCACACGAAAACAATCTTTTTCATGGATCAATGTGCTGTACAAAAATGTTTATTTCATCGTTATGACAGTTTTACTTGCATAAAAATGTACTTCTCTACTAGCCAGAAACGAAAAAAATGCACTTTTTTATGGATCAATGGCTGATATTTATAAAAGCTAGCAAATGCGTTTACTTTAAATTTTGTAGTACATTTACATGTACATTGGACACTGCTGTGAAAAATCTTAAGTAAAGCATTTGCTAACTTTTATGAATACCAGCCAATGTGCTGTGCAACCTTCATTTCATTGTTGCAACAGTTTTACTGGCAATCGACGTTGGACAGTGCCAATGACGACCTACACCTAACCTCCACATTTGCAACTATTGACTCCCTATAACGAGACAGTCATATTAGTCTCCAGATCTAAAGCAGGAACAAACTCCAGTCCCTGATCGGCTATATGTCAGAGTGTATTTCCCCGATACAACATAAGATATTCATAGCATTTAGTTTTGGCGATATGAAAACTGCGTAAATGATTACTAGCCGGTCATTAGATGTAATGTAAGTAGCCATTAGAAGCTATCGTAAAGCTTACGTCCGTCTGACGAGAATTTATCAGACGATAGACATACTGGAACCAACTTATCAAAAAAAACCCGTCGTGTGTGCTAGCCAATTCGATAGGCACTACGATGAGCGTGCTGTGTCCCCGAATACCGGACCTTCGCTGTTCTAACGTCCGGTGTAGAGTTGTCGAGGATGTGTATAGATGGTACATGTAGGTAGACCACGACAGTGGCACCGTGCTTTTGACGACATGTAGGCCTATACCTCACTTTTAGTACAACATATCGACGTGTGCCTTTTGATACACACCGTTTAAAGATCCGGCCGGACGTTAAAAGGGCGAAGGTCCAGCAGTATACATGTATTAAAACATCATGTCACACGGCACTAACTAGTATTTAAAATGTTATCAGAAATATGCTCTAAACTCCACTTACCTGTCCCCTTCCTGAACGCGGAAAAAATGACTAAATCCCGAGTTGAAGATAATGGGGTGGGGGTATGGTCAGAAACAGTAATGTCCTCATGTCCACTTTCTTGTCCCACCCCCTAGCCTGGAAAAGAATGGCAGCGTGCGATATCTTCAACTTAGGATATGGTCATTTTTTCCGAGTTCAGGAATGGGACAGGTAAATGGGAGTTTGGAGTATGATGATGTTGTTTTATTACAAAAAAAGTTTTATGAGTGCACGGCCAGAGGAGAATGACATAGTCGTGACTACGCCTATCTCCACAGCCAATCACAGGAAAGTGGCGGGAAGGGGGAGTCCTCAATCACTCAATCACGACGAGAACTACAACGGCCGGAGTGGCATCGTGCATGTGACGGAATTTGCTTTAGAAGCCAGGAATGCCGGTTTTTGACAACCCAATCACGTTTTCCCTTATTGAATTTACTGCATATTAAACATCTGTTACGCTTACTTTTATCTCTGTCATATTGTAAATCGTTTTATGCCGCGGGTCCCCAGTAAGTCATCGCAATAAGTTATCTCAGAACAGTATCGTCAGTTTACGAGCACCAATGGGCTACTCTCGACTACATGGCTGTTAAAAACGCTGATAACCGAAATGGAAAGCTACGAAAGTGGACACTTATACGCCTCGGGGACGCGTCGAGCATGTCGAATAGACACTTCTGTCGTTCAGGCATGCGCTTTGCAACCGGAGTGGGGAAATTAGCATACGTAGACGTGTTTTTCATCACATACACGAAGGGTACGCAGAAAAAAAAGGAAAAAAAATCAAAATAAAATTGATTAAAAATGTTAGGTTCATTGAGCACATTTGCTGTATTCCTGACACCTGCAGTACATGTATAGGGATGAAAATGTCAATGTAAGCTGATCTTTTTTTATTTAAACTCGACTCAGTCTGCTGACCTTTTTCACAAGAAGAGAATAAGGGAGTAAGAAATAAAAGTGGAAAACAGGAAGTGTGGAATTTTGGACTTTTGGGCGAATAGAATTTTTTGCCATTTGGAGAAACTTCCTTAAAATGACATGACATTTTGTCTGATTTTTCGCCCAAAGTCCTAAATTGCCCACTTTTATTTTCCACTTTTATTTGTTACTCCCTTGAATCCAATTGGTCCGCTTTGGGGCAAATAAAAATGGTAGATATGATAGATACATGTATCAACAGAAATTTCCGTCAACAACGACATGAATACAACGGTAACAAAGGGGCCAGAATTCAGCCACCGCTGATTTGGTGCTTGTCACCTGTCCAAACCTTCTGTGAAACCACGTGATTGTCTTGGCGAGTACACCGGGAAATCAATTTCAATAGAATAATTCCCTTTTGTCTTTAGAGTATATCAAATAAAATCGATTCATCTCTTTCGCCTTTCCAACAGCCAATGTAATTTAAATAGACGGGAGTTTATTTACTGAAAACGTCTCTGACTGCCTGTGGTACGTCATGAACAGGATTATGGCTGTCGGCTGCTGTCCTTGACCAATGAATATGCGGCAGTAATGACAAATCGTGGCGCCATGACTGATTCCGAAACAAATGCATCAAATGCCTCTCGTATCGTGACGGAGTAAACCCCAGATACGAATTGACGGCCAGCAATCATCTGCTTGACGGGTCGTCTGCAGTCCAATCTCCAATCAACCCAACTGCTACACCAAGATAACGCACAGTTTACATTAAAAGGCTTCCAACTGATTGCACTAGGTTTAATGTTATTAGGAAAGGGTTTTGATAACTTTTGTTTAATGTTATTACCTCGCCACATCACATTGATAACGCTCCGGCGGCCATATTGATTTTTTGCGGTCTACAGTCTGGAGTTTTTGAAAGCTTTACAGATAGTGTTTCCGGAGTTAAGTACGCTAGAAAATGTTTCCTTATTGTGCGATCAAAATTATTGGAGATACTCCAGAACAATGCCGAATAGCACATCGCGGAATTCAATTTTTCAAGTGTTCACAGAATGGAATTTTAAGCAGCTTTATTTTTTGCTGTTTCGAGACTAATCCAACTCGTCATCAATCATGTAGGTGAAATTAGTTCAGTGCAGCAAAAAAATCACAGGTAGAGCGGTGTCGAAACGTTCACATTAAATTGCCAACATAGGGCTAACAGTGTCAGTGCCCCAAGGCTGTGCAACAAACTGCCAACAAAATATCAGGTCATGTAAAACTAGTAAAAACTAATAAGCTAGAGAAACCCATGGGAATGGGTTCATTCCTTGTCACTTGACTGGACCAGTTTGCTATGGGTTTTCTTTAAATGGGTACAAGAGAGTGGGTTCATGGTACCCAGAATATTTGTTCCTCGGGTATGAAATGAATAGGTCCTTAGGTTGCAGTAACCCATAATGACCAGTTTCATAGGTCACTTTGGCCCATCTACGATTGCTACCCGTGGGGTGTTGGCACCCATGAGCAGCTTTCGGGTCCAACTGGCCTACTTCTAGGTTTATGTTACCCAGTTGGGTGATTTGAACCCATGGGGAAATCAGTATTTGTACCCATGGGACAGGACGATTTTTTACAGTTGGCAGTTGTAAAAGTAGGCCTACTCCAGGAAGATTTCTTTAAAAAAATCTTTCCAGTACGTATTTTATCGCTCAATGCCTTAAATTTCAATCATAATAATTTAATAACATGCATAATGTGTCAGGTTCCTATAATGTAAAGCGCCCTGCTGACATTTCAATTTGAATTGGCACCATTCTTTAATGATCATTAATAAATAGTTTTATAGTTTCTTATAAGTTTGAACTTCTAAAAAAGAACCTGTCGGAGGCAAAGTTAAGACTATGCTTGCACGTTTGCTGAAGATTCTGCATGTCGACTAAAGTACTAGTAATACTGTTGTCAATTATTGCCTTTACTTCCAATCACCACCCCCACCAAAAGAAACCTCTCGCCTTTCCACCGTTCTGCTATTCAATAATAGTATGTAAACAACTGCAGTATTTCCGATGTCAAGTATCACGATTTTCGAAGACAGAACACGTGAAATTCGCGACCGTGTACATACATGTAGGGCAAGGTTTTATATACCACCCAATCAATTTCGTGGAGCCAGTACGCCGTGATGAACTTATCAATTAACTATAGTCCTTGCCTCATTCGTAAACCGTACACCACTGATATCTTTTAATAGCCTCCTAAATGCCGTATCATTTGTACAATTACTTTCCAATTATAGTAGGTATTACAAGATGTAACACTGTCGTTTCAGGTGTCGCTAAATTTCCAATATTCTAGCTGAAGATTTGGCGTATAACCATTAAACGTCCAAGAAATATCCATTATTTGTCAGACTATGTAGTGACATTACGCGAATGCAACATTGATTATTTTTCACAGATTGGTGAGCACACAAAAATGTCCCTTCTTCATTAAATACTCTGTACAAAAATAAAACAGATCGTTCTTGTTTATGGAGCATTTTGTTAGCCTTACTAACGCCCCTTCTTTATCAAATACTCTGTACAAAAATAAAACAGATCGTTCTTGTTTGTGAAGCATTTCGTTAGCCTCACTAATGCCCCTTCTTCATTAAATACTCTGTACAAAAATAAACCAGACCGTTCTTGTGTATGGAGCATTTTGTTAGCCTCACTAATAACAGAACTGCGAAGAAAAATTGAGCTGCCATCGTTGGCTCATGGATGCATTTTGTCGAGTACAGTAATGGCAACTCGGTGCCATGAAAGTAGGTACGATCGATATTGAACCACCATTTGCCAGTAATTTTTAAACTGCGCAAAAGTCTAATGTTAAGTGAAGAAAGTAAATTTTGGCGGGACATAGATTTACATGTACATGTTTCTGTGCACTGCCATTGCTGTTTAGAGTTATTTGGCGCAAAAACTTTTTTTTTAAAATTTCGTTCCCTTAAAAAGTTGCTAAACATCAGAGGAGGACAGATGTGATTTTTTACCACATGCTGCAGAGAAATGGCTCCAAGGAGTTGAAATCTCACGGTCGAAGTCCAGTTGACTACATGTACAGTACACTGGTGGACAGAAATACATATTAGGACAGTGGCCAATTTGAAGTTTAATGTAAGTTTCTGCCTGTTAATGAATGTGATGAACTCAGCTTGTGTTCATATATTATTATGGGAAGGGTCCTTCTTTCCCCTCGCTACAATTTCAGTGAATTACATAATCAGTGGCAATTATGCAATGAGGTGTAATGACAATAAGGCAGTTCTCGCCCTTGTTCATCAAAGGTACAAAATGTATTTACAAGCAAATACTCGTTTTTCTTCGTGTTTTCTTCATTTTTTCTTAAGAATAAAGCTTTTAATTACTCAAGTTTAAATCACGTGTTTAAATCACTTGAAATTACCAACAATCCACATTGGAAGTGCAGAAATAAGTTAAACCATGATCAAAAATGTGTTCTAGACTTTATTCAAACTAAAAAAGATTTCATCTTCTTCTGATTCTTAACAGGCAGAATTTACATCAAACTTCTGGCCACTGTCCTAATATTTCTGTCCACCAGTGTAGGTCCATGAGACAAGCATAAAATGAACGGTCGTTATGCCTTTAATTCCTTCAGATCGGTCAACTCGATCAATAAGCAGATCTGATTAAATCTTGAATTACTACTTCAAGTCCTGCACCTCCTCGGATTTCGGGGAGAAGGTCACCCATGACTTTAGGTTCTAAGAAGAGAACTCAACCCATGGAATAACCCTCCTTGGACATGTTGAAAGATCATTAGAGCACGACATTTTGTTTACCATCCACTGAGTAGTATCCAGTGTAACCGATTACTTAACCCAATCAGTCGTAATCATTAATTAGTTGATTAATTAATTTACGGCGCCAGAGCTTGCCATAGACGTACATGTATACCTTTCCAATAAATCAGGGGTTGCACTCGAAGTGATATTCTTCGTTCAATAAAATAAAAATCGTGGTCAACAAGGCGTGACCGTCCAGCTTGTCTAGCCTTGGGTTTGAAGTCTTGAAATGTCGTCCTTCGGCTAACTTGTTGATTTTGAATTGTGTTGAATGTGAAAGTGGCTGATGAAGGCCCTGGTGGCCGAAAATTCGTAATAAATATGACACATGTATCCAGATTGGATGGATTCAGTGCCATTATTAGACAAGATTGCGCAGTTTACTGGCAAATGGTGGGTCAATATCAGTCCTACCTACTCTGCCCTCCAAACGAAGACTGCAGTAACTGCACTTACTGAGGTCTTGCGTTTTATGCCATATCTCCCTTGTTTTAGGTGGCAGCTCTGAATAATTTTGCAAGAAAGGAGAGAAGTATCTACTGATGTTATTGCACACCTACATTGTCCACTTCACTGAATAGGAAAGGCTGCAGAGGCTGTACAAGGGAAGACTGCAATATGCAGATACTGCAGTCTTCCATTGTAGGGCAGTACTTTCACGGCAGCGAGTTGCCATTGTTGTACTCGACAAAATGCATCCATGATCCAACAGTGGCAGTTCAATTTTTCTTCACAGTTCTGTTATTAGTGAGGCTAACAAAATGTTCCATAAACAAGGACGATTTGTTTTATTTTTGTACAGAGTATCTAATGAAGAAGGGGCATTAGTGAGGCTAACGAAATGCTCCATAAACAAGAACGATCTGGTTTTATTTTTGTACAGAGTATCTGATGAAGAAGGGGCATTTCGTGTGCTCACCAATCTGTGAAAAATAATCATTTTTGCCGTCGCGTTATGTCACTACATAGTTTGACAAATAATGGATATTTCTTGGACAGTGTCTACTTTAATGGTTATATGTCAAATCTTCAGTTACATGTACAATATTGGAAATTTAGCTACACCTGAGACGACAGTGTTACATCTTGTAAAACCTAACTATAATTGGAAAGTAGTTGTACAAATGATACAAATGATTCAGTGTCATATTTGGTGCCTTAGACTACTTCAACTTCACCTAACTTGGAGGGCCTATCGAAATTGTGGTCCTGTCATGTCAGGAATTCTGTTACGTCGACGAAGATGTTGTATTTATTTCGAATGGGCTATCCTTGCTACATGTAGAAGGCCGAGAAGTACTTAACATGAATCATACACAAACCTGACTTGAGCGGAAGTTACTGTGGAATCCGGACCCAAGGCCCTCAGGTAACGGAACTGCCGGCAGCTCTTACCGTCCCATTGCGGCCTTAGTCATTGAACCGGTATATCAGTGGTAGACAGGACATCCCTTACCCGGGGGCAATGCCAGTAAAATCAATGAATATACTAGGGTACAGAAACATTGGACATAAGCCACGAAATAATCGATGATTTTTATCATTAATATGGAACTTTCAACCATTATCCAAATTCTGAGTCATGATTTGATAATATCTTGATATTGCACGCTAACAGTTTAACATACCCATGTTAATATGCATCATCTTTTGTACATCGTCGGAATGCAGTGAACAGTGTTGTACTACAGGATGACAGGAACAGTGTACAGTGTTGTACTACAGGATGACAGGAACAGTGTACAGTGTTGTACTACAGGATGACAGGAACAGCTATAGTGGAAACTAGACAAAAGCCAATAGACACTGGTTTGACCAGTTTCACCATAAAGGAATCAAGCATAAGGTTCAACTTAGAAATTTAACGTTTTATAAATGTGGACAACATCCCTTTAAACTTCAACCGATTTTCATTCTGACTCTTTCATGTGATAGGCAATATAGTGCAAATTCTGTTGAATTTTAACAAATTGATCTTAATGATACAGCAGGTGGATTGAATTAATGAGAACCCCTGATGACGTGGCAGGTGTACATTTGAATAGGCTTACGTACATTTGCATGTGGAACATTAAAGGGACTAGGAAAATTTTTTTAAGCTTCTGTTATTACAAAATGTTAGTCTTTCATGATAAATTCCCACCGTCAATTCACTTTTTCAATTAAGTGTTAATTACTGGCACCCAGACAAATCAGTCATCACCACACCATGGAGGATTCACCACGTCACTGGGAACCTCATCGCTGTATGTATTGTATGGAGCGAGCTTGTACTCTATTATGTTGATTAGGTTCCCAGTGACGTGGTGAATGCTCCATGGTTTGGTGATAACTGATTTGTCTGGGTGCCAGTAATTAACACTTAATTGAAAAAGTGAATTGACGGTGGGAATTTATCATGAAAGACTAGCATTTTGTAATAACCGAAGCTTGAAAAAATTTTCCTAGTCCCTTTAATGACACTAAAAATAGCTCTGTTATCGTCAGAAATGAGTTCAAGGCATCAAGTTGACAGATTCATGTACCATTACGTAAAGCCAAAATTCAGGCAGTGAGAGACATCTGGTGGCAAAATATGAAGTGCATCCTTCAGTTACTTCATCGTTCGAAGTTCAACCTTCCTTGATTCCTTTATGGTTTCACCCAAGTCACGAGGTGGGGCTTGCATATGAAATATGCCACAGTATGTCACCAAGGTGAGCCAATAAAACTAGCCGTGGATATTGGTTTCCTGGGTTCACTCGATCACCCACACCGCTTCCCCTCTGCAGACAAATCACATCGCTTAAATCAGAACTTGCTTCCCTCAAGCATCACAAATCACTGCCAGACGATCATGCCAAAAACACATACATTTTGTGTAAAACAGCCTTGAAAATGTTGTTGAAACGCTTTTGGAGATGTTCGTACTTGAGTCACGCCATTTACAAATGAAATAACCTCTCTCCATGATAAGCACCATGACATTGTTCCGAGTAACTCATAATCCCTGACTCCCACTAGATCAAAGTTTGAGTGGAGATAATTCAACACCAATTCACTCGGAATGTTTCTGTAATGAATCGTGTTAGGCGCCACTCGATGGGGATACGAAATGTTCAGAAGGGAAAATTTGGTTAGCGAAACTTTCTGACAAACAGGGGTGATCTTGAGACTGATGTGAAGGAGCTGTGCTGACTGAGACTTAAACAATTGCCTTTAGTGGGTGTCAAAGGCTATGGGGCAATATGATGGACAAACATGACATTTTTCAAGATACAAGAAATTCATATACTGTATTCTCGTGTATATTAAATGTACATTCATTTTTGACGGGAAACTCTCTGAATGTTGAACGTCTGGTGAGGTATTAGGGAGGTTAAGAAATCAAACGATAAACGTAAACGCTAACAACAACGGTTTTTCCTACCGAAAATGCAATATAAAATCTGGTGAATGTGTAGTATGAAAAATAACGTCATCGTAAGGTTAACGTTTATCGCTTGATTTCTTAATCTCCCTAGTCAATCATATTGCCTTTAACCTTTCATTAACAGTCAGCCTATAGCAATTTTTAAAAAACTACCATCGGTGATTTTTTCCCGTTTTGCACTGCTCGTGCAATCATGTTAAGAACGTACCTGTTATGCCATCGTATGACCACCATGCCTGCATATCAAAACCAAGACCTGCAAAGAGAGAGACACGATACGGTTGACGTTTTTGAAATGAAGAGAAAAATACAAATGTCAAAGACAAGGCAAATGTAAGCCTATTATTTCTAAAAAACTGTCATAGTGATAAAATGAGCATGTAAATTTTTTACAGCACATGAAACATCATTATCTTGAGTTGTGTCAGGTAATACGAGGGTCGGATGAAAAGTTTTGAGCCTCACTAAGAAGGAGTGATGCCAAATCAAAGAACCCTTTAGATGACTATCTGGTTACTTTTCAGGTATCAAGGTATTTCGTCATTTGTTTCCAAATTTGAATTTTGGAAGTCATGAATAATGTTGAAAATGGACAAAACTGAGTATACCGTTCTGTAAACAAGTACCTGAATTTGAAGGGGTTAACTCCCACGGAAATCCATGCCGATATTATTGATACATTTGGAGATAATGCTCCTTCGTTTGCCACAGCTAAAAGGTGGGCAGCAGAATTCAATAGACAGCATTGAAGATGACCCAATGCCTGGTCGGCCTTGCCTGCACCCAGGGGGTTGTGTTTGTGGACTACCTTCCAAAGGGCGAAACCATAAATGGAGAGTATGACGCCACCTTGCTGAAGCAGCTCCACGAGGCTATATTAAGGCTAAACGCCCGGAAAAGATGACAAAAGGTGTCTTTGTTTCATCAGGACAATGCCCCACCTCACAAGTCAGTCATTGCCATGGCTACAGTGCGAGACTGTGGCTTCAAACTTATCAAGCACCACCCACCAAACTCTCCTGATTTGGCACCATCGGACTTCCACCTTTTCCCAAACATGAGAAAACAATTGACTGAAAAGCGTTTTCAGGATGATAATTTCGTGATATCAGCTGTTGTGGACTTTTTTGAGGAGCAGGAGGAAACCTTCTACGCGGCAGGGATCCAGGCGGTGCAGCACCGCTGGCAGAAGTGTGTGGACCACCAAGAGGTCTATGTTGAAAAATAACTAGGATAGAATCGTATTATCCAAGGGCATCATAGTGAGGCTCAAAACTTTTCATCCGACCCTCGTAAATTGTCAGATCGGTCTAAATTTTTATAGGCTTTAAATTACGACAATTCATCTGACAAATATATCGACCGCCTTGAGGGCTACAACAAGGGACCTTATTTTCATGGAACTAACACAGAACTCTGAAACTTGGGTTTGCCATGGCTATATGCCAATATTGGCTTTTGTATTTCAGTAAACTTATATCTTCGTAGTTACCACGCTGTTAATACAACCAAATACGGAGATTCGTAAACCTTCATCGCAAAAACTGTCAAGTTTCCATAGATACTTTCCACATAACATCTTGGAGACAATACCAATGGTGCTAGGTAACCTGTGCAATTTTTTTCTTTTGGCTATCCCTGAGAAGACTAACGCTTGGATAATTCCTTCGAATGCAATTAGAAATATGTGCTGTTTAAAACTAATAACTGCACCCCTCTGCGAGGTACGTCTATAGGTATTACCATAAAGGAATCAAACATAAAGGTTTAACTGCGAACGATGAAGTAACTGAGGGATACACTTCATGTGTTGCCACCAGATGTCTCTCACTGCCTGAGTTTTTGCTTTACATAATAGGCAGGAGCTTCAACGTTTTTCTATAGTTGTCTGAATTCAACAAAATTTGCACAAAACATGCAGAAGGGTCTTGCCTATCATATGGAAGAGTCAAAGTGCAAATCTGTTGAGGTTTAAAGGGATACTGTCCACATCTATCAAATGCTAAATTTGTAAGTTGAACCTTTATGCTTGATTCCTTTATGGTATTACTGAACTAGCCTAACCTGTACTACTAGTCTATGAACCCCATCCACTAATGTGCAGATACCTCTGGGAGTCTGCTAACATACTCGTAATGATTCAATTAATGAAGAGTGAAAAGTTGTAAGACACAAGTAATTGTTTTTCCGAAGCGAAATTCCACCGGTATGAGCTCGAATTAAACGATGATTTCCAGTTCAATATATAATAGCCTCGGGCATCAGTGGAGGTTTGAGGGCCAGGAATATGGGGCTCTACGTGAATGATTAGGAGAGCGATTTCGAATTTCAGCGATTGGTGGTTACTTTTACAATGTAATGTACATTATCACTGCAAATTAGAACACTCTAGGTCAAATAGCCACGAAACGAGCAACCTAACAACAAAATTTTGAACTATGATTTTGGTGACATTGAAAAGAAGGTGAAATCAAAAACTCATATCATACGTTTAATATATATCCTTGTTGGATATGTACATGTACCTATAATAAAAATAGGAATCCGATAAACGAACGCATAAGGTGAATTCCCACTTTAAATGTTTTCGGTTTTTGCCACCTGGTGGCAGAATACAATCGCAGATTTCCGCGAAAACTGATCTTTGGAGCCCTTTGTACCCTAGGTACATGTACATGTGTGCAAATCGGAAGTCAATAAGTCTAAAGGTTTAGAAATGTACCTTGATCAAAGATAATTGTTGATGACGATGGACGACGAACCAAGGACAGTCGGTATGGTATTAGCTCACCCAGGTGAGCTAAAAATGAGTATTGTCATAAAGGAATGAAACATAAAATCAAACATACTAACTCGGGGAATATCACCTGCGGTTGCTTCGCATGTGAAAGAAAACATCAACGAATTGAAGACTTCGGTACGAATTGATCAGATGTGGCATTGGTTGCCAGTTGAACCTCACATTTTTTATTGAAGTCCAATTTAACCAGGAATTCTGACAAACAATAACTTTTTGTTTCTGTGAACTGACGTCTCATGGCGCCACCGTCGTCGTCAGTTGTGGCTGTCGTGTCGAGGTAAACATGCCTACAAAAGACACAGTCCAACACAACTTCCTCCAACGTCATGATTTTATTAACCATTAATGTCTTATATTCATCCCGGTGCCCCAGCATATTTTGATTTTACGATACAGCAGTAAACGGTTATTTTGTAACCCGACCAAAAAGATTATATTCCAAAATAAATATTTTACCGCGAGAGTAGCCAAAGCGACGTCATTACCCACGTGACCAATGATTACTCTAGAGTGTACAGCACAAAGTGGACCAATTCGCCCGAAGTGCCAGTTTCCGTTCGCTGATGAGATAAACGCATGGCAATAAAGCCGCTCTCTCCTGGGAATAGCCCCGGGCAAAAGAGAACGGTCGAACCTGATTTGATCAGTGTCAAAATGTGAAGCGTCGACTGCGGCGTGGATCTTTTCTTGACCGGGTAAATTACCTGGATGAGAAAGATATCTTTATCAGCGTCGATGTCTGACTTGGCCATTCATTCGCACTATAATAGGACGTTTTGCGAGATATAGCAGACAATACCTGCTACAGGCATTTCTTGCTCTTTTGAGATTGGGTAAGTTGGATGATGATGCCTTAGGTTCTAGAAGAAACGTTGCTGTCACTTTTGTCAGAAAATGTCAGAAGAAAACTAAGGAGTTCATAACACAGGAACATGCTGGTCTAAGAGGTTCTGGCTGCCGCTGAAGACAAGTGATATTCTTTCATCTCCGCACAATGCTATTGATGGCGCAGGACGTGGTTAAATAGGAGAAAGCAGGTTTTCCTTAATGATATCAGAGAGTGAGGTGATATCCAACACAGAGCACAAAAAACGACACACAAAATGATAGTAAAATAAGTCGTCTCTGAATTCCGCAAATTTTCGACCCCAACTGGGGTCTTCCTCAGGCACTTTCCAGTAGGCCTAGAGATCCCAGAAGTGAATCTGGGATCTCTCTGAGGAAGACCCCGGTTGGAGTCGAAAAATTGCAAAATTCGGAGACGACTTTACTTTTACTATCAGAGAATGAGGTGCATACACATTGGCACTTTTAAAACAATCAGATTGAAGACAAACATTCCTGATTTAAAACGGTGAATCGACATGTTTGCCAACCAAATTGAGCTATCTACAGTTCCAAATGCCTCATGGTATCACTTCAGGTCTCACAGTAGTGTCAGTTGAAGACCTCCACCCCTAATTTCTAAAATAAACACCAAAACGTAATTTTCGAATTCAAAATTCCCGCTCTTTTCACACATTCTGTGTGACATCACTAAAAGAGCGGGAAATTTGAATTCTGAAAAGTACATTTTTGTGTATATTTGAAAACGAGCCGATACTTTTTGACCAAATGTTTGTCAGTCGTAGAGTGATATCATAGCCATTTGGAACAGCAAAAATATTCATTGTAATTGAAGATGTCAGCTTCTCTTTATGGAGGGACCAAACAAGAAAGGAAGCCAACGTCTTGTCATAATCTCGGTTTGACATTTTCTCCCATTTTTAAACAGTGTATCCGAAAGACCTAAAGAGGATTGACATCGGATAGAAAAACAAACAGACATCTCTTCCTAAAGACTAATGGAATTTATTGTGCAATTCTGTTTCTTTATGCTTAATCTGTTGTCAGGGTGCTAGAAATTTTCGTAAATAACAATGCTAAACACACAGTATTGTACACTGTTACTTTCCCAGTGGCGCTTGTATTTGAATTCGACATAAGACAAAGATGATACATGTATAGATGTTCAAAGAATGCCGAACGAAGCCAGTTTGCTCTTCTTGCCTTGGATGAAATTAACGAGAGCAATGACCTGAACTGAACAACATAGAAATGGAAACGTCACAGTATTCAAAGACGAAAAAACTTTTCCATCACGATTGAAAAGAGGAATAATCGCAATCGGAAAGTGGTAAATGTCAGTACAAAAGTCAAATGGCAAGTTGAGCATTTCTTTTAAAAGCAAAGATACCTCGACTTGGGATATTTCGCGCCGCCCATACAAATTGCAACAGAATTGTTTGGATGGCGAAAAGGCAAATTATTGATATGGCTGGAAAAAGCCTGTAAAATTCTGGAGACGAAATCTCGTGTAACAATGGACTATTCTTCAGCAAATCGTCAGGATCGAAAAATAATTATTCGCTACCATCATTTGTAACAATAGGCCTGTGCATGCAGAATCCTTTTAAATTAGTTCGACAAAGCCTGCTTCCCTCGTGTCTAAAGACACAGATTTATATCGTCATGAGAAAAAAACTAAGGTGCCACATTGTCTATTAAAAACGAGCCTCCATTGCTGTTCTGTTTTTTTCTCTCGTTTTTTAATACATCTCCTATACACAATAATTTTTCTCCCTCAAGGAATGATGTGTTCAGCAAAATGTTATAAACTGTTGTATACAAAATATAGAATTCCCAATTTAGGTGATTAACTAATGCAGTGATATGGTGTTTCTCTGTTGGACTGATTACTTTATACTGTATTAAGTCCCCTTCGTCTTAAAACTGCTGGATTCAGTTCGCCTTACTTCAGTTGCTTCATATTCATTTTACAGGATCATCGTTGTTATACTCGACAAGATGCCTCCATGATCTGATAATAGTGGCTCAATTACATACAGTTCTGTTATTAGTGAGGTTAATGAAGTGCTCCACAAACAACATTATTTTTGTACAGAGCATCTAGTCTAACAAAAGCATTTTGGTCGTGTCACTTTTCTGAGAAAAATTATTTAAGCTTAAGGCAAATGTGTGAATCTGACAAATAATAGATGTTTATTTGATGGCATCCACTGCACCTTTCATAGCAATTCATAGAAACCTCAGCTATTCATCCAGAAAAGATACAGACACCGTAAAAAATTATGTGACGAGAATTTTTGACCGTTTTACCTTTCTGTGTTCCTTTCGCTTTTGTCATCAGGCTGTTATGGTGCATTATGTCCCATCTGCACGCTGCTCACGGCCAGCGACAGCGTCAGGCAATTATTAAAAACACCATGGCAGATAACGCGCAGCACTTAAGTTAATTAGATGTTACAGGATGGTGGTTACTCAAGTACTAGGGTAATTAACGCAAACTTGTCGTGTCGGTCCTCAGCGCTTTTGATGGCGCATGTCTGAAAATGCAGTGATTTTTTTTTCATTTCGGCAATGACCAATTTCTTCAAACAAA
This sequence comes from Notospermus geniculatus, assembly GCA_002633025.1. Taxonomy (NCBI): domain Eukaryota; kingdom Metazoa; phylum Nemertea; class Pilidiophora; order Heteronemertea; family Lineidae; genus Notospermus; species Notospermus geniculatus. Next base: position 191,386 of record NMRB01000130.1, on the reverse strand, counting down.
CAGATGAAAGGGAAACACACTTTTGAGTAGATTCCACTGAAAGATAAAAATAAATCCACGATATTTTGAATTCTGGAGAGTCTTGTTGCCTCCCCTAGGTTTCCCACAAATAGTTCATATTAAAAAACGTGTCGAAAAAAATATTTTTCCCTTTTCATACAGAATCGACAATCACCTTTTAGGAAGTGCACTACTATTAAAGCCACACTGTATTCAATTCAGAAATTGCTTACGTTCACCGACGTCAGTGTCGTGTAAAATGTGCCCCGCTCCATCTGAATACATTAGAGCTCTGCCTGCAGTTTTTCAATGCGTGCTGAAAACCAGATCTTGATTCTTTGAAGTTTGTATCAGGCAAGCATTTTGGGGATCCTCACGAGGCTATGAGATCTCTTCTTGCTTTTTCGTAACACTTTGAAAATACCGTAAAATTCAAAACAGCGGGGCTTTAAAGGCGACATGATTTGAGGTGTTGGAGAAAAGCAACATCCTCCTACTAGATGGTCGGATGTCACATCTCATCTTGTCACATCGTAATCTCGAGAGCTGACACACTGCCACTGATCCTGGATAGACCGAGTAGCATAGAGGACAAATTTGATATTCGATGAGTAAAGTACGGATGGGTCATATATGTAGTGAATCAGAGATGCACGGTGCAGATCAGAACTCAAAGCATCGACAGGTCCATATATACTACAAGTGACAAGCAGGAGCCAGGTGACAAGGAGTTTCCTTTTTCGTTCTGTAGTGTTTGAATAATAGGGAGGTTTCGCAAATCTGACGAAACACGAAGTACGAAATACAAAATTGGACTTCAGTTCCATGACGTCATGTATTTCAGGAGATGGTTGGCGCCAAAAATATCGCCTGCTGCAAGATGGTTACATGTAGGCCTAAACCGAAACGAGTGTTGCTGGATTTTTCATAGAAAAGTGAGTTTAATGGGGACGGTAGCCGACTTTTTCAATAGGTGTCACTAGTGGTTAAAACTATTGAAATGAAACTGGCATCATGGTCCTGATCAATTTCCCACACAAAAGGAGTCCATTGTATTAGGACCGGGTTTCGGTGTGCTGCCCTCTGTTGAGCTAGCGTCCCCATTATGAATGCCCGATTTTTATTAAATACTCTGTAGAGAAATAAGATCGTTGTTTATGGAGCACTTCACTGACCTCACTAATAACAGAATTGTATTAAATACTCTGTATAATATCATTGTTTATGGAGCACTTCACTGACATCACTAATAACAGAATTGTATTAAATACTCTGTATAATATCGTTGTTTATGGAGCACTTCACTGACATCACTAATAACAGAATTGTATTAAATACTCTGTATAATATCGTTGTTTATGGAGCACTTCACTGACATCACTAATAACAGGATTGTATTAAATACTCTGTATAATATCGTTGTTTATGGAGCACTTCATTCATTGACAGAATTGTATTAAATACGATTCTGGTATAGATACTATTTCCGTTTTGCCACGATGTAGACATATCATTTTAAACTTGATAATAATGACTCAGAGCCATATAGGCCTATATAAAAAAAGCAACTTTTTACTAAACATTACGTACGGTGGAATTAAAACGAATAAGTTGTGAATTGGTTTGATTTTTAACCTTGCCATTTTTTTACAGAAGTACAATGTAAAAAAAGAATTAGGTCAACTAAGTTGACCAATTTCATTACGAACGTCCAACCCTTTTGGCTTGAATGCCGTGGAACAGGACATACCGAATTTCCTTTTCATGATTCCATATTTCTCACTGCCTCTTTAACGTACCAATACAACATCTCATCTTTATGGAATGCTTCGTAGTCGTAGCAACGCTTTGAAGCTGAGGTGTAAATCTTGCTGTTCCTAAACCCCTATTGTCTCCGCCGCTCTCGTTTAATTGGATGTAGAGAAGATATAGTATTTAATCCATGCTTTGGGAAATTTTATCAATCTCTGTGTTTCGAATTGCCATCACAACTGCTATCATATTCGGCTTCCAATTCCCATTGTTGCACCTGGGTGAAAATCTCCGACTTTAATCCGTTTTCCAATGGTTTCATCTGGCAAGTTATGCTATCTTTCATAGGGAATGAAACTTAGTTGTTGCTATCCTGGGGTTTTATGTGGAACATGCCACCTGTAGTATCAGAAAAAGGCGATGACAATCCCAATAACTGTTTCCTGGGGTTTCGTTTCTGACTCAGCTTTCAAGCTGTTGAACTAAAAGATTGGCAGGCAACTGCAGGAGTAGAATCCAAAACTGACAAAAAGGTGGGTTGTATTGATAGCAGTTCTGCAAGCAGAAAACCACACCCCAGGCATAACATTTTGAGCGCTATTTCCACAATTAAGCCCTAAGAAAAAAGACCTATACTGAACTTTTTCTGCAGTATAACCAATCGAAGTTGGCTTAGTTTTCAGTTTCCAAAGCAAAACTCAGGAGAACCGCTTACTGTGTGTGGGCCTACAGGACATCGTTTACGTTTTGAAAGGGCACAAGGCATCGACGGGATAAAGGGGAATGCTAACAGTCACACAGACAGACCTTTTAAGAACTTCTACAGAGTTGTTCAATCTTGGTTTTCCGAGAGCAAGTTGTAGTGATAGCATCAGCAGTAAAGTGAACAATACCTATATATACCAGGGTAAACTACAGCTTTTCTTGGATCTTTGACGAGATGACCCCGAAGCTATACCTAACACAAGATCATATCGAGCATACTTGTTTTCGAGAAAAGTTTTGTGGAATACACTTCAAACTTTTCCTTGTACTTATAGTATATGAAATGATACATGCATGAGTCGGTTGCACTTTTGGTCGATTAGTCAGGTATGAATTCCGGGGCTAGGCCTCAGTAAATGCAGATTATTTATCTAGACCCCAACAATAGATCACAGAAGTTGCAAATACGTACCCCGAAATATTTCATGAGGGTAGTTAAAAGTTCTATGACAACAATACGGTCTAAAGGGTATATAAATATTTTCCCCGAACATTTCGGATGCTGGCTATAAACAGGCAAAATATTTCCAAACATTTTTTAACATTCAGAGCAACAAGATTTTTTTGGACAAATGTTCTTGTGTGAACATTGAAAGGGGAGTTTTCCAACATGTTCAAAATGTGCCTCTGATTTGTTAACTAGTGTATACAGGACTCAAAGAATTGTGTTGCTCACTAGGAATGTTGTTCAAATGTTGGAAAAATATTGCCAGTGTACACGTAGCTTAGTGCTTTTTAGGTTTCCTAAATTGAAATTTAGTTTGACATATAGGTGCACACCCACATTGATTGCCCTTAGTAAATTCTCCACATTTTAACTAGCATTTCATACAAGGTTTCATGAACAAGTTACGTTCAAATATCATTACCCCAAATTACATTCATAGCCATAGTCATGGAAGGTTATCTTGTCAACGAAGCTTTCTCCTAAAAAACGAATAAGCAATGTTATGACTCCGTTGCTTTGGCTGACATACTGGAAAAGACAACACAAACTTTTCAATGAAACCAAAAAAATCCTCATTCTACAGGCACAGAATGGCGAAGCGCAATCACAGCAATCGTTATGGAATTCAGTCGTGCAATTTGAGAAAAAGACCAAAGTGTTATTCAAAAGATCACACATTCGGCACGTCTGAAATAATTTTATTATCAATCATGTGACATCGATTGAATCAGTTTGATGCGGTCGAACCGGCGAAGGGCAATAAATCTTCGAAACTACACAAATACTGAACACGGTAACATTTAATTGTGTAGAATTAGTCACATGACTGACACCATAATCAGACATCTTGGATCACGTCGCATTTCAGACCTGTCGTTTCATTGATGGAAAGTCAATGAATCGTGGAGAAAGAGACGATCCTGATCACCCGGATGTAACATGACAGCGATAAAGTAATTATCGTATTTTGCTCTCAAAATGTGGAGCACGTTCCATCTTGGCAACGAAACTAGAAGATAACGGCCTTATATATCTAGTCGTGATTTGAAAAAAGCTGGCATGTGCTTCTTGCCTTGATTAGAATTTTTGTTGAGTTATATTTGAGCAGAATCTCCACAATCGACTTTCAGTTAAGGGGGCTTTACACGGTTCAACCTTTGTTGAAAGGTGTTGAACGCTGCTGAAAGCTGTTGAACCGTCTAAACCCCCTTTCAACACGGTCTTTCAACAGCTTTCAACATGTTGCCAGAAATAGGAACATGAAGTTATTTTGGCAACTTGTTGAAAGCTGTTGAAAGACCTGTTGAAAGTTGTTGAAACTGGAGGTTCAACAGCTTTCACCAACGTTCAACACCCTTCAACTTTCAACAGCTTTCAACAAGTTGAATCGTGTAAACCCCCCTTTAGTCAATACCGTGGCCATTGCTGACGTATGTAGACCTCTCCAACAAAGATGGTGGCCGACTAGTTCTCCCACATGACGTCGTGGCCATCCATAACACTACCAAACACATCCTCTCAAGACAATGGTTTTACCAAAACTTTTGTTCCCGGCTTTTATTCCTTGACCAGCTTAGCGTACCAGCGGCCATTGAATGGCATTAAGGCTCTGACGTCATACGGTGAGAACTGTTAGACCGACGTCTTTGTTGGAAAGGTCCACATGTATACCCAAGAATCGTCAACATTCATCGACAGATGGTAACTTGGACACGATCTCACTCCCAGGACAAACACCTCGTCCATCATTGCGCAATTGGCAGGGAAACCTCATCCCACCTTTTTCCTGCAAACACCTGCCTAGATCATCGACGCCTTCAACGCGATATACGAAACTCGTCACCGAAGTACTCTCACAAAGGACTCCGATAAGAGGGTTGAAATGTAGAGAAGTCTGAAACACGAGTCGGTTTCACATGAATGTTTAACGTGTTTCCACTGAATGACTTTTCAAAGGATATACTGGGTTGTCTTACACACCATCTGCTCTATTGAATTTTCATCAACAATTCATTGATCGTTGTTTGAGGACAGAAACACGTTCTGTCGCCAGTTAAAGTGGAGATCAATTTCATGTGCAGTCAATGAACTCACCAATAAATAAAACAAAGAAAAATAAAAAAAAAATAATGATAACAACTTACAAATAATATAAACACTAGAAAACGAATAAAAAACAATAGGATACTTTTAAAGAACAATAGAAATACATGTAATAGAAAGCAACGCAAAAAACAATCGAAAAAAAGATAATGAAATAAAAATAATAAAACATTATAAAAGATAAGATACATGTATATAATAAAATGAAAAAAAACTTGCCCACTGAATGTTATTTCAATATTACACGTACCAAAAATAGATAAGAGAGGAAACTGAAAAAGACTAAAATGGGCCTATCGCTGAAAAATACTGAAATGATATTAATCTAGACATTGCTGGCCTAAATCTTTATTCTAATATACATGTACCATCGAGTCAAATATGAAGCATTTATCCCACATTAATATTAAGAGGATGTGCAATACTGTCGTGATGAAAAGATCGCTGACGATAACTTCGACTATCTTCAGAAGCACGGCAGGTAATCTGTCATTATCAGAAGCAGGACCAGACTATTGGCTATATTCTCACGTTTTCTCGAAGATTTCATTTGAAAGCTATTTTTCAATATCCAGCTGAACTGGTCTATTGTATGCTGTAATGCCAATAGAACTGCTTGCAAGGCTTGCAATAGAACTGCTCAGTTCTTCACATACTACTTAATTTATCTGGACGAACGCTCTTTACGACCTCGCCGTGAATGGAACAGTCCTTTGACCGATTGTCAGGGACATCCATCATTGTCGACATCAGCCATCACGGCCAACAAGGGAGTCGTCAATCCGATACAGTTACGGCCAAAAATCATGGAGTGTGAATCGAAATGTCCCATAGGATTAGCCATTCGCGTCCATCATTATAACAAGTAGGGTAACACTGATTAGAAAGATAAACAAAACCACTTGCATGACAGCTTCCTAGATCTTGCCATTATCGGGTGTCAGAGTTGGCGAGTGATTTGTGCAACGGTTGGGGATTCCATGAAGGAGAACCACAGACAAACTTTCGACAAGGGTCACGGATAGTTATCTTTGAAGTGATGATGGCAGAGAACTCTGGGAAAAATGCAAACACGATTCTCTTATTAGTGCGATTATAGGTCTAAAGCCTCGCTTATGTCGCCCTACGCTGTGATAGAAATAGCGTCAACTAGTTGCAACTGATAACTTATGTNTTATGTCGCCCTTACGTACAGTCAGAACTAGTTGGCAACTGATAATCGGCGCGTAGTTGGAACTAATCAGTCACAACTACTAGGTGACATAAGCTCTCGGGCGTCAGCGAGTAACTAGTTGCAAACTACAAATATCCAGATGCAGAAAATCGCACGTGTTCAACTTCAGCACGTTTTACTTAAAATCAAAAGAAATCAGTGTCGACATAAGCACTCAAAAGACGGCGATAAACTAGTTCCAGGTAGTTGCGACCGATCGGTATTTTTCTAATCGGTGGTGACAAGTTATCAGTTGCAACTTGTTGACGCTATTTCTATCACAGCGTAGGGCGACATAAGCGAGGCTTTAGTAGCCGATACAGAGCAGGACGCTTGAATGTGACCACGGCCAACGCCGCCGTCTACACAGTGAACCAGGAGATATTGGACAACACGGTGTAATCATAGTACATTGTACATTAGACCACAGTGTACAGTGTGCCCTATTCACCGACTGCCCCTCAGCCACCAAACTAGACTTTGTCTCGCGGATGATAAATCAGAATGGAACCAGATTATACAACGGATGATGTTGTTAGTGTCCGTCGAGAGACGCTGGTAAAATGGCTGCGTATCGAAGAAGATTTGGATAACAATCCCCTGAGTATCGTAACAGGATGCGATAACTCGCTTTTTCAAGATCTACGATTGCGCCTCTCTTGGGCAATATCGGCAGAAAACTAATCGTTGTCGTGATTTCCGGCAGCGTTTAACAATTCGTCAAAAAATTTTTCGGGTGGTATCAAATCCCTTGCACCCTATTAAAAAGGAGAGATGCAGCTACAGAACAGACAAATGATGCAGGAGTGATGGATGCAGATGCAGAAACCTGAGGCAAGATGCTGGTAAAGAGATAGAGTAGTCAGTGTGATTTTTCAGAATATATTTCAGGACATCTTGTACTTTACACAGGATGTTTCTTCTTGTCAGACAGTCGGGTCCCATCTTCTACCACGCAAAATGAGCAGTCTTTGAGATTTTTGCGTATGAAAGTCCAGAAATTCTTTGATACAGAAATGTGAAAGTATCTAACTAACAACAAACGGTACAGACATAAAAGATCTCCAATTTTTGTCCGGGAAGCAAATGTTTACTTTAAAAGTAAACTTGAAAATTTAACTTAAAGATTGGAAGATTTTTTAACAACAATCTTTAGTACGGGCATCGACATGTACGTTTGTAATAAATAGATACCAAAAGGTTCAATTGTAGTCTTGTTTCCAAAGGAATCATATAGGTGGCTTTCTACCCTTTCAGTGCCTCGACACAATGGGTCATATGAATAAAATCTAGTAAATGCTTTTACTTGAATTTTGCAACACAAAAGCAATAGGCAATGCTGTACAAACGTGAAGTAAACGCATCTGGTAGTCTTTATTCATATGACCCAATTTCGACATCCAGGACATTCGAGGGCCTTCACCTCATTCGAACATGACATGGAAAGCTCGGACATTTTTCCAACCACTTGCAACAAGTTTACCAACGAACGGACACGGCCCTTTAACAAGTTCGTTGAAATATCAATTTAGTCGACATAACCACTCTCATTCCCCCGAGAAGAGAAACATGACTCGACAACTCGTCTTTGTGATGTCGCTCCCACGAGGCACCACTCAGCTTGGATTTTCCCTAACTGTATTCCTGGTAACACGGCTGCAAATCCATTTTGCGCAAGTCGTTAGGAGATAGGTATCGTGGAATGGCTATCATGCTGTTTGCACTGTCAATACGTCGGCCTACACCGAATGACGTCTTAAACGACCCTGATCTTGAAGAAATGGCCTCTCGACATTACCATTTGCTCCCTTTGAATCGTAAACATTTGTGAGTAAATGACTTTCGATGCGGTCCTAAATTTGAGATCCATTTGCCATCGCTGGTTGCAAGACTGTATATACTAGCATCGCTCTTGTGGACTTTGAACAATGCGTTCAAGAGCTAGTGGTATCGTGGACTTCGAACATTGAATACACAGTACTCAGCGTCACTGATTTTGAACAACAGAGCGTTCAAGAAATATTGGTAAGCGACCTCGAACATTTACTAGAATACACACTTCAGCGTCACTGATTTTATTGGTATCAACTTCTCTTGAAGTTAAGCTCCCAAAGGACTACTATGTTCAAAGAACTATTGGGAATCGGAAGATTGAAATACTACCAGAAATTCATAACACATATATCTCTGCTGATACTGATGTCGATATCAAGGTTCTTGTATAACGATATGGATCAACTCCGGTGAAGCTATACTTAGGCCATAGATAACTACGTTCAGAGGGATATACTTCTGATAATATTCTATTTCTAGACCATTTTCAGAGGCATGCTTTAAACTGACCATATGATAGATGCCTTCATCAAAAGCTTTGTTTCACAGCTACATTTCGCTCTGAATAAAACATCGCAATCCAGCACAATCATGGACACATGATGTATGGTCATGTCTGCTGTACTTAATCAAGGCAAATATGGAGATTTTTGGCACCCCTGCATATGCATCATTAAAGAAGGACTGGATGCAGTGCAATATAAGTTAGTATATAATATGATGTTTTTGTCCCATTCCAGATTATATTGGTCACAAAACAGAATGAATACGTCCAATTGTTCGAGTAATATCTGAAGATTTTGGGTGACCTACTTTCCAGGGCAATGGCGTATGGTCTGATGTGTGGAAAGGTGTGGAAGGAATGGGAGTCCTGGAAATGTAGGTCCTAGGTGAATAGTCTGTTATTGTAATTACATTCGAATGGCTAACGTTTCTATATCAGCCATATACTAGTATCCTAATCCTCATTGAAGAATATTTAGATTCCTGGGGGACTTAGCCTCCTATCACACCGGTTAGAGTCGAAAACTGCAACAGCCCAGCTGTTATGCCAACACCATTTCCTTCTAATCATATACAAAATGGAAAAAATCCAGAAAATTTTCAGTGTGAGAAAAATCTTAACAGGCTAAGACATTTTTCCGGTTGCAAGTCCAAGGTCTGTATTTACTCAAGCGTTTCTAATTCTTAACAGATTTCGTTTATTTTCACTGACGTTTTGACATATGTCAGCGTTGATTGGCCACTTACATGAAAACTTGAGTTATGAACTCGAAAATTTATGTTAACAGGTATTGCCAGCCAGCTGTGTGTACTTAATCTTGAACTGTATTTCTGTTAATGGGAAGTTGGTTATTATAAAACTACTACAAAGAGGAACGTATCGACGTCAATGTTAACACAGAAAATAAACGAAATAGCCTCCAGTATCTCGATTTTCTACACCTTCAATCCATTCACCATTCTATCACTATCTTTTGAGTAAAGGGTATAAACTCCTGTCACAAACCCCCATCCCCCNAAAATACCCCAGAGTGTACAAGAGATTTGTCCTGAACCACAAAGATCTCTATACTCAAACCTCTGATTTTGTTGATGGGTCACACAGATCCCTTTCTGCGTGGTCATCCAACTGACCTAGTTAACCTCCAAACATTCCGCTACAGGGCCATTGCACGCAACATGTCACTTCTTGACAATCCTTCCGAATCACAACTACGGAATCCTGGTGTATTTCGAGCCTGAAAGCTATTTGAAATCTTCACATCATTATCTTAATTTTTTCACAGCGCTAAGAATTCGTCAGATCATCGTCATCGTATTTTTTTTATTTTTTAATTTTCATTGTGAAAAACAATTGATAATTTCTGAGAGGATTGTGAAGGAATGACAAATCAAAAATTTCGTGAGCAAGATAGACGCCAGCTATCGCAAATCAGTGATATCAGACATATCCTCGCAAATTGGAGCTACTGTTGAATGAAGACACAAACCTAACCATACCTCTTTTGGTGGAAGAAAAGCAAGAGACACGTCCCGCGAAACCAGAGCAGATGCAAACGAAAAATATATTGACATTTTCCGTTCCAAATATTTGGATACCGTGATAATGGACTCGTCCGCTTATGAGGCTGAAAACAGTGTGGAATCGTGGCGAACTGAACATCTTTTAATTTAAAAAAAAATCCTATTCCATTTTGAGCATTTTTTAATTTTTTAAAACTTCTATTCCATTTTCAGCAATCATAAGTAAAATTGCAGACTTCATTCAATTGGAATTTTATCCGCGATGTCGTCATTTGCTGGAAAATACATGTAGATAGGAATCGAAATACACATGTATATGTATATTACAGAGCATTTAAGTTGTAAAAACAATTTTTATTCGACGTTTAACAAATAACTTGCTGCGTCATCCTTCGCTGTCAATCACAGTGACGTACAATACGTCACGATGAAAAATTTCGATTTTAAATATCCTTCACAATCGACCAACGCGGTTTTATGTATCATCTCAAAGCATGCAACCTTCGCTATGGCTTATTTCGCTGAAAATCACTCCCAATTACTCTAATGGTAAATCAATTAAGATAAACCAGCAGCTATATTTTATACCACCTGTCTTTATGAATCAGCTGAAAACGGCCAAGCTATGTTCCTAACTATTAACCACTTTCAAACAATTTTCAAATACCACGCATGAATGGCTATTGATTTTGCTCATAAATCGTAGAATCTGGAGAATTTCATTACATTTGTGCTGCCTTTCACTGCCACGAGTCATATTAGACAAAGAGTGCTTGTTGATCGATGTATCGAAGAAGGAAGGCACAAGTTAGTTAACTGCGTCTTTAAACCATCATTCATGGTAAAATTTCATCTGGATTACTCTGCTGAGTTCGAGACTGTGATCTTCAAAGAAAGCACTCAAGTCTATCTTTATGTTTCTTCAAAGGTCCACAATTGTACACAGCAAGCAGAGCAATACACAGATATCGAACCCGCTGGGAGACAGCACGTTTTTAAAGGTGCTCTAGTTCGAATTGTAAACATTACGGTGTGCCACCTATTGTCAACTTCTGGTACTAACAAATCAGATAAAATCGAATTAAATCTCGCCTTTCACAACTTTTTGTTTGTTTTTGAGCGTAAAATCATAAATATATTTCAGTTACAAGAATATTTATCAAGATAGATATAAAAATAGATAACATTAATGTTTTGGTATACACGGTGCTACCACCTGTCGGAGGAAAAATAACTATTATAATCAACCATGTAAATAAACAAACCGTAATGTTTACAGTTCGAACTAGAGCACCTTTAAGTGTTTCTCCAACAGTATCGACGATTCGGGACCCAGAATGCAGTATGTGTCCTAATATGTTTGCCAAATGAAAATATCATTTCAAAATATCAAGAAAGGTCACAATTTTTGAATTTCAAGAATTTTAAGTCAATCTGAAGATGCATTACAACTTGAAACGTGCTGTACATGTACCTACGAAAACTTAACAGCATATTGATCTGTACACACAGGCAGGAGGATATGAAGATTTTTCACATTTTGTTAGAACATAAAGGAATCCTCTAATGGTAAGATATATCAGAGGTTTCCTTCGATCTACAGATGTAACGGTTCTCCACGAAGAAGTCAAAACGGTTCATGTAACGGTGTGCCATTTCTATGAAGTACATCATTCAAACGTCGGGCTCTGTTTAGTCATCAATGCAAAACGGAAAGAAGTATTTACTCAATATTTCGTTACAGAGGTTTGAGGTACTGTTCCAAGCTTCAGGGCAAAAGTGGCTCAAGATTCGATCAAGTTTCAGTCGTCGATTATAGGAAAATACGGCCAGCTCAAGAATAGAAATGACCTATTTCTATCAAAAGAAACTTCTTAAGGAATTGATTTCACAAGAGTTACTGTATTTATGGCTGTTAGCGGAAGACGGGCAGTGGCCAATACACGCGAACATCCCCAGGACTTGTAATTGACGCTTGTTACCACGAAGGTATACATTCGACAAGGTTCTTTGACCTCGTCATCTTCATTACCACGACTGTCTGGGCAACTACGTGCCATTGTCATTTGCAGTTTCATGAGAGAACTAAAGTGCATATAACTTGAGGGTTGGCCTTCAATTCATAATACATTGATTTTTAATTAAAATTTTCCATTCGCCGTGTAACCTCATTTATTGGAAAGGTAGACGAACAATCAATTAATGGGAGCCACTGGCGAAATTATTATTTCTAGGTCGAGGTTGATGGAAATGCTAAAAATTGTATACTTTCAGTTTATACCAAATAGTGTGAACGAATCGCATCGCTAGTTGCCCTTCGGAGAGGAACAATCAGAATGCTTTCAAACGTTTGTGACCATTTCCTGCTGACGTTGAGGACAGGTCAATCGCACGGTAAAACCATGTGATCAATGAGCAGACATTTTGTTAGAGCTGACGTTTTGTTTGCATCAACTTTGAAATGAATACGACCCCGGTACGGTAGTTCTCTTCTTAACGTTTACTGGTCAATAATGAACACACCAGAAAGCTGTCGGAAATTGAACATCAGTTTTTATGGTGCAAATTCAAAGGGAAGAAATAAAGACAGGGCATATTTACTCGTCATGACGTTTAAGAAATGCATTTATTTGCGGTTGTGACTTCAAGACTGATGGCAGAATTAAGGCAGGATGCAGCAATGCTTTCCTCCTGTTGACACGCATTAGCAGTAACATGATCACTTCTCGTAAGAAATTTCAATTAACTGTATCCGAGTTGGACAGAAAACAGCATGTAAGATTGCTGACGAAGTACTGCAAAAATTTTCTTGGGTGGTTGAAGCGATTGGTCACACATTTCCTCTTGTGTTTCTCTCCACCGTCATTATTCATGAGGTAGTTAGCAGACGACATTCTAAAAAAGGTTTATGACTTCTGACGCTTGGTACATAAAGTCATTACCATTTATCCGCACATGAATCATTAGAAAATAAAAGATTTAAAATGGAATAAATTTCATTTAGATCAAGGAAATAGTATATTTCATCAGCAACGTATGATAATTTTGACAGATACCCATTAATGAAATGAGGGATTCGATATTAATGGAAACCATGCAACAGAAGATGTACAGGACGTCCCAATTATATTTTCAACGTTCCTATTTAAAACCGCACTATATTGAATTTTATAAAGGTATTTTCAAAGTGTATAGGAAAATGCAGGAAGAGGTAGCACATTTTACATTTTACACTACACTGACGTCGGAGGACTTCCTGAATTCAATACACTTCAATTCAAGCACTTCCTGAATTCAACACAGTGTTGCATTAAATTATGGTTTATAATGTCTTTCCCCCACAACAACCACTTTTTCTTGATGCCCGTTTCAATGACTGCCCCCCCCCCCCCCATACAAAGTATTAAACCGTTCCATGAAATAAATCGGTTTTAACCTTCCCTTTTGATAAATTTGCATGGTGAACACAGCTCGTATTCATTCTTTTGAGACTCCATTCACTATTACCATTCCCACACTCTGTACCAATCAAAAGAATATGATACTCAACCATCGAATAGAAACACTAACCAGCTTGAAAGCCACTGATAGGGCGAAAAAATAAATTCTCAACAGTATTCTAACCAAGCAGAGATTAGTCGTTGATCTCGTGATTTTTTTCTTTAACGCACAAAAGGATGAAGCAATGCTTCGCATCAAACATTGAATGGCACGAATCTGATTCCAGAAATAAATTGGTTTGGGCAAGAGGGAATACAGCCTTTTTCATAGATGACTGCTTTCAATTTGACGTCTCTATTACACGTACTTCTGTGTGTGCTTGTACGTTGATCGAATGGAGTCTACTGATTGTTGATATGCTGATCCAGTAATGCTGTCAATGATACTCAAAACGGTTACGACGTGTTTGAAGGCATCACAACCTTGATACGCTGGCAGCAGATATCATGACGATTGATGACAGAAGGAATCCTTTTTTTCGTAATGGTATTATGCATGGCCAACACTTGCCGGTATAACTTGGGGAATTCAAGACACACGTCAGTAATACCTTGGAGAGGACGGCCAGCAGTTGGAAGCACAGACTCGGTATTGTGGAAGGAAGTGGACCTGCACTGTAAAAAAATCGTCCTGTATCGTGGGTGCAACACCCACGGTATAGGAACCAACATGAGTACAGAAAACTTACTGCGAGTAAGACTGACCTACTGTCAAAAATATTCCATGGCAATGGGTTCTACTTTGTTCTAATTTGGGCCCTACGGACCGATGGCGTTTATCAGCATGATATGAGTATTATCAGCAAAGACCATGGCTACTTTATATCCAGATGCATATATTATGAACACGTGGGAAATGGACTAAAAACTGGGACAAGTAATTTACCCATGTCCATGGGTATAACGGACCAACTTGTTTTTACAGTGTGTTGGCAAATTTACTTCGATGACATTATGGAGGGAGATTGATGCAAATTGTAAGAAGATTCTAGCATGAAAATGGTCGTTCTGACCTATTATGCATGCCGTCAGTTTATTTCAATTCAATAAAGCAGCAGAAGGGAAACAGCTTCGTAGGCTGTGGGCAAACGGGAGTTGGTGGTTGTCTTGCCTCGTTAGTTTTTATTAAACATAGGAATCTTTCAACACAATCATCAACACCGACTGAAATGTTTTCGCCTTTCAGAAAAATGATAAATACCATTGTTGTGGAAAATGTGGTTACCAACGAAACAGGCCTAGAACAAATAATAGGCCTACATCTGCCATGTGATTAATTATCATTATATGATGCTTTCGGAACATACTGGATGACAAAGTTTCCTGAGAATGAGCTGAGCAGTGCTGTCACGAAAAAGAAAGGTGGGTGAAAATCGCTTTGTTACTAATCATTCCCAAACCTGCACTTCTGTAACTGTTGAACAACAAGCTTGGTCATGAATACAAAAACGATGCATTGTGAAATACGTTTTGTATTTTTCAAAAGTAGCTCAGTCAAAGTAAAAGACTCCCACACTGACGATTTATGAAAAAATTCTGGCATTTCTTGACGTCATCTGTAAGCAGCAGTCACACCAAGATATAATTGATAGAACAAAATAATGACTCGGGTTCAACGAGGCAACTAAAATATTCCAATTATTGACAAAAGGCTTGACAATCATGCCTATACTGTAATTTGCACTTGAATCTACTCGTAGATGTAAATTGCAAAACAATTAGACTGCACTTGTACACCTCACTATTTCATCATCACTGCATTTTGGGCTAAGAGATATCAACTGTTACAATTTCCTTTTTTTGTTTTAGAGCAGTTTTGACTACCTGTGGAAGAGACGAACGAATCCGTGTTTAGTTCTACCAAGAATATACATGTATAAGGAGAAGAATGTGCAACTCGGTATATGTGCCAAAAGTGAGTTTAGTAAATTGCCTCTGGTGACCCTGTAACCGAATGAAATATTAATTTGTGAAGGATTATTGTGTAGAGAAGATCATTACAAACAAAATGACATCTTCCACATATTTTCGACATGGTTTCACCAAAATAAAAACAAGATGACATTGTAAATGTCTGATGGTTCCCGCTTGTTTAAGAGGACCTTACAGGCATGACAGGCAGCCTGCGCTTAACCATTTTGATGTGCTCAAATCAAATCATCAGGTTTGACCTTGACCTTGACCTCTGATCATCAAGGTCATTGCATAATCGAAAGGGGCATCCTCAATAAGNCAAGGTTAAACAGTTCTACAGCGCAAATCTCCTTGGGATTTCAGGAGAAAACGAATTAGAAGCCTGAATTAACCATCTCCTATAAGTTTCATCACGTATGCCTGTTCCAGTTACGCAATACTTCTCAAGGTCAGAGGTCAAGGTCACAGTTAATTAGCTCTAGAGTATTTAACTTCTCATCGGAAACCATTGACATCGCTCCGATGTCCTTTTCTTGTTTATATTAGTATGTTTTTTCAGTCCACCATGCATTTGTCATGCTTGAAGACTTGCATAAATCAGCTTAAAGCTTTTTGCCTCGTCGTTCTTATCAAGTACAGGAGATCATGCAATATTTCATTTTTTGGTCGGAAGATGGCCAAGTGATTTGAGAGAGGAGATGAGCAAGATCAGTCATGCCGAAACACACAACTGCAAAACATGTTGTGTACGTAAAAAGTATGAACCCTGAAAAGTAAATACAGATTTGGTGACCTACGAAGGTCATGATGAATACATAGGGCCACATTCATAAAGGGTGTTTAAGACTTAGACGCGTGTAACTTCGTCAAATGCATGGTGGAAGTGTGTGCATTCTTTAGTGAAGTTCCACACGTCTAAGTCTTAAACACCCTTTATGAATATGGCCCATACTGTATAGCGGAGGTGTACACTGATAGACACATTTTTCCAATTGATAGTCAAAATGACCTATCACGATCTTAATCTAGCCGAGTAGCCGCGTCCAAATGACGATTTTCTTCTATAGCGGTGAGTGTGTATGATACAGGATCGCATTAAATACAGCAGAGAATCTGTTCTGTTAGATCTCATGACAGAGCCTCGTGGATGAGTCGTAGTAGATAGTAATTTTTACGAGATTCACTCACGCAGCAATATGATCGTTAGTACATGATTATCTAGTGCAAAGCTCTCCAGTTTCGCTGAGGTAAGGAGGCTTAAATTCCAGTATTCCTAACTGCAAGGCAGAGAATTGAAATTGAATACTGGTTGGATGTTTTTATTTCTGAGATCACTGATTTTGCTGCATCTATGAAATTCTAAGCCTGCCGCACGCGAGGACACAAAAACCAATTTTCATCGCTCGCCATTGGTTACCTCGTCCGCTGAGGTCAGCAACAACTATAAACGTTTGCAGAAAACAGTTTCCGCAAGCGGAATATGAAACATGTTCGATTTTTGTGCCAGTTTTTGCAGATCGTCACCTCGTGTGCTGGGTCTGGCAATCACTGACCAATCAACGGGCTCTAAACTCACATGATGATCAACGATGGGGCGGGAAAAATCCCACTTGTTATGCTGGGTTTCAAAGAACCCCTTATGCTGTTCAGTGAAGCGAGACTTTACAAAATACCGGAACCGAAGACATGTAAGATTAGCCTGTCAAAAATGTACTTTTCTGTAGCTCAGATGAAATTAAAAATGGACAGGACCAGGTTAAACCAAGATGACATGTTGAGCCGTACAAACACCCGTTCCCATGTCATCCGACAAATTTCATGTCATAATCCATAGCGAACTCTGTTGGTCTATTCGTCATGGGAACAGCATCCAGCTCAATGATGGCCTTATCAATATCATCCATAAAACATGAGTCGATGATCTATCTCCTTTCCAAGTCAGAAATGTCGATTTTTCATCTTGAAGATGCTGACAGAGACCTTACCCATTTAGTAGTTTAAAGTGGATTTTAGGTGGTGATATTCACAGGGTGCGAAGATTTTCATATTGGCTTAGCTGATTTGCAAAGAAGTTCGGAACAGTTTTCACGACTTTCATGATGTTAGCATATTAGTGGTTGGACTGATAGTTGAGCTGATGATTCTCAACTAATTTACAAAGCGGTTTATATGTACATGGATCCAAACTATGTTCGTCTCCTATCACTGGCTGATGTCGATTTCTACACAGACAAAACATAACATTTATGTTTCTGTGCTCACAATGCAGAGATGCAAATAGCATATCTTTCTGGAGGCGAATGTACATGTACATGTATATGGTATTCTAAGTTATACATGTATGCAGTCTGTACTGCACACGGCTACAAGTAAGTTCAAGTATTACTACATGATTGTCATGGTTCTCAATTCGTTTGTCAATAATTGCAATATTTTAATTGCGTTGTTGTAACCTCAAGTTTTCTATTCTCTCTCTGTATGGCATCAAGAAACGGCCCAATTGTTGTTGTTCATGAATCATGCATGGGTGTAAGAGCGTAACTTCGTCGAGTTGCAAAACGACACTGAGGATCAACTTGAAAGATCTTATGGGAATGAATATAGTTAATCAGTTTCATATTTGCTGACTGGATAAAAATAACATGGTGGGATATATTAAAAGAAATGCAAGGAAGTCATGTCATCAGTCAATTTTATCTTCGATATTTTTTGTGATTAAATGAATAAAATGATTAAGCTCTATAAAAGCCATTACTTAGATTAGCAAATCGATACCTCAATTCCTAAACGACGAAATGAAGTTTTCGAGGCAAAATTAGGTTGCTTTCCCTTCAGATGACAAACGACCTTTTTGTTTGTTTTTGTTTTTTTTTAACTTGGGAGTTCGAGGCAATCGCTCAATTTTTAGCAGGCACTGCATTTTAGTTCTGCTGACCAGAACATGTACTGGATATGTCAACAAAAATTTCCCCTGTGCAACACACGGTATCGGAATTCCAAAGGCAGGAATGGGTTGCGATTCGTCGCAGAGGCACGAGATTTCACGATGGAATTTTGACCCCTGTCTATCAGATTCATGAGTATCATAAACATGAAAGACCAAGCCATCTGGAATATGTCAGTGACTTGCTTTTTATATTCAGAGGCTCTCGTTTCCTCAGTTCATTCGCAGTGACGTACACTTTATAAACCTGATAACATGAGGCTCAATCCAGCAGCATGCCACTGAGCTGTCATGATGTCGTCAAGGGCTAAAGACTTGAAATTTCAAGAGCTGTTTACGTCAGTTTGGTTCGGTTGCTTGGGACCATTATTGTAACATGCTGGACAGCTCCTGTCGTCTGTGATGATAAGGAGAAGCTTACGAGTAGCAGGGAAGGTATAACGAAAGTCTGGATGGAACCTGAAAAAGTACTTCGAAACAGAAGCCAGTCCGAGTCCAAAAATATTGGAATTTAAACAGGGATAACTTCAGGGCAATATTTCGTCGTTATTTACATAAGTTGAACAAATGGATGTGTTATGTTTACGAAGGGTTGTGTATACATCACATTTGCAGTTGTAGACATGTATGCACTTTGCTTACGCACAAATTTTCGCCTTTTGAACTGACTTAAACTGCGAAGGAAGCACGTGGAAAAGACTTTTGTGGTACACCCCACCGGCTAATGGTCCTCCCACTGCAGGGGTTTTTACCTCGTTCCTCATCATCCACGTACAAAGAGGAACGAGACCAAAGCACAGCTATGGGAGGATGCTGGCTTATGGGTGCCTTGAACATGCACCTAACGACTTATGACATTAGAGAACTGCATGTGTAGTCCATACATGCGTTGCAATAGAATTCACTACGAATGTACTACGAAAGCATTATCTAGCTGTTATTTTCACATGCATAGGCGGATCCAGGATTTTCTCGAGGGGTGGGTTCTGAAGGGAGACGAGGCCACTGGACTCGCGCGCGCCATCGGCTTGCGCCTCATCGGCGCCGATTTGGCGGGGGGTCTGGGGACCTCCCCCAGGAAAATTTTGAAAATTAGAAGCTCTGATATGCGATTTCCCGGCATCTGACGTTGAGAAAGTCGGATGCCACGCCTCCAGATATTTCGAAATAGTGCAAGCGTACACAAAATACATTGTTCCAAGCAGGGGAAATGAGTTTCGTCGAATCACGATTGTATCACGATGACCCGATGATTACATCAGAGACACGGGCGGGCGCTCGCAACAAGCGAGATGCTTGATGTTTACCGATAAAAAATGTTATCTTTGGTCGCTGACGGGGGGGTTCCAACCCCCAGAACACCCCCTCTGTATCCGCCCCTGACATGGCTCACTCGGGAACGTTTTAGGGAGATCATAAGGAATGCCTGGACCACTCATGACTCAATGAAATAATATGAAAGTATGTGCCCACTGTACCCGACGACAAATTAAAATACTAGTACTAGTGCATAATGTATGGCACTTTTATGAACACTATGAACACCCCTCTCTCAATCCGTACCTGCATCAGAAAAACAAATGGCTAACCTACCGACACCCTACCTAAGGGTGTCCTGAACAGGACGAACATGATTTGAAACTGATCAGGAAACTTTCATCCACAGTACCTAGCGAGGAGACAAAATGTACAGCATATTCTCTATTGATGCACGTTTTCCAAACTGCACCATGGCACTGAGCGTGCAGATCCGCCTGCTGTCCTGACTGACCGAACTCCTCAATACATGCAACTAACATAGCAGATCTCAAGTCTTATCGTCAAGGCATTCGGAAGTAACTCATCTCATTATTGTCAGGCTGCCATTCGTAGCGATACTGGGTGACTGGCCAAACCGTGCAGTGCTGAGGAGTGAGTGCACTCCTCTCCTATCATCGATCTTGCTGCCTACTCTCAATTTTCATGAAGAGTGGGCCAATTTAATCTGCCCTCTGTCAATTAATTTACCCCATACACTCAGTTGATGGGAAACATTGCATGTTATTATTGCTAAAACCTGTGTTAACCCTCTTGTTTCAGATGAACGAAGCGAAGAATTTGAACAAGGCATTCACCGCAAAAGCGGCGAAGCTGGCGGGATATCATCCAAGTGCCGACACGCATGCACCAACGTTCCTGTCAGTCTCCATCACTCAATGTCGCTACACAGGCAGAAAATACACCAACCACGAGTCGTTTTGAAGCCGAGGTGCAAATATGGTCGACAGGAAATCTGATGGAAATGCACGTGCATGCACTGTTCATGTTTTGACAGAAAGACACTGAAAAGTGCCTGACGTTGCCGAAGTTGATGACCCGAAGTCGACTCGTATATCGTTCTCAGCTCAATATCGGTGTGTTTGGCTTCAAGTATGTGCCAGAAGATACCGTCTCGCATCAAGCTATCTTATTTACTGGCAGATTGATCTGCCAAGGTGATATCTATTCGGGGTCCATCAGTATTCTCCGCCACTCCCTTAACCAACGGCTTGATTGATGCTTGTCGGGAGATTTCTTACATTAAGCCCTCCTCTCAATGGGGGCGCGAATGCTCGTTACGTTGAGTGCAGGCTTAACTCTTCATTTGTGCAGTTAGCTGCCCTCATTCATGTCATTAGGACCGTCGCGTGATACCACATACTTGTGTGGCACTGGGATGACTTTGGTGTATCATTCCGGGCAGGGAAGATGAACGTAATCTATGTAATGACGAAAACAAACGTTGGGATTATTCGAGTTATTCTGCGATGGCTTCGTCACGGCCACTAGCCAACTTAATGGAACTGTGCATGACATCAAATGCATGGATGTAAGCACTGTCAGCGATTTCGATTAGAGAAGGTAAACGCCTTCTGGGCAAATATCAAGAGCCTGCTAGGTTTTCAAAACGGATCTTCTCCCTAACTGCTGCATTAATTTAGTGCTTGGGGAACGTCCAATTGAAAGGATGCTACATGCAGTACCAGTAGGTTGATTCTACTCTGCAGCAGTGAGAATCGGTGCCCGTTGACCAGTAGAGTCTTCAGAGGCATACAGAAGTTTATGCAAGAGCATGGTGAAGTGGCGTGGATTTCTGGTTCTCCAGACCCTGTACAAAGCTCAGTTTTTCGAGCCAATCGACAAAACTATTAGGGGGCCCTCTGGCTATACGCAGAGGAGGGAACCCGGCAGACTACCATTTCTGTATTATGTCCCAGGTGCCCCCTACATGCATCATTGTGCAGTTGTTGGTACCTTGTTGGTCTACCCTCAAGATCTTGGGCTGCCGGTCTATATATCTGGCTAGCTGGGTTTCTGGTTTTGGGTCTCTGGCGAGCGGTATAAATGTCCCCAATTCTATCTCCACTGTCGGCGTAAGACTCTGCATGGCTAAGTCTTTTTGCCTCAACCGACTCACCCCAACCAGGTGTCAATGGGGTACCTCGCTGGCTGGTAGACATGGTTTATGTGAATTCCATCGATATACTACACAAGAAATATCCCGATATGGTACGCAGGGACACGAGTTGCCCAATGCGGAAGCCGGTGTGCATTGTTACTGCAGTCGGGTAGATGTATTTGTATTTCATTTTTCCGTCAGGGCCGACGCTAGTATTATTGGCCCTGGTAAGTACGGAGGAGACCATCACAAGCTACTCATGTTGCTCACTTGGATGGGGTCTTTTACTTGCCCTTGCAAAAACACAAGGTACAAGGCACCACAGCTTACTGTCCCATGCGACGGACTGAAGAGCCGGGAATGAAATCCCATACGGGCTGGATTTGAACCCGCGGGACCTGTCGGGTAGATGTGAAACCGCTACTGGTAATGCCGGTGTTTAATACCCATGTAAACGATGGCTGCTCGATATAACCAAGGAATATGACTAATTGAAAGTGGTAAATTGAACACATGTCAGTGTAACACACCGAAGGTCTATTCCTACTCCCGCGATTTACGAAACCAAACTCGTTTATGACAACCCATTTCGTCAACATTCTTACATTTTCTCAGCAAAGAATACCTAAATTGCTTTCTGAATCAATGACTACAGGCTTAATGAATTTGTCATAGTATTGAACCAAACCGGAACAGCACAATTCCTGCCAGTAATTGAAACTGGTAATCTTTGGATCAGAGTAATGCGTCTTTTGAGGGAAGCGTTAAGGTGGCGTCCCTAAATTGCTGGGATTATCTTCCTCCAGCAGCATCTTACAGTACTACACTATCCAAAAACACGATAAGGACATCTGAGGGTTGTCAAGGTATCCAAAATATCATAACATCACCTTCTGGCTACATTTGGAACTCGATGAAAAGGAAATTGACAAAGAAGACGTTTCGGAGGAGGAAACGCCAACGATAATTTTACACAGTTTTATGGTGTTAGAAAGTTATTCAAAAGACCAACGTAGGGATCTTCAAGACGAAAGCAATACCCAGACAATATTTTGGGACCTCCTGTAGTGGTGTTTACCATTACTGCATATGACAGGATGATGGAGTGGCCTAACGCCATGACTGTCAGCACAATACCCGATAATTTAGTGCGGCAAAGCCATAAATAACAGGCGACGTGAAGCAAAGACAATGAGGGGCAAAGGAGCTAACTTCCGAACCAAGTGGAATCCTCGTTAGCTTCAGGAACCTTGAGATCGAAAGTGAAGGCTATATGGTGGGAGACAATAATCCTTTCTCGTTGTAGCTGGGAAGGTTGTCATCCTTGAGCCTGATCCGGATACTATCATGCTGACGGATTGAGCCGAGGAGCAACTTCAGTAATTTCAACTCCGTTCAAATCTCCCTTCAGGCAGTAGCGCGTCAGCCCGACCCAACTAATTCAATCAAAATGCCAAATGTACCTAAAGTTGGGTTCAAGGACAAACTGACAAGCCTTCATCTGACCTGCAAGTAGTGATATGTACATTAAATGTACATTTACATGCACATGTTTGATGGTCTATGCTTCCGTTGCTGATGGCAAATTTGCCAATAAAGACGTCTGAAACACACCACAAACTGCACGGTGCCAAGTATATGTCCGATGTAATTTCGCCAGAGACGACCTGATGAAATCTAATTCCCTGTCGAGGTTTGAAGGATGCAGCTCCGAAGGCAGGCGATATGACAAACGATTCGCCGGTGATGTTCTGAAACGGAAGAAACGTGGGACGGAAGAGGTACCAAATCTGTGAATCATCAGAGCTTCCTTTGGTGACTTCACGGTTCCAACGGCAACACTGCCCAGGTAAGGCAGCCCGGGGGGAGTGTGAGCCAGGAGGCAGCTTTGACATGTTTGACATTCTTGTCGCAAGGTGGGCACATCCCTGTGCAGGGCACCAGTAGTGTGACCAAATTCTACATGCTTTGAGGCAGTTTGGTGATGGGCTGGTGATTGGGCTGCTTTCCGGTATCAAGGGGTTGCCCGATGTTGAAAATTTATCGTCAGGAAAGCAGTAATATTTCACAGTGCTACTACTCTACTCTGACAGGCAGCTTAATTCGGAGTCTGACATATATTTCCTCTGCCTCATAAAAAAATCTGGGCACACCACTAAACGATCTAAACGTTCATCGAAACCAACCCCACCGAGGTCGCATGAAAGACGTTTTATATAACCTCATACAGCCTGCGATACCTAATCCAGTTATCTGGCTGTGAATTAATTTCAATTAATGTCAAAATGTTACAAATCTGAAATGATTCTTCATTAGATATCTTGATCCAAAGTTGATAGGTTTCCATGATAAAGCGCTCGGCATCTTCAGTGGGTAGACGAGTTCCGTTGGGTAAAAATCGATCGGAATCCACATGAGATGCGAGGATCATTCAAGGAATTCACCATCGATTGCTCCCTGGATGACTTTGAGGATCATTCACCAATTGACACCTACGATCGTCAACATTACAATCCTCTTGCATGGAGAGTGCTGTACGTCTATTCAGAAGTTGCAACAAAGGAACAAATCCCCTGGCAATAGATATCCACGCCATCGGTAAAGCCCTCTGTACTGAATTTTGCGGTATTTTCAAAACGTTTTAAGAGAATACAGGTCGAGGTATCATCGCCTTGTGAAGGTCCCCAAAATGTTTGCTAATATGTACTTCCGAGAATCAAGGCCTTGTTTTCAGCATACTACATACATTGAAAAAACTGCATGCAGAGCTCCAATGTATTCAGATAGGGTATAGTACATTCTACATTACATTAACGTCGGCGAACGTAAGGACTATACAGTGTGGTTTTAATAGACTACATCATTTCTGAACAAACTTACTTTCACCCTTGATTCCAACATGTGGTCAGGAATGACCTCGCACTTTGTCATGAATCCCCTTCAGTTTTGTATCGAGGTATCTACTGATTAATTCTTTCAGTATTTTCATCATCTCATCCGGCTTGGTGTCCGACAATAGGTTTTCTAGAACGATCATCTGTTTCCGGATAAAAATGGAAAACATCGATGTCTCAAAAACTGGCTTAGCGAGAGGTGGAGAATTCTAACCACAATACCTTCAGGTCGAGGTGAAAAATGTAGAGAATTAGGCCTCAGGCCAAGCGGACGAATATTCACTTTCAAAAGTTAAAAAATACCATATTCTGTCACCATCGTTTTACGTATACATCATAACCAGACACACATCTATTGCATAGATCTTTCCCAACCAACAAAAAAGCTTTGCTTTAAGTTATATCGGTACAGATAGGTAGATAAACAGATCGATTTTTTTCATATCTTATAGGTTACTTGTTCATGTCCTATACGTTACTTAAACCTTTTTAGAAAAATTTTAAAACCTTTTTAAAACTCTTCTTCTGCACTCTTACGTCTTACCAAAAACAGATAAGCGAGCTCGCTCCCTTATCTATTTTTGGTCTTACTACATTATTCTTCATTTTATTTGAGTGGAAAATTGTTTGGGGCATGTTTACAATAGAATTCAGCAGTTGCGTTCCCTGATTATCTATTTGCATGCGAAGGCACTCGACATCATTACAGCTGTATATTTCAGCGGATGTCCCATGGTTATATTCTATTCAATTGTTATCCAACTGAAGCCAAAGTGTGGGATTTCAGTAAATCACCCAGTGGCGCCAACCGAATAAAAGGTGAATCGGGATTTGTTTGTGTGGTGGGTATGTATGTCGATGGGATACAGCTTGAACGAATCTCATTGGTCGATGGAAGGTGCTATGGAAGGAAGAGCTTGCTGGAATCAGTCCATGTTAGGTAGCTTTAGCAGATGTTTTCAAGCATTGTCCTGGAAAACTGCTCTATAATCCAACAAAAGAGCTTATATCTGAGCACAACTTTGGAAAAATTCACGCTGGTAGCTTCTCGACCGCCTACATCCTTCAGTTAAACACGTCTCGACAAACAGGTGTGAAGCATTAGTGATGTTCGTTTCAGCTTACTTTGGATCGTTCATGTTTTCTACACAACCGGGGGAACTCCTGGATATCTTACAAGTTACTTTTGTTTTCGCCACATGTTCAAATTGGAATTGTCATTAACACCTTTATGGCAAAACAGAGTTTTGTTAGTGCTGTACACCAAATTCCGATAGAATTACAATCCTCAAACATGTTTCGACCATTCTACAACCACATCAAGTTGATAACTTGGATAACTGTGAGCAGGTACTCAATCTTCGTTGGAGGAAGGGAAAAAAGAGAACCTTCAACAAGTCGACCAGCATGGCTTCTGTCAAAACGCACATATCACAGCCCTATCCTTGACGGTAGTATGTAAACATTGAAACGTTTCAAAAGAAACGGGCCAGATGAAACGACCCAAAAAACATGCTAAATCTGAAGTTGCATGGCAGAAACTGTGTAATTTGGTTATTTCCAGTTCATTTTTGGCACTTTCATGGCATAATATCATTAAAATCTCTCAAAACACACGTCTCCCGTTCAAAACACACGTGTTGTTATTGTTTACATGGCACCATGCTTCCCATTCATTCAATGTTCAAGGTCTCCGATCCCAAATATGGAAGTCGGCGCTTCAGAAATTCTCCATGCGATTATTAATACGTTTTATCATATACTTTCTCTATATGTCACTCGCCATGGTTATTTTCTGTGAGGAATTTGTGTGAGGCCTCAAAACGTCTTCAAAATATGTCTTTTTTTATATTGGGCAAAGTTTGTAACACAATGTATATGCGAGTTATGAATAGATAATAAGCCATGAGCATTCCAACCAATTAGCGTACTTCGATCATTCCATTATGAAGGGTGCGAGGTTGGCGAGAGGAAAATATGACATCGTTCCCCGCAGTGTAGCCTAAATCTGGCCAAGAAATCGCAGAAAAAGCTAAAATGATAATAAAAATCATGAAGGCATCGGGTAATCTACATTCCTCTATTCATACAATGTAAAATAATATAGGTTTTTGGTATTTTTGTTATGATTTTTCGTATTTTTTGAAACATTTTGGGTCGTTTCATTTGGCTCGTTTCTTTTGAAACGTTTCAATGTTTACATACTACCATCCTTGACCCCATCGCTCTGAAGTGACGAAAAAGAAGTCTTCGCCTTCTTCTTTGACCTTCATTTTAAATTCGTTTGTACATGTATACATGCACTTTAAAGCACTTCTACGTCTACTTACAAGCATTTTGGTTTTAGCCTGTAGCCATGTTCTTTAGGCAGTGATTTACATGTAACTTCCTTTTACTCCATATTAATTGTACGTAAATTGTGTATTTTCGTGTTGTACCGTATACAAATTTCTTTCGTTTACAAACTTTACTCACCTTTTACACTTTGAAGAAGGTTCAGCAGAATGCAGGTGGTCAGAAAATGTGGAATTTATCCCACAATATCAACACACCCACACACGGTTTTTGATATTGGGCAAAGTTTGTAACACAATGTGCATGCGAGTTATGAATAGATAATAAGCCATGAGCATTCCAACCAATTAGCGTACTCCGATCATTCCATTATGAAGGGTGCGAGGTTGGCGAGAGGAAAATATGACATCGTTCCCCGCAGTGTAGCCTAAATCTGGCCAAGAAATCGCAGAAAAAGCTAAAATGATAATAAAAATCATGAAGGCATCTGGTAATCTACATTCCTCTATTCATACAATGTAAAATAATATAGGTTTTTGGTATTTTTGTTATGATTTTTCGTATTTTTTGAAACATTTTGGGTCGTTTCATTTGGCTCGTTTCATTTAAAACGTTTCAATGTTTACATACTACCATCCTTGACCCCATCGCTCTGAAGTGACGAAAAAGAAGTCTTCGCCTTCTTTGACCTTCAGTTTAAATTTGTTTGTATACATGTACTTTAAAGCACTTCTACGTCTACTTACAAGCATTTTGGTTTTAGCCTGTAGCCATGTTCTTTAGGCAGTGATTTACATGTAACTTCCTTTTACTCCATATTAATTGTACGTACATTGTGTATTTTCGTGTTGTACCGTATACAAATTTCTTTCGTTTACAAACTTTGCTCACCTTTTACACTTTGAAGAAGGTTCAGCAGAATGCAGGTGGTCAGAAAATGTGGAATTTATCCCACAATATCAACACACCCACACACGGCTCAGTGCAATTTTGGTATTTGCAGATCACGAGTTGTGTTTGCATTCTAAGGTCCAATAGATAAGCCTGGACCATTCAGGATCATTACATTCACATTTCCGCACTTATCAGCACTGGGAATTTTTTCTTAAATGCTTGAGTATTACAACAATTCAAAGGTTGTCCTACTACGGATGTTTTTCGCCTTGATGAAAGTTTAAGATTGTAAGATTGATGAAATTTTAAGGTCTTTCCTATTTATTTTCTAACAATCATTTTCTTAATGAAGAAGAAATATGTGAAATAATAGGAGTGTTTTGCACTGGTTGAGGATACTTTGTGAGCCGTTTGCTGCTGAAATAGTTCCATTAACACTTGCACACATTCATGTAATGCACCTCTTGCACTTCTGTAATTTACTTATGTATAGATAAATTATGAAATAAAAATATTTGCTAATACTGAGGTTAAGAAACTGACTGTGAACAATAACGATTACAATACATGTAGTGTAGTATTTTTGTACAGTACAATACAATAAGAATAATTTATCGTTGTTTATGGAACAGTTTGTTACCTCATTTTTCCTCATCTGATTGATCAAAACTTGTGTCAAGTGTTAAAAGCTAAATACATGTAGTGTAGTATTTTTGTACAGTAGAATACAATAAGAATAATTTATCGTTGTTTATGGAACAGTTTGTTACCTCATTTTTCCTCATCCTCTGATTGATCAAAACTTGCGTCAAGTGTTAAAAGCTAAATACATGTAAGTATTTTTGTACAGTACAATACAATAAGAATAACTTATCGTTGTTTATGGAGCAGTTTGTTATATCATTTTTCCTCATCCTCTGATTGACCAAAACTTGTGTCAAGTGTTAAAAGCTGCTTGTACACTAGCAACATTTCTCTAACACTTGAACGACATTCCTGAGCAACAAGGTCTTTTGACCCTGTGCTGGCCAACAAATTACAGCAACATTAATTGAACAACATGTTGGGATAATTCTTCTCCCCTGTAAGTTCTTACTCTAAATGTTGGAAAAATGTCTTGCCAATGTACACAGACCGGGATTGAAAACTCAAGACATCGGTGATTAGAAGAACTCCACATTCCCCCATGCCTTTGATTAAACTACCACAGGCGGAAAACAGCAGACATACATGTATATCGGAAGCGTTGAGACTGAGAGCCAACACCTGACTCAACATAGGAAATTCCTTCACTTGGCCTGAACAGTGTGAGTTGTAACACGGGGTTTGCGGGGTTGGATTAAATTGCACTCATGTATTTTACGGATTAGGTTTGTAATCAAAGAAGAGACGTGAAAAAGCCTGAAAGAGTTGTGCGCATACCATGTTAATATGCCCCACATCTTCGTAGCTTTGAGCAAAATTTTACATTCTGTGTTTCAGCTATGGAATACGTGGAGATTTTTTTGCAGATGAAGACACGGTGGTGTGTATGTTTTCCTACGAAATAGCCAAAACCTATTTAAGATACACAAGACAACATTGCTCAAGAATTTTAAACACTCTGCGGTCGGTGGTAAGTGGCCTAAGACAAACAAAACATCGCGCTGAGAGTGCTCAGGATTCAATGAAGACCATCCTGCATTATTAAGACAACAAATCGTTCAACTGCAGCTTTTCTGAAAATGTTTCAGAGAGGAATCTGAGAGAAAAACAACTCTTGGGCAATTCTGCAAGTGGAGATGTCTAACGTGTTAGGATGGCATCAACAGCACTCCATTCACAAGCCATAATGAAACAACCCGATGAATAACGCTCTGATTGGTCCTTTCGAAATCTTAGACAACGTGATTGGTCGCTGTAATTTTACCCTGTTTGTTACAGCATTGCTGATTGGTTGAGGTCGAAGGTTGGAGTCTCCACTCAATTTTTCACTGCAGCCCAATCAACTGAACTAACAGTAGTCTAAATGTACATAACACCCGTCAGAAGACACGTATTTCGGTTCGTGAAAAGCCACGAAGTTAGGCTGATCAGAATTCAACTCGATTTCAACTTCATGAGCATACAGCATACAAAAGATCATGGCTCGTATACGAAGCGTAGTATTCAGCACGGTCGAATAGAATTGCAACCGTGAATGGAGAAATACCTTTGGGCATCTCGCTTAATGAAACAAGCAGTTTATCATGAACGAATACCTTAATCCAAGTCAGTCTTAAGGGAGTAGATTCGAGAAGTGTTTTCAGACTGAAACAAATTAGTCAACTAAACGACTCATGTTTTTTTTGATGGATAACACCTGCATATTGGTGAAACTTCTTCATTCTCAGTACGTATTTTTAGGATAACAAGCTCTGCCCGCAGGTTCAGTAAGTGTACAAGTGAACTTTGTTATGAGATTAGGAGTGATTTTACAATTATTTTTCAAGAAATGAGAGAGCTTCTCCAAGGTGTTCCTGCTAATTGGCCACCTATGGCCAGATGAACAACGCGTAGTATAAGAATGGGGTACAAGAAAACCCCTCGCATGCCGGTGTAATGTTTTTCACTGCCCCCCGTATGCCAATGCCCCCCCAACAAAAGATTGACGGAATAAGCCGCGATGTGACAATGGGGGAGGCACTGATCAACATGTCTTTCTGTATTTGAGTGTCCGCCACACAATAAAGCGGGCATTGTCATACGGGGGGCATTCTCATACATTACACCTGGACAAAAATTGAAATGCTGATAATGACGTGCAGTACAGAGATATGCGTCAAGCATGTCAAGGATAACACAACAGACTCAGCTTCAAGACTTATAGTAGTATACATGTATACATCCATACAATTAATGCGCGCTTTACCGGATAAGAGGAGCCTTTTATAACAAAACTGGTAGTTCCTATTTCATCCCTTAATGATACACCTCGTTGAGTGTTGGCTTTCCCAGCACGTTACTCTGTCACGTCCACGGCTGGCTTGTTCAGAATTCTCTACTAACGACGATGGAGTAGTTTTCAGGGGAGGGGGAGGGCAAAACTCAGTCCCCTTTCTCACAGGTAAAGTGTTTTAGTCTTCCCCATACATGTATCTCTGTGATTCCAATACAATAAGCTTACATGTAGACAACTGGAGAGAATTCATGACCTTCCATTACAGGCAGGCAGCGAAATCTGTCACTTTCATTCCAGAGTGTCCCCCACACAAGAGGAAAGTACACTGAGAAACGGGGACACCGTGAACCTTTCCACCTGGACAGGGAGATTGTCTCATTACAGACCATGGATCTATCCCGTATAGCTGCACGAGGGCTTGGCGGTAACACCACTACATTCACAGTCATATGAATTGCTTAGAGAGGTCACGTTACATACATGTACACGAATACGAAAACTGACAACCTAGAAAACAAAATTATTGGTTCCACAGTGTGATGAGACTGCAGGAGTGGATCTTCAGGGTATATTTTTTTCACAATGTATCGCTGAAACGACACCACGGCACATCTTGTGGAGAATAATCATTTGCCTTTCGTGATTTCAATTATTTTCGCCAGTCAAAAAAATATGAAAAGTTGCGGACAGCTGGCAGGACAGAATGTTTGAACAGCAAAAAATTTGCATTTTGAATAAACTCTTGATTTGTATTCAAATGAAATGGTCCATGGAGCATGTGCTCACCTGTGTGAATGTACCAGAAGAAAAAATGACAAATGTTAAATCGAAAGCCTTGAGTTCGAGGTAGGCCTACAGAGGGTACCCAGATACCTGGTCACACTAAGTCAGAAAGTATTAGGTCAAATATCTGCAAAACGTGGCACCAAATGACACAATTTTGAACTTTGACCTCTGTGGCCTTGAAAAGTAGGTCAAATCAAAAACCCGTTACATGTATCCTCATTAGATGCACCGATGATGAAAATCTGGAGACGATCCAGACATTCGTTTAGGAATTATTGGAATTTGAGTTTTCATTTTTGCCACCTGGTGGCCAAGCTAAGAATCAAATCGGACCAAAACTTGGTGTCACGGGTCAACTGACAAAGGGCTGTATATGTACCAAGTTTCAGGTCAATAGCCCAAGCAGTTACGAAACATGCCACCAAATGGCAAAACTTCGAACTTTGACCTACGTGACCTTGAAAAGTACGTCAAATCCAAAACCCGTTATAAATGTTTTGTATCCCCATTAGATACACCTATGATAAACATTTGGAGACGATACAGTCGTTAGTTCAGCAGTTATTGCACTTTTTGTATTTTTGGTTTTAGCCACCTGGTGGCCAAGTCAAGAATCGAATCGGACCGAAACTTGGTGTCATAGGACGTCTGACCTAGCGGCATATATGTACCAAGTTTCAGATCAATAGCCCCAGCGGTTACGAAACGTGACCTGCTAACGGACGACGGACGCTGCACCATCGTAAGAGCTCACCACTGGTGAGCTAAAAATTACCTCGAACAGTTTGAAAATGTCAAACTAATTTTTTTTCTGTCAGTGTCCACATACGAATGGAACAAAAAGTTTCGTTACCTAGTTTTTTGCTCATAAAACTTAGTTTTTGTGGACAAAATATTTGACAAAAACTAAGTTTTTTGAGCAAAAAACCTAGTTTTTGTCTAAAACCAAGTTTTATAGAAGAAAACTTAGTTTTATGCTTCATAAAATATAGGTTTTTGTCAAAAAACTTAGTTTTTGTAAAAAAACTATATTTTATGACAAAAAACCTGGTTTTATGCCAAACAACCCCCATTCTATCGACAAAAATGTAAGTTTCTGCACTGAAATGTCCAGTTATTCCATAAAACTAAGTTTATCAGTCAAAAAACCAAGTTTTTTGACTAAAACTAAGTTTTATGCCATAAAAAGTAGGTTTTTGACAAAAACCTAGTTTTAATCAGAAACCTACCTTTTTAAACCTTGGTCCCACTGACCAAGATGATTTCGTCGGTACGAGGTTGGTCAAATACCCGTCCCCTGTGCCCATTGTTTGCAGTGCGCATGCGCATACCTATGGGCGGTTATTTCCGCAAAAAAATCAGTGTCAGGTTTTTCATTCTTAGCACAGAAATTCTATGCAGAGAGCGTACAAGTAGCGGGAAGCATCTTCAAAAGCAAAATTTATTTTGTTTATCCGAGGTTTTATATGCAGACCGCGTAATTTATATATGTTGCGACAGAACTCACGAAAGAACCAAGTTTAGGATCGAAGTTTCGCATCCATGTTTAAGATAACAATTTCTCAATCGTTTGCTAGATGGCGCTTCAGCTGATTCTGTTATCATATTGGAGGCCTAATCATTAACATAATGAGTATTGGGTAGGCTACCATTGGCCGAGGGTAGTCTACAGTGTACATAAGGCCTCGGCTGGTTCAACTGTTGCGCCATCTAGCGGACAATTGAGAAATTGTTATCTTAAACTTGGATGCGAAACTTGGATCCTAACTTGGTTCTTTCGCGAGTTCTGTACAGTTTCTCTCGCAGCATATAAATTACGCTGTCAGCATACAAAACCTCGGATAATCGTAATAAATCTTGCTTTTGAAGATACAGTACGTTGCACAATTGACCTCCCTTCCGCGCCGCGCACCACCCGCGTACCACATGCAGCGTCACTCTCGTACCATCCTCGTATCTTCCTAGGATGTGGCGCGGCGTCATGGAAGGCATGTAGTGAAGACGTAACGTCATTCACCCGACGTCACGCAACAGAGACGCGTGACGTACCCGTACCATCCGCGATGAACTGAAGGTTACCTTCCGCGCCACTTCCGAGGAAGGTACGCGGATTCTGGGAGGTCAATTGTGCAACGTACTGTATTTCACGCTACTTGTGCGCTGTCTACATAGGAATTCTGTGCTAAAATGAAAAACCTGACACTGATTTTTGGCGGAAATAACCGCCCATACATACCAATGCGCAGTTCGGCGTGCTTCCACTACGAACATCCAAGTCAATGGTGGGTGAAAGCATTAAAGGAGTTAGACGCCGAAGTTGTAAACACTCACTCACTGGTTCTCTATCCACGGACGCCTGCGGTGCTGCCACCTATTGTCGGTGATATTCACCACAGGTGAGCTAAAAATTACCTCGAACAGTTTGAAAATGTCAAACTAATTTTTTTTCTGTCAGTGTCCACATACGAATGGAACAAAAAATTTCGTTACTTGGAAACTAATGAAAAAAATGCACACGTCCTGCCATGCCATCACTTGTTATACTCTTGACAGGCAAACACTCGAGCCCACTTGTACAGTACTCGAACTAATGACGATATTTTTGCACAAATAATGTATGGGAATCTTAGAATATGAATGAAGAACGCTTTGCTGTGACATTGGCCTGTCAGAGTTGGTACGAAAAGTAGCCCGAGAGATCGGCCAAAGTCCCGAAAGTTTCGCCAAGAAAGGAGCACTACTGATGAAACTAATGAAAGTAGCCCGAGAGATGGGCCGAAGTCCCCAAAAGCTTTACCAAGAAAGGAGCACTACTGATGAAACTAATGAAAGTAGCCCGTGAGATGGGCCGAAGTCCCCAAAAGCTTCGTCAAGAAAGGGGCACTACTGATGAAAATAACGAAAGTAGCCCGAGAGATGGGCCGAAGTCCCCAAAAGCTTCGCCAAGAAAGGAGCACTACTGATGAAACTAATGAAAGTAGCCCGAGAGATGGTCCGAAGTCCCCAAAAGCTTCGCCAAGAAAGGAGCACTACTGATGAAACTAACACCAACATAGTGTCAGTTTTTTTTTCGATTTATCACTTCATGATCTCATACATATCTATCGCTTTGCTCTTGTACCAATCAGACAAATACACCCCTAGCCATCCTCGCCTAAGAAGACAGATGCACGCTCTCACATAGACTCCTCATCATGAGTTCATAGGAGATACTTGTACCATCCAACCGACATGACCGATAAGATAAACTGGGTGAAGAATACAAGATGGGCCGTCAGTGGTATTATATGGAATTGAACAGGCCATGCAATTGTGTAGGAACCAAGAAAGACACAAATAATTTGTGAACCAGACTAGGAAAACCAGACACAAGTCTCAAGAAGTGACAAAGCTCTTGACTACCATGTTAGGTCATCAACACATTGCTAAAGAATAACATCTTTATTACTGTAGCTGAAGGGGGCGAGGTTGTTCTCGTGAAGTCACTTGATATTATGCATGCAAGATGGCCGCGCAAAACGTTAAAAAAGAGAAGTTGAAAGAATTTTGTTTTTGACTAACTGGACAGTTTTCAACCTCGGATGATTACAGAGAAATTAATCAACTCGCCAGCTGGACAAGAAAACGTCGAGTGTCATTCCCATGTATGTTTGCATGTGTCATGTGTGCATGGCCATGGGTGTTTCTGATCATGTGTAGCAACAGTATCACCTGGCGGAGGATCGTGGAACCAACTTACCTTAATTCACGTATCCGACGAGATCTTGAGAATGAGCTCGTCCCTAGGCCTCTAAATCAGAACCTGGGTGCAGTTTGTAACAAGAAAGTAGACCCAGGACGACAATAACCCCTTCAGCGTTACTGTAACAGCTTAATTGATTTCAGCCTTCACTGTGTTGTGTTGCTGAAAATCATTAACCATTTACACAGGGAGACTTGCGCCTGGTGTTCACAGGTCACATTTACGCTTCTTTGAGAACTTCTTGATGACTTGATACATTACTTCAAGCGCGATGTACATGTCTGATGGGTGAAGCATCTGTTGTATAGCCAACGAAGTATCGGCTGAGTGGACTCAGCACATTTCTGGCAAACACATTATAAAATCCGGTGCAAATACACCCGTTGACGTGAAAGCAAATAGCACATACTCAGGCAGCGAAATAGAACCAAAACCATTACAAACAGACGCCAAAGAGGGCGAACCACTAGACAGTCTGACGAACATTTATCAATGCTAAAAGTGTACCGGTACCAAGCACTGGATCAAGACCCACAGCAGAAGCATCCGTCAGAAAAACTGACGCAGCCAAACATCAAGATCAACGTGTTGCAAAAAATTTGATAGTAATACAGACTAGTATTTTAGCAAAACAGCAATACCGAACAAAATCAAAAATTTTCCTTGGTTGACAATCCCATTGCTGCCGAACAAAGGACCAATAAGGCCTTCTGAAATGAAACTCTCAACGGTGAAGCTCCTGCTTCCGGCCTGACTTGAAAATCTTCGTCCACCACATAGAAAAAGGTGTTGTTTTTGTGATAAAGGCTTATAATGACAGGAATTGTTCAAGGTAATCAGAGTGGGGTTAGGTTTGCTTCGTAAACAAGGTAGTAGAAAGGAGTAGTCATAGGTTGTAAAAAGTAGTCCGTAGAAAGTGGAAGGTTGGAAAAAGTAGTCCGTAGAAAGTGGAAAGGGTTTCTCAAGTGGCTCTGCTAAATATAAATAACGAATATCTGCAAGTATTGAAAATACCTACACGTATTGATACCGAAATTAGAATGAAGATCCCATTGCAGTAATCAACGAGGAAAAGGACTCATTTTTGCTAAGTGTACCACTAGAATCAATGCACAAGTGACATCTTTCGTACAATGAAGCCTCTTACCACGTTTTACATACAAGACTGCGGTGCAGTTTGCTATGCAAGGCAAGGTGATGGCTGAAGTACACGATCGTGTCCAATAACTTTCCCATTCAAGTTCACACCCATACCGTCCATCCTACTTCGTTAGCAAGTCAAGACACACACGCTGGTTGGCCAGGAACCTCTTCTGATTACCCGGTCGATTCGAAGCTGTCACAGCCTTCACTTCAACAGGGCGGCCCCAGCTTAATGAAATATTGCCTCATCATCTAGAATTCTCGAGTGGACGTCAAAACTCTTGTCCAAACATCACAATATAATTTCATACCCATTTCAAACACACCGAACGCAGGAACATGAAAACATATGTAATATTAGCCCAATTGGCAGATATTACATTTGAAATTAAGGATACTTTCCGAAGTTGTGGTGTGAATACGGTGCGACAGAAGTTTCTGTAGGATGAGGAATATTAGCAAAAACAGATTAAGAGTGTTATTGATATAAGTATGAGACCAAAAAAATACTCTAGCTTTCCTGAGTGTTCGTCATCGTCCACACATAAAGTTATTAGACTTCTGAAACTTTGGAGTGTTGGTAAGCTTTCTCGAAATGACGAAATTCAGGGGATATTAGCTGGAAATTTCCACAAAAACTCACTAGTGATTCCCAAAGAACATTTATTAAAACTCCTAATATTATTAGAAGAAAGAGGCCGATTACTAAATTCTAGGTCCATTACCCAAAATTTGCACCACCAACCGACCGTAAAGGTCGTACACTGGCACATTTTTTGAACTTTCAGAGTAACAACCCCTTGTGGGAACAATGTTGGAGGTTGTACAGGGGAGGAGAGCTTTTCAAGTGTTGCTATGATTTGATGACCAGCGTATTCAGGGTCAAAAGATCGTGCGGATAAGGAATATTGTTCAACAAAATGTTGTGAAAGTATTGCCAGTGACTCGCAGCTTAATACTTCCACAATCGATCCTATAAAAGAAATGGGTTGTTGTCAGCCAACCTTTTTGTCAACCCATGAATGATTAATTCGATCGCTCATAAATGTAATGCCTGCAAAATCATTGGAGGTAGGGAATGGAAATTGGTCCATGGACCATGTGCTCACCTGGGTGAACGTACCAGAAGAACAAATGACAAATGTTAAATCGAAGTGTTCAGGGGCCAAGCTTTGACCTCACGGTAATACGATTATGGTCAAAATTTCAAGGTCAAAACATTCAGCTGGCTTGAGAATTTATGACATATGTGCCAAGTTCCATTTTCCAAGATGGCTACCTGGTAACCATTATTTCATTCCAATTGGCAAAAAATATCTGTACACATAGAGGGTACCTAGATAGATGACCACACCAAGTTCGAAGATATCAGGTAAAATAGCCATGAAACGTGCCACCAAAATGGCAAATTTTGAACTTGACCTCTCTGAGCTTGAAAAGTAGGTCAAATCAAAACCCCTTTACATATGTCATGCATCCTCATTAGATGCACCTATGATAACAATTTGGATACAATCCAGTTTAACAGTTCAGGAGTTACTGGACTTTCAGCTGGTTTTGGCCACCTGGTGGCCAAGCCAAGAATCGAATCGGACTGAAACTTGGTTTCGTAGGTCATCTGACATAGGGTTATAATTGTACCAAGTTTCAGGTCAATAGCCCAAGCAGTTACGAAACGTGCCAGGAAATGACAAAATTTTAAACTTTGACCTCTGTGACCTTGAAAAGTAGGTCAAATAAAAAACCTTTTACATATGTCATGCATCCTCATTAGATGCACCTATGATAAAAATTTGGAGATAATCCAGTTTAACAGTTCAGGAGTTACTGGACTTTGAGCGCTGGTTTTGGCCACCTGGTGGCCAAGCCGGTCGAATCGGACCGAAACGTGGTGTCATACTAGTATGTCATCTGACCTAAGGGTAGTTTCAGATCAATAACTCCAGCGGTTACGAAACGTGCCCTGCAATGGACGACGACGACGGACGGCGGACGCTGCACCATCGTAATAGCTCACCCCGGTGAGCTAAAAATCACAGGAAAAATAAAGATAAAGAATAGCTCAGACTGTACTTTCTGTAAAAGAGAAATTGAAACAATTCCACATCTTTTTGACAACTGTATGTATTCCAAAAGAATACCTTACTTTATCAAACAGAAAATAAATCATGCAACATTCACACAGTTACCACAAGAACAGTCATCCATCATTTTGGGAAATAAAATTTATTGAAGATCTTGCTCACTGTACGACACAATGCAAGAATTGATGCATGATTTCGAGGTGACCCACTTTTATGAGGCAGGTAGTCGTGTTTGGTATTAAACTGAAGCTTATGAAAGGTAGGCTCTAGGTGACCCACTTTCATGACCTTTAAGATCGTTAGAGCTGAGGTAGTCGTGTTTGGCGTCAAATTGAAGCTTGTGTAGAGTAGGTTCTACTAGCTGATCCAAATTCATGACCTACTTAAAGACCATTAAAGCTAAGGTGGTCGTGTTTGGTATCAAACTGAAGCTTATGAAGAGTAGGTTGTATCTGATCCACTTCCATGATGTCGAAGTCAACAGCTCCAGTGGTAGACCATGAAGTTATAAAGTGGACTGATGCACTGTAGTCCATTAAAAAGTAACTAGATGGCTCTATTTGTAAAGTACAAAAAGGGGAATAACTAACTTATTATTGGACGGAACTTCACCGAATTTTTGTCATAGGTACATCTAATGAAGATATACACGATACATGTATATCATCTGGGTTTTCAAGTTGACCCACTTTTCTATGTCACACAGGTCAAAGTTCCATTTTCCAAGGTAGTAGTTGCTTGGCAGTTGTCTTCGAATGGCACTTTAAAGGTTTTCAGTTTAGTCCCTGGTGGCTAAGCCAGGAATCAAATTGAACCGAAACAGATGACCTCAGATGTGAGGTCATCTGATCCAGCGGCACATATGTACCAAGTTTGATGCCAATAGGTNCATCCTCCCACAGCAGGGCTTTGGTCTCGTTCCTATTCATGCACTCCACACAAAGCCCTGCTGAAATTGGGCCTCCCAGGCAAGATGAGGCGGTCAGAAAACCATTGCCCAATCAGAATGCAGCATTTTCAGGGTGTCAATATTAAATAATTATGACTCATAATAACAATAAAAAATAATAAGAATCTTTCCCATACACAGGAAGAACCTCTGTGATAAAATTCAGACAATTTTGGAAAGATGTAAGTGATTTGTAAGGCACAAAACTTTAAAATCAAACTGGGTAAAACCACGAAATTTGTACTTCTCCAGTTATCCTTAAAATACAGGGAGTGCAACTGGAGTATGGAACAGCCACATCAGCTTCAATGGCCGTTGGATTTCAGCAGGGGTTTGTGTGAGCGGATGAAGAGAAGCGAGGTAAAAACCCCTGCTGTGGGAGGATGAGTCCCTGGTGGCTAAGCCAGGAATCAAATTGAACCGAAACAGATGACCTCAGATGTGAGGTCATCTGATCCAGCGGCACATATGTACCAAGTTTGATGCCAATAGGTCTAGCGGTTACGAAACGTGCCCTGCTAATGGACGACGACGACGGACACCGCGTCACGACTAGAGCTCACAGGTGAGCTAAAAAAACTATTACGAGAAGCTCTCTCCAGCTTTCTAATCCATTCATAGCATAGGATTTCTACACAAATAAAACTACCCTCCCTCCGGCAGACTATATCTTCTCTCTTGATGTACGACACCTTTTACTCAAGTCAGCAAGGACAAAATCGTTTATACTAGAAAACTAAACACATGCTCTGTTTGTTTTATCATCCATGATTCAGCAACGAAGACATGTGTTATTAAAAAACCTTCGTATTCGTTGGGTTTACATGGTGATAAAGTTGTTTATTAAGATTTCTTTCTCAGTCATGAACATGGCTTGTTTACCAAGGTAGGCAAATGGTCCTGATTGTCTTGGCAAAAGGAAACAGTGTAGACATCAATCTTTGCATCAGACAAGTAGCAGCCACTGGACTACATAAAAATATAAACATTTTCTACAATGGAGTATCACATCATCTCTAGCAATTAATAATAATTGGAAGAATTCATTCGGCAGTGTGACTTGAAGAAAGGATGACTTTTTTGATAATGCATGACTTTTCAGGAAGCGAGATTCTTGCATTCCAAAACATCAATTTTTTTAAAAGGACTAAAAAACACCGAAGTTACTAAACTTATAAACGACACCCTAATTTTTGCATCAACTATGCTGTAAAAAATAAAGGCATACTAATAGTTCTTTTCACCCGAATTTTTTTGCCCGCCCTTATGCTTTTTCTGTACCACAGCACGCTGACTAAATGATTGTTCATTGGAAAATTACCTGACTTCTGAGGCTCTTTTAACAATCCGCCCACCGACATTTTTTTCGTGATGTACCGTAAAGTGACCCGATACATCTTCTTAAGAAGCTTCTTACTGACAACAGCAGAAGTAGATAAAAAAAGTTACATATATTACAGAGAAAAAACTGAAAAATGTTGGAAGTAAGTTGCTGGCATGATCATTCATATTCTGTCCAAAATTTATCGTTGACGACGTATAGGAGTCGATTGACCTTTCCCAGTAGTAATGTCATAATGACCTCTTCTGTGCCTGCTATCGTCTTCCCAAAGCAAGATATTTAAAGGAAAATCATGAAAATGCGACAACCGAGTGCTTGGTTTTGGATATCAGAGTGGAACCTGGGAGGGAAGGAGCGGCGTCATCCGTGTACAATATTACTATAGCCCACTTTAAAGGTTCACGGAAAACGGTTACATGAGTATCAGCATCAGTCTTTTTTTTATTTTGACCAAACGCATGCTGTCAACTGTACTTTAAGTCCCAACAGCGGTGATATTGTAGATTAAGTATCTAAAAACTACTTCAAAATGGTAGCTAATCTTTTTTCCCGGTTTTTCAGAACATGTAACTTACATGCAATGTATCATGGCATAAAGGAATCAAACATAAGGTTTAACTGCGGACGATGAAGTAACTAAGGGATACACTTCATGTGTTGCCACCAGATGTCTCTCACGGCCTGAATTTTGGCTTTACGTAAAAGGCAGGGACTTCAACTTTTTTTATGGTAGTCGGGTACATGAATGTGTCAACTTGATGCCTTGAATTCCATTTCTGAGGATAACATACATGTAGCTATTTTCAGCACAATTTATGTTCCACGTGCAAATGTAGCCTATTCAAATGTACACAGATGACCCTGCGCTCTCATCGTTTATAGGGTTCTCATTAATTCAGTCCTTTTGTATATCACAAGCTCAACTAGTCTGAATTCAACAAAATTCGCAGTAAACATGTAGAAGGGTCTTGCCTATCATATGGAAGAGTCAGAATACAAATCTGTTGAGGTTTAAAGGGATACTGTTCTCATTTATAAAATGCTAAATTTGTAAGTTGAACCTTTTGGTTGATTCCTTTATGATCATGGTTATTCCTTTTGTATTGACATCCAACCTGTTATCGTAACGAAATAAATACTCCAACATTCGTACTAAGCATTTGTAAATTTTGTCCATTTCCAGAGGCTAAGAATGCCATATTTGGTCACAGCCTCATCTATTTTATGATAAATCTGTGGTGATTTGTCAATAAACTCTATCATTCTTTCATTCATATTGTAGACTTAGTATCCAAAAGCAGTGCAGAATAGTAGCCCATGGGGTTAATGAAGAACTATTTTGCCCAATATGAGCACCCACACTACACTCCCATCATGAATCTTCATCTGACAACCTTCTAAATGTACTCTTTTTCGACTAACCTACAACGCTGTGGACATGTATAGAGGTGTTCCGCTGCTTCGATCAGGGATTCCCTAAAACTTTACATCAATGTGCACTTTTTTCAAACACCCTATTTGTTTATTAAATCAATGCTAATCCGAAAAGTGATTTTGAAAATCAGCTCAATCTCCCGACCATGATAAATCACCAATACACTTCGCTATGCACGACATATAGCAGCCCCATGAGGTTGCCGAGGTTCTGGCTGACAGGCTGTTCTGATTTACATCACTCTCTCCGAAGGCAGAGATCAATCATACCTGACAGGTTCCCCGTGTGATGTGATCAGCCCGGATCGAGCACCTTCAAGCCGTCACGTCGGCATTACCAGATGAAACATAGGCAAGAACGTTGACAGTATGGCTTCGATGTGGGACATCGCTCAAATCGCTGCATGAAATGGTGAAGGAGAGGGATTGCTCCGTTGTGTCGGCCAATCAACATTCCAGCAAACAACGTACTTCATATTGTTTATATCGTGTTTGTAAACATTTGTCTACTTAAGCAAGTGATTGTTTCGCCTAGGATACCCATACCTCTTCATGCACCTTCTGTTGAGAATCTTTGTTTGAAATATGTTGTACTTTATCCCACAACACCTTATTGTAAATTACACTTCACACACAGGCAAACATTCCGATGTTTCACATTCAGATCGTGGCGTAATATTCACATTGCAAACTACGAGCAATGTGAGATTTAACTGATTTGGTTTCACCTTAATTTTTTTGTATGTACGTACTGTACGTATGTATTTATGGTCTTCAGAGATTAGTGTTGTGAGTGAACCGTTGGTGAAATACTCATGCATGAATCTCAAGTTCAGCTGGTAAGCTTCTCATGTTAGAATGAGAATGGCTTCCTTTGACAGCATGAATTCCTTTTTACATTTCAAAAGAAGCATTTATTTATAGAGCTTTAAAAAGTACTGAGGTTACGAAATGCACAAAACGATAGCCTCATTTTTGCTTTGTTCTGTACAAAACCCATATCATCATCATTGCATCGGCTACGATTACTGAGGTTACGAAAGCGCTCAAAACGTTACCTTCATTTTTGCACATACTGTGCTGCACGAAAATAGGGAGGTTTAGAAATCAAACCATACACGTTAACGTTAAGTATAACGACAACGTTATTTTTGTACCGAAAATGTACATGTAGTATAAAATTTGCTTAATGTTTAGTATGAAAAAAACGTTGTCATAAAGTTTACGTTTATCGTTTGACATCTAAACCTCCCTAGTAACTTCATCGTTATTTTCATCAACTAAGGAGTAGTTTCTCGTCCCATTATGATGCATGCAGCACGGGTTGTTCAATAACACAGTCCCCTGATTATGGTCTATTCATTTTTCTGGAGGAGATGTGTACAGACGAAGGTCTATAATGAAAATAAATACCTAATATAATTTGAGATGAAATGAAGATTTTGGGAGGTCAAAGAAAATATCCATATACAAATGTATTTTGTTAAAAATAAATCTTCTGTTTCTTCAGAATACACAGCTGAATAATTGAAATCGACAGGCTCATTCTATCCAATCTCTCTCTACATTGTTCCTGCTGTGTAAGGTGCGTTACACTTTCTCATTTCCTGACTTCTTAAAGCTCTATCGCCCATTAACTTGTAAGAGTACAAAAGTTGAATTTAAAATACATAAATGTAATGAAAAAAAGGGTGACTCCACCAACAATAAAAACAGTTTTGCCCTGACGAAATTTGGCTGCTCGCTGGATAACACACATGTAGATGAAACCCGTGCAAAGGTACATGTACATAGTCACTGCGTAGTGAAATTACCAACCAGAGAAGGTAATGAACGTTTGAAACCATTCGGCACAATTGGTAGTGTGTACCTTTAATTTGAAGCCAATGTAAGGAAAATAATGTTGAAATCGGCAAACCGCAGTCTAATTATTTACTATGTATCCCATATTGCGATGTTTCCTTCCGTTATTGCCTAGCTGAAACCTCATTTGTTTAAACTCTTCGTACCAGAGGCTGGAAACAGAGGCAAGCGGCGAAATTTAAAAGACAGACAA
This sequence comes from Notospermus geniculatus, assembly GCA_002633025.1. Classification (NCBI taxonomy): domain Eukaryota; kingdom Metazoa; phylum Nemertea; class Pilidiophora; order Heteronemertea; family Lineidae; genus Notospermus; species Notospermus geniculatus. Next base: position 146,929 of record NMRB01000130.1, on the reverse strand, counting down.
TCGAAATGTAAATAAAACACGTTTTCCAAGTCATTTAAAATACTGCAATTGTACGCGACTATCGTGTGCTAGACTGGGGATATTAAGACAGATCCTACGGCAGTTTCTTTATGAACATTCGCTTGCTATACAGAAAAGACGTACACAAACAGAGACGTGCATCATCTATGAAATCCAGCGCAGCCCCTGAGGCTACACATACGGCGAGCGTTTACCTACAGACATGACAGAAAGAGACAACTCCAGCAGGTTTTTAGGCTTCGTGTATTCAGCAAGTTTTTGAAATGTTTCTAGCGGTAAAGTCTCAGAAATCGTATAATCGCATTCGGATTCGATTTCAAAAGAGTAAGCTATGTTTTCATCTTGTAATAAACAGTAGATGCTTTCAGCTCTATACGCAACGACTTTAATAGCGCGGTAAATGGTAGTTGCGTTTGTATAATTTCGTAAAAAGGACTGAGATGGAGATGGAGCATCTTTGATAAAAATCAATGGTAATGGTTTTGAACAAAGGATAGATGTCACTCGATGTAGCATTCCTGGGAAGTTAGAAACAGAGTAGCCTAAAGATCTTAAAGATAATGTATCACGACTTCATTGTTTACATTCAATGTTTGTAAACATGGATGTTTACAGTATGTTTTTTTACCTTTGGAACATGTACCAACCCACCAAATTGAATACTTTCGGTATCAAAAGAACTTCTAGAGGGACATGCCACCAACAAATTACTCATAAGACAATGAAAGACTGGATAGGGCCTATAAACAAACAAAATGTAAATAAACAATGATTTTCGTGGGCCGCGAAAATACCCGTGATACATTTATCTTTAAATAGCAGCGCAGAACATTTAAATCGCAAAGTTACAGGTACTTAATGTCTTCAGGCGTATATTTTTACTTAAGAAATAACAAAGAACAACAGTAAAACGGCTCTGGAAGGTATTTACAGGTCAGGGCCCATGTTCCCGAAGCCGTCGTTAGGTTAACGATGTCGTTACGCTATGCATTTTACCAGTTTTAACGACATCGTTAACCTAACGACGGCTTCGGGAACATGAGCCCTGTTTAGTAGACGAATACTTTTCACAAGTTTATTGTTAGCATGCGGGAATTTCGGTTAGGATGGATTTTTCTTATCCTGTTTACATCATGCCGAAAACAATTATTACTGTCAAAAATGTTACATGTGAGGATGATGTGTTTACCCTTGTGACGAAAACATTTGTAATTCCACCCTTATATTCGTGTGAATCGGCAATCGTTACGGCTTGTACCATAAAGTTATCCAAGTNCTGAATCTGGCAATGAATCGATTAGCGAAGTGATCTGAGACAGCATCAACTTACTGGAGTTGAATTTCAGGCTGAAGTCTGAGCAGGAATTGTGTATCCGTATGGGAAGCGAGATCGAGAAAACCCAACTGACATTATGGTCGTCGCCATGATGAGATCACATGATCACTTCTCTTGCCCAATCAGCAGCCGGATTGTGATTTTCAAATGGGAGGAATCGGCGGATGGAAATGAATGACTAGCTCTGTCCCTGATTAGCCAATCAGCGAGCGTACCAGGATCTTGGTAAGCCTCCGAACAGTAATTTCGCAGTTTGATCCCAGACGCTTGTTCGATCCCCAGATTCGAAACAGCGGCTGGGTGACCGAGACTAACCTGTACACCTGAATCTGAATTTAAAAAAATGGATGAAAAATTTGATCGTGAACAGCGGGCATGATGTAATAATGAACATGCTTGTGCTGGTATAAAGTACAATGAGAGGGCCGACAAACTTGCAGGAACAGCAGAAACCTTTGGCGAACTTAGGAGGACACCTGCTGATGTTATTGCTACCCTTGAATAGCGCCTTATGGAGGCGGAGTGCACTGAAGACGGAACGCCTCTTTGAGAGAGGGTGGACTTACGGAGGTGGACGCCAGAGAAGCGAAAGAGGACGGGAAAAGTGGTTGTTCAACCAACGAGAGCTGGGAGTCTTGACCGCTAGAACGTTGAGAAGCATCATTGAGGGAGAAGGGCCCGAGCAGCAGCCAGCGCCGTTACTCCTCTGTTACCACAGCAAGAAACAAGAATGAATATGGGCCCACGTCAAGAAGCCTGCACTAGTAATGTTGAACAAAAGGTGGCCTGAGATTTTCTGTCTCTCCGCCGCCCAGAGAGTTAACCTCGTCTCCCCATTGATTAGGCAATCACCACAAAATCGACAAATAGAAGTATTTACGTTGAGCAACCATCCTGCCGGTCAATGGGCATTGGATCCCTATGTCTATTGATCCCCACTTTGAAATTAGCTTACTGATGACAGGGCACTCATAGACAAGATACGACAATTATCATTACTTGTCATCTATTGCTCATTAGGGTGGCTCAGGGTTGAGGGGTGAAGTGGCACGAGTAGGGGAAGGGCAGACCAGTGATATGTGTCCTTGAAAGTAGTTCCCTCAAGTCTCGGATTCATCCAACAACACCGATGAGAGTAGGTCACGCCAGGTATCTGACACAAAGAACAGAACTCCGAAATATTTCAGTGAGAGAAATGTTGTGCTGTATAATGTCTGTCTCTTGAAGAAAAAAAACACAGTAGAACACAGACACCTGGACAACATAAACGAATCTAAAAACAGGGAGAAAAGAAGTTAATAGAATTCGATCGGGAGCTGGTGATCGGAATATTTGGATGCGTTTTTGACGTAACTAGCTCATCTATTTGCCATATGGAACTGACGTGACGTGTTGGCATTCTCCACACGCCAACCTCTACCTTCAGATTTTGCTCAGTATAAAACCACTTCGTTACTACTTGTTATTTATCGCGAAGTTCTTTGGCGACACAATGGCTGATATTCATAAAAGTTAGCAAATGCTTTTACTTCAAGTTTTGTAGTGCATTTGCATTTGACCTCGCTGTGCAAATCTTAAGTAAAAGCATTTGCTATCTTTTACGAATACCAGCCAATGAAGAAAGAAATTTGGTTTTGATTCGGAGATACTTTTTGTGTAGAGTGGGAACATTTTCCACCTTTTCCCACACATTCAGAGTGTAACACTGACCTTGCTGAACAAAATTATATTGTCTAGTGTGTAAAGGAGAAAAGAGTTTTCCAACGATGTTGTCCAATAATGTTGATATGGTTTGTTGAACAGTGTACACAAGGTCAAAAGATCTTGTTGCTCAGAAATGTAGTTCAAATGTTGGGAAAGTATTACCAGTGTACACGAAGCTTTAATAAAAGGTTTCATTTGAATCAACAGCATGTCTTCTTTACTTACCTAACAAAGCCATACAGAAATATATATGAAAAGAGAAGAAGAGATAATGATTATTAGTCCTCCTCTGCATGACGTATACAATATATGACATGAGATAAACAAAAGATTGAGTCATCTTCTGAGGATGAGATGGGATAGCTACCATTAGTTAGAGAACCGAAGAAGAACTTCTAGTCTACATAAGTATGTTGTTAGAGATTATTAGATTTACGGAAAGACACCAGTCTTACATTTCATTAGTAAATCGAATTACCCTCGGCGTGGTATTTTTCAGTAGAAACTACATGACTCTACTTTAGAGCAATAAAAACCACAAGAAAGAGTTGCTAGAGACTCTCTCAGAGCACACATTTGATAGAGGAAGCTATCACATCTGGTTAATGATTGAAAAATCAAAAGAAAGAATGGTAATCTGATCATTCCTTTGTACTCTATGTACAGGGCATGAAACCTAATACAACCTTACGATGTCGGGAAAAAGATGACCCAAGATACCTAATCACCTGGTATTGGTTTGTCTTTCATCAACAAGCAATATTTCTGGTGAATGGTTTGGGTGTGTACAATTGTCTGTTTGAGAGGCAATCATGCGACCATCCCGAAAGATTCTCTTGCCTGTTGTAACCGAAAACCAGCTTTGATGTGCAAGACAACGAGGGAAAGAAGGGCTGGGCATGGGCAGACGACTTGGACATACTTGGTCAAGAGGCCATGATATCGATAGAAGATGGCTGCGTCTCGTTTATCACATGACTAAGTAAATGCATTTCATTGGGCTCTATCTTTTGAGGAATTTTCAAGCCGCTAGAACCCGTTAAAAACAGATAACACTGACTAAGGGTTTGGAAGCCTGAATAGCAACAGAGATCGACGAAGACCGTTAATGAAGTCACGAAACACGACTGCCCACAACGGATAATCTTTCTTCAACACATTTCGTGAAAGACATAATAATGCTTTGGGGGTTAGGGAGGTAAAGAAGGAAGTAAACTGTCTCGACAATAAAAAGCACAGTGTATATTTTTTTAAAGAAAATGTTACCTTTACAATGTATGAACACAAAATATGAAAGAGCTTCTTGGCACTACTCAATGCAATGTCAGGATGCATTCTATGATGAACACCGGGTCTCACTGAATGCAATATTGGGCCTATAAATATATTACCATGGCGAACACTGGGTCTCACTTAATGCAATGTTGGGCCTATAAACACTGGATATCACTGAATGCAATGTTGGGCCAAATTAAACATGGTGAACACTCGGTCTCACAGAATGGAATGTTGGATCAAAATAAACATGGTGAACATTCGGTCTCACTGAATGGAATGCTGGGCCTAAAATACATGTAAGTATCGTGAACACTCGATCTCAGTGAATGCAATGTTGGCCTTAATTAGTATCATGAACACTCAGTCTCTGTCACTTCCAGATTTTTCCATGGCTTGTCAAATCGCCGTTTCTAAAGTTACAAGTCACTATTCAGCTGTAATTGATGAGGCTCATTGGCGGATCAACAGAAGTTTACAAATCGTGTTACTGCGACTGACATCGTCGTCACTCCGACCAATCGCCCATGACAGCATCAAGAGCCAAGGAAGCGGAACAGTTCGCACCGATTCAGCATCCTGAGTTACTGAAGCGTGTACGTCTGATACCGCGTAGACAGTGGATAGAATTAATGATAGATGAGGATATGGGTGCTCGTTGGCAGGAATACGCCACCAGATCGCTCAGAGGAGAACAGAAACTGCGGGTATATTGTCTCGTGAGCACTACAAACTCGTGGCGACCACATTCTAAAATGCCATTGGGACGAAAATTCAGAAATTTTGATAATTTCAAATTTGATTCAAAATAGTGATATTGACTAAACGTTTTTCATCGCTTGTTTTATTCACAGATGCGAAACATATCCTTCTGTACAGGCAACGTAACAATTGTCAAAACAGTGCTACACCGCTGTCTGTGTTTTTTATGAGGTAAGATTAACAACTGCATAAATATGCAGCGTAGATTCATCCCATGAAAAGATCTTGTTCGATAACAAAAAAATTAGGCCACCAGGGGCTGTGTTATTGTACCCAATCCTTATTCTCTGTATTTATTATGAAGCACGCCGGTAATAATTGATGAAAGCTGGAACATTTTTTGTTGAACAACAACAGAAAATCTTTGTTATCACGGCAGGACAACACGTTATCTCTTGTAAAAGTACGCAGTATTGAGAGTATATGTACATTTCTGCGTGTAACCTTTTTTAGTGTGGTGCCCGTGTGGTAGTGCGAAATTACGACAATTTGCTGGAATAAGGCGCGACTTGACAATGAGCGACACACAGAAACAGTGAGTCTATTTCCCAGTGTGTTCCAAACAATGGAAGTCACACAGAAAATTGCCACACTGAAATATTACACCGGATTGCCGACGTTCACCTGTGGCACACAGCTTTGGTAACGCACGTATCTGTGTCCACACCGATGACATCTTACAACATTTAAACAGCATTCTGAGCGACACGATCTTCCACCCTGTACACTAGCCAACAAATTTCAGCACCATTTGAAGAAGAGTTGGAAAACTCGTTCCCCTTTTACACACTGACAACATTTGTATGACAAGGTGTTGTGACTCTGAATGTTGGAAAATTGTTGGTAAAATGTTGCAAGTGTACATAGACCTCTAGGACGCAAAAACAGTTTATCTTTCAACATAAGACGGCGTTCACTCTTAGCCCAAAAGTTTTTTTGGTCCTACACCAGAAGAACCCTCTGATTTAAGAACACTCGGGTTGTTTAAGAACCCCGGGAGGTTCCAGATAGAACCTTTCCCTCAGAAAAGGGTTTTATCTGGAACCTTTATGGGTTCTTTGGCGACAGAAATGTTCTGTATGGAACCATCTCGGGTTCTTTACAGAAGGTTCTATATAGAAGCTTGGGTTTCCTCTGGTGAGGCACAAAAAACCACTAAAGAACCTTTTTGGCTAAGAGTGTTCTAGAATATCCGAAAGCGACACAAAGTACATTCGTCTGACTCATCTTGTGTTAGTTTGGTATTGGCAAGTTGTTTTATGTACAGGATATTTTCTTATGTTCAAACCTATTGGGATGAGGACAAAACAAAAGAAAAGTTGCCGGTATCCATTACTTTCTGATTAATCCAATAACAAGACCATCGGGTATTGTCAGGTCAACTTCTATGCCTTCTTTCTTCCGATCAGACAACATGCTGCCTCAAGAAGCAACAGCAACCGGTACATAATCCCCTCTTCATCTCTTTCTTGACATAGTCCTAAGATAATCAACAAACAATAAGTAGACTACATTGTGATAGCATCAGAGGAAAAAATCCTGTAATCCTAAACATCAAAAACGCCTCGTGATTGTTGCGTCGTGGAGAGGCACTTAACAAATTGGTGTCAGCATAGAAGCCACTTTGATTTTTATGCTAGTTGTTATGTGAAGTATTGACAAGCCATGGGAAGTGTTACCTCGTTCTTGGTGAGTCGAAAGTAGCGTGTACATGTACACTCGGAACATTTTTCCAACATTCCTGAGGAACACAATCTTTTGACTCTGCATGCACTGGCCAAGAAATTACAGCAACACCTGAACAACATGTTGGAAAACTCTTTTCCCCTCTACACACTGTGGACAACATTAATTCGTTCGTCTAACAAGGTGTTCTGGATGTTGGAAAAATGTTGCCAGTGTAAAAGACCTTTAAAGACCCGAATTGTAGAGGATTGTCTTGGAGGTTATGCACGACAACTTTACGGCTGCATCGTATGTTCTGGATTTTACGTTTTAGTCTTTCCACAGAATCTTTGACATGATTTGCTTTATTACTGAAAAGGTGTAGGCTACAGAGAAGCCCAGAGATAGTTAGAAGCATAGCATCACTAGCCCTCTCCAGACATGGCAGAAATGGTTTCCATCAGTTAAGAACACAACAGAGAATGATATAACGACAGCGAAGGTACTTCAGCTTTATGTTTTTCCGATTACAATTTCTTTAAGGTTCCTATGAGCGAGGTCTCCAATTTGGCGAGTGAACACCAACAGCACATTATCCGATATCATCTGCAGTGCCACAATATGATTCACTTTCTTTGTGTCATACTGTGATCTTTATGTCAAATGCCTCCTAAGGATGACCGCTAATTAATCGGATTATACGGAGTCAGTTTACAACAATGCCCGGATCGGCTTGCTGCTGCAGCAACAATGGTAAGCAGGCGAGGGAAATCCTTTGGTGCGGATGACGATGTGACATTTGCCTGATGGATGTCGGAACTAATAGGCGGAAAGTGGTCATTTATTCAGGACCATTTTGATAGTATCGGGCGATGGATCGATGAGCCTCAGCCAGAGTGTCATGTTATACACAAAGAAAGACGCTTAAGGAACAGGATTCTTTATCTTTTCCATTAAATTCTGGCCCCGATCCGTGGCTGAAGAATAAACTTGGTTCGTTCGGGACTCCTTTCACGCTTCGTCTCTGGAGGATGGGGACAGTAGCACAAGACACAAAAGGAGACATGAAGTGTATGTTCATGTACGTGCATGTGTCCCCAATTAATCGGAATGGAACTGACATGTCCGCTTCAAATCTACTAACTGTGGACATTACGTACATGTATGATCATTAATATAACGATGATACATGTACCTACATCTATGGTGTGATTCTATTCAAGTGGGATCATCATATCCTCTCTGTAAACTATGTACATGTACATGTAGGCCTACCTATTAACTCTACATGACGTGTGTTGTTATTTGAAGGTTACCAAATGTGGACATCCAAGTTCTTCTTCAAAGCACAAGTCCACAATTGGCACCAATTACAAAAACCCAGTTCTGTGTCTGGGATCAGCTAGTTCCGATAATCCTGTTATCACTTACATCCCCAGTGGCACTCTTTGTGCACAATAAGCGTTGTTGTCACGCAATGGAGGCCAGCATGTCACGACATTATGCCGTAAATATGACATGTCATCGAAACATTAAAAATCTCCGACAAGTGTGGTCTGTCTGTCTGTCGGTTATTAAATTTTAATTGACGGATGCATGACAGCTCCGGGCAACCTAAATCACTTGAAAAAGAAAGCCGACATGTAGAGGCAGGTGGGTGCAAGATGTATGTCTGTGATATTTATTAAAATTGATTATACTTTGATATTAATATCGATCAATCATGAATTTGCATCCAGAGCAACACTGCTCAAGCTCAAGCTTTAAAGGGACAGTTTCTGTGTACTTTCTTGTTAAAATGGCGTCTAATCCTGTCAACTGGGGACAGCGTCGGCTCAATGCGATTGGTTGAAGTATTAACTAGGACAAAAATGTAAAAAATCATCCGGTCCCATGGGTACACTGATTTCCCCATGGGTTCAACTGACCCAACTAGGTACCATAAACCTAGAAGTAGGTCAGTTGGACCCGAAAGCTGCTCCTGGGTGCCAACACCCCACGGGTAGCAATCATAGATGGGCCAAAGTGACCTACATGTATATATGAAACTGGACATTATACTGCAACCTAAGGACCTATTCACCCGAAGAACAAATATTCTGGGTACCATGAACCCATTCTCTTGTACCCATTTAAAGAAACCCATGGCAAACGGGTCCTATCAGGGGACAAGGAATGAACCCATTCCCATGGGTTTCTCGAGCTTATTGGTTTTTACAGTGAACTAGTCAAGGACAACTGCCCTCGACAATGGCCCCCAGGAAAAACTCCCCCTCCCCAATTCCTCCAAGACAATTCCTCCCAGGACAGTTCTTCCGGGAATTGTCAAGGAGAAAAGAAGCTGGCACTGGTGGAGGGGGCAATCGTCCAGGGAGGACTTGTCCTGGTACTTATGAACCTTCAGCGTGTCTGAGGTAAAATAGGCCTCCCTCCATAACGATAACCCGCCCACCACCACCAGCCGCATTTCTGTGACCTAAGCCAAATTTGTCTCATCATCTCACGGGGTTTGAATACACGTCAGTCTGAATGCGGTTTCATACATGTTACGGAGGAGAGAGCAGATGCGAATCTACGGCTAGATTGGGTTTGAACGCTGCGTGCAGCCATCCTTTTAATCTCGCCCGATCCCACTCGAATTTAAAAAGATTCACCGGTTTGCTCTGGGCTTCTAATCAACGAAAGAAAACGATTCAATTTCATCATCTAAATGACTAATAAAGAATTCAATTAAGCTGCAAATCATCTTGAGTCGAGGCCTCTTTCCTCGGGGCGGTATAAAAAACGAATTGAAAAATCCGCCCACCGGCACGCGCAGTATAAATCCGTAAGTTTTCATTGAACATCTTTATCAAGGTTGACTAAATCTTTCTGATTGGGAGGTCTTGTTCGGTTTTTGAAATAACACCAAGTTTGCTGAAGCTTGTGATGTATCTATCCATCTCGTATTCAGATGATTGCATCTTTTGGTAGTTTTTTTGCGAGGCAGGCTAGACATATTTTAATAATAGGCTGTGAACGGATGGATTTTTTGGTGTCGCACCAACCAAAGCCGTGTGGTGAACCAGGGGTATAGCTAGAGATGGTAATGCCTTTCTTCCACCCTATACTTCGTGGCGTGGGGCACGGTCCTTGCCGTAGAATAGGCTATAGATTCCTACTGAAATTATGCATAGCCTTCGCCAGCTCCTGCAGGCACGGTCCCAGTCACATGCCACAAACAGGCCCCGTCAATTTCAAGGAAGGGGAAGATTAAAGGTTTGCGTACACTGTCTTGCAACATTTTTCCAACATTCAGAGTAAACACCTTGTTGGGCAAATGTTGTCTAGTACATTGTATGTATACATGTACAGGGGGAAAGTGTTCCAACATTTTGTTCACATGTTGTTTGTATATTTTTGGGGCCAGTTTATACAGATCGTTTTAAAGATTAGTCAAAAGATCACGTTGCTCAGAAATGTTCAGATGTCGGAAAAATGTTATCTTTAACATGCAGCTTTTGTGGAGAAATCGCTTCATTCGCACATTTTCACAACGAAATACTGACGGAACTGTGTATGGATACCACTTCCATCATTCGAGATGTCAAGTACCGTAAGCCAGTATCCACTCAATTCAAATCGAATTTTCAAGAGCCGTCTGACCGAAAACCTAACCCATACATGACATTCAACCATCCATACGTGAGCACCCCCGTTATACGCGGCAGTTTCTTTAGAAACTCCCCGCCAACACACTCAAAATTAATATTATTCAGTGGAATTTCAAATCATTGAACCGTTAAATCATTACGGTTGGTGTTCATTGATGTGAGGGACTCCCTCTCCGGAGACATGACCGCGTCGACGTGATATTAACTGCTGTCTTTGTGACGACGTCCATATTTTCATTTGAAGGGGATATTTTTGAGTTGAGAAGGTCCTGCCCTGTAGTAAACTGGTTGTCAAATTGATACAGGAGTCTTGGAGTCGATTCAAAGCGGTTAATGTACTGGCTCCCTGTCAAGGCTCGGGTAGAACATAAGGTGGTCCTGGTGGTCTTTAAATGTTTCGAACTGTTTTTCGGAATCAGCGCCGGTCTCCAAGTGATCGTTGCTCTTATCCGTCAACTGAGGTCGAGCAAACAGCGCCTTTGTAAGACAACTCCGGGTTTAATCAACTTAATTGCCATATTCGTGGCCTCCATTTTACAGGTAGAAGAATTCACATCAGCCATGAAACCCCTTAAGGTCATTGTACACTGGCAACATCTTTTCCAACATTCAGTGTTGCAACACCATGTTGTCTAGTGTGTACAGGGGAAAAGAATTTTCCACATGTTGTTCAAATGTTGCTAAAAATGTTGGGAAAAGAATTGTCAAGTGTACAGGATCAAAAGGTCTTGTTGTTCAGGTAAGTCATTCCAATGTTGGAAATGAAATGGTCCATGGACCATGTGCTCACCCGTTTGGACATAATAGTGTAATGACAGAGAGAGGTACATGTCAGTTATGAGCAATCTGGGTCAAGTCATTCCCAAGTTGCAGGACTTCAATGATTTTTGGGTTATGCCACCTGGCGGCCATATTGGATGTCCGATTGGGCCAAAACTTCACATGCACATAAAGGTCATCTAGAGGGAGCCACATAGCACATCTGAGCGCTCTGGGTCGTTCCGGAGTTATAGCACATTTGATGATTTTCGGGTTACGCCACCTGGCGGCCATATTGGGAGTTTAATCAGGCCGGAATTTGACGTGCTTGTAAACGTCATATAGAGGGAGGTAAATATCAAGTTTGAGCACTCTGGGTCAAGCTGTTCCTGAGTTATCGCGCTTGGATTATTTTGAGGCTACGCCACCTGGTGGCCACATTGGAGGTCCGATCGGGCCGAAACTTGGTGTTTTTGAAGGTACCCCTCTAATACACGTTTATGCAAGATATGAAGTCGCTCGGTGAAATAACAAAGAACTGTGGCAGGTTCGTTACTTTTGTAGAACTTTGACCTCTGTGACCTTGAAAAGTAGGTCAAATCAAAAATCCGTTATATATGTTATGTATCCTAATTAGATACACCTATGATAAAACTTTGGAGATGATCCAGTCATTAGTTCAGGAGTTATTGCACTTTTTGTGTTTTTGGTTTTGGCCACCTGGAGGCCAAGCAAAGAATCGAATCGTACCGAAACTTGGTGTCATAGGTCATCTGACCTATGGGTATATATGTTCCAAGTTTCAGATCAATAGCTCCAGCGGTTACGAAACGTGCCCTGCTAAGGGACGACGACGACAACGGACGCTGCACCACGACAAAAGCTCACGGGTGAGCTAAAAATGTTGGCAATGCACATATGTCTATTCACTGATAAATTAAACCGCGGTGTCGTCAGCATAGAGGGTTGACTTCAGTCCCTCTACAATGAAGACTTTGGTGGAAAATGATATCAGTCACACGAATACCCTCACAGATGACAAAACATGCAGCTGAACAAGCAAGCAACCATTTGTAATGATGTTACAATCAATCGTTCATTTTATGGGAATGTGATCCTAAAAGAATGGAATTGATCCTTCATCAGATGACATCAAACAGATTCCAGTTATTACAACTGTTCATTAAGCATCCACTTAGCAATATGATTCTTATTCATTGTCGTTGAGACAGAGACCTGGCTCAAAGGACTTTGGTTTGGCTAGATTAATGCTTGGCGGATTTATCATAGATCTCTACTGGCGTTGGTTTGCAAAGAGAATCAAAGGTCAGTGATGGAACATAAAGAGGCCGAAGAAGACAGGGATGAAGATGCTAGCGGTGTCACAGGAAAAGGTGTCCCGAGAGAGAATGTCCAGGAGCTACAGGTTTTGACGAAAGGGATTTTGAATGGTGGACAGACTTTTTTGTTATCTACCATTGCTTGCCAAACGAAGACTCGAAGTTTTCGACAATGAAATGGTCCATGGACCATGTGCTCACCCGTTTGGACATAATAGTGTAATGACAGAGAGAGAGGTACATGTCAGTTATGAGCAATCTGGGTCAAGTTATTCCCAAGTTGCAGGACTGCAATGTTGGGTTATGCCACCTGGCGGCCATATTGGATGTCTGATTGGGCCAAAAGTTAACATGTACATAAAGGTCATCTAGAGGGAGTCACATTGAACATTTGAGGGCTCTGGGTCAAGTCGTTCCTGAGTTATAGCACAGTCGATGATTTTCGGGTTACGCCACCTGGCGGCCATATTGGAAGTTTAATCAGGCCGAAATTTGATGTGCTTGTAAAGGTCACCTAGAGAGAGGTAAATATCAAGTGTGAGCACTCTGAGTTAAGCCGTTCCTGAATTAAATATCACTTGGATGATTTTCAGGTTACGCCACCTGGCGGCCATATTGGAAGTCCGATCGGGCTGAAACTCGGTATTTCTGAAGGTAACCCTCTAATACATGTTTCTGCAAGATATGAAGACGCTCGGTGAAATAATGAAGAATTGTGGCAGGTTCGTTACTTTTGTAGAACTTTGACCTCTGTGACCTTGAAAAGAAGGTCAAATCAAAAACCCGTTATATATGTTATGTATCCTTATTAGATACACCCATGATAAAAATGTGGAGAGGATCCAGTCATTAGTTCAGGNATCCCCAGGTGAATGGCTACCCACTTCGGTTGTCCCTCTGCAGGGATCCCTCTTCGTTGCTCCCACTGCGGATATCCCTCTGCAAGATCCCTCGCCGTAGCTCCCACTGCTGATATCCCTCTGCAGATATCCCTCTTCGTTGCTCCCACTGCGGATATCACGCTGCAGAGATCCCTCTTCGTTGCTCCCACTGCGGATACGCCTCTGCAGAGATCCCTCTTCCTTGCTCCCACTGCGTATATCCCTCTGCGGATATATCCCGCTCTGTACGTACATCCCCCTTTGACAGAAAATAGCGCCCATAGGTTCGTTAATTTTTTCAAACAGTTGTATTTTTCTGAAATTAAACTAATACTTCGGCTAGCAAGCTTGATGCCTCATAGACTGACCGAGTCGAACTCTTTTCCAAAGGGACTAAAACAGCTGAACTATCTCCAGATTAACATAATTCTTTGTACAACAGTCAACTGACTCCTTGCTTTGAGCGAACACTGAAAATCACATGGGGAGAAAAAAAGAAGTGTCGCTCGCCCCCTACAGACCCATATTCATTTAATGATGGATGTTGGCGGAGACAAAGACGAGAGTTCATTATATCAAGAAATAGCTAATAGATTTTCAAGTCTTGGAATCATATACCACTCCCTGCAGCGAACCCGTAACAAAATTGTCAAGCCGCCTAATGCGAAGTCTTTGTCCGTATTCAAATGTTTGATTCAATAATAAAGGCATCGTATCACATACGTTCGCACCTTCCGGTGGAGACTGAAAATGACACAATTCAATGAGCGATCTCTGCAGATATCCCTCTTCGTTGCTCCCACTGCGGATATCACGCTGCAGAGATCCCTCTTCGTTGCTCCCACTGCGGATACGCCTCTACAGTGATCCCTCTTCGTTGCTCCCACTGCGTATATCCCTCTGCGGATATATCCCGCTCTGTACATCCCCCTTTGACAGAAAATAGCGCCCATAGGTTCGTTAATTTTTTCAAACAGTTGTATTTTTCTGAAATTAAACTAATACTTCGGCTAGCAAGTTTGATGCCTCATAGAACTATTTTTCAAAGGGACTAAAACAGCTGAACTATCTCCAGATTAACATAATTCTTTGTACAACAGTCAACTGACTCCTTGCTTTGAGCGAACACTGAAAACCACATGGGGAGAAAAAAAGGAGTCTCGCTCGCCCCCTACAGACCCATATTCATTTAATGATGGATGTTGGCGGAGACAAAGACGCGAGTTCATTATATCAAGAAATAGCTAATAGATTTTCAAGTCTTGGAATCATATACCACTCCCTGCAGCGAACCCGTAACAAAATTGTCAAGCCGCCTAATGCGAAGTCTTTGTCCTTATTCAAATGTTTGATTCAATAATAAAGGCATCGTATCACATACGTTCGCACCTTCCGGTGGAGACTGAAAATGACACAATTCAATGAGCGATCGTGCGACGAACAGTCTTGCATTGGTGTTTTTTCACCACGGTAGAAACCAAAGCATTATTGGCCCTGGTAAATATAGAAGAGGCCATCTCGATCTGCTCACACACCTCACTTGCGTGGGGTCTAAAGCCTAGCGCACATCAACCTTGCGACTGGAAGCAACTACTGGCAATGGCGTTTCCGGCAACGGTGGGCGACTGCCTGGAAACAGCAGCAACTGATCAGATGCTCAAACAGGTCGATGTGCGCGCCCCGGCAATGCTATTGCCGACCGTTGCCGCTAGTTCCAGCCAATTGCTCATGTTCTACTCGTTGCCGACCGTTGCGTCTTGTCATCTTCAGTCGCTGTCGATGTGCGCGGTCTGGCAATGAGTTTCCTTTGTTTGTGGAGCACACCTAGTCATGTGGTCCGCTCGGAAGACATCGACAATTTCCGTATATTGCCTCTTCGATGTGCGCGCTTCAGATTGAAGACTGGATTGTGCCACTTGTTGCCGCAATGACCAGTTGTAATCGATGTGCGCGTTCCGCTCACATCGATAGGGACTGTGGCGTCCAGTTGCTTCCAGTCGATGGTCGGTGTGCGGTAGGCTTTACTTGCCTTTGCAAACGTACTACAAGGTACTGGGCACTAGGGACCTTATTCAAAAAGCCCCCGTAACTTTAGGACTCTGTGAGTTATTGTCCATTTGCGGGTAACCTATTGTTCACTATCAGGCTGACAAAGGATTTGTGGGAGGATTTGCATACCGTTAAGGTGCTTACAGGTCGACATTGCGTCTTGAAGCAACTCGCGGCGACTAGCTTTCCGGCGATGGAAGCAACTCAGAGTGACTGATCAGTTGCCGGTTTTGTCGACCTGAGCGCGCTTGCGTCTCCGAGCAACTGTCGGATCCGCTAATTGCCGCGAGTTGCTTCGAGTTGCCCATGTTCTACTTTTCGGCGACTCGTTGTTGGAGTGGACCGAGGGCATGGAAGACGCGCTGTCGACATGAGTGTGCTGTTCGAGGTAACTGCCAGTTGCTCCGAGTTCCTCTCAATCGCTGAAATGTCGACCTGTGCGTGGTGGTTTTCTGATCTGCGACGGATCCGTCGAGTTGCTTCAAGACGCAATGTCGACCTGTAACCCCCTTCAGAGCTAACCGTGATGACAGCGCAGACAGTGTCGCTGGAAACCTTCCTTATAGTTTGACCGCAAACTCAGTCGGTTTTCGCCGACACTTTGAGCCTCACCTCACCTCTGGAACGTGATGAGCCAAGACCTCCGACCGTGGCTCAGACGTTGAGTTAAGGAATCTACTGCATATCAGAGAAAGACTTACTGGGTTTTAGCGTAATGGATATTTGGCTGGCTGGAAGTGACAGGTATATGTCTCTAGCGTATGTTCATACCAAAATGAATGGACAGACGACTCCACAGATTCGAAATACCTAGCGAATAGAAAAACGCCATTAGTTTCCCACTCGTACTTATAACATGTTTAAGGGATTTATTCGTACTTTGCAAATTCATCTGGTGCGGAGACGATCGACCCGGGGTTTGCGTTTCTATAGAATATAATCGGCTATAATATAAATGGTATTTCCACCGCAACTGTGGAATGGGTCCATAGGGAATTTGATGAAGATTTCTCAGGCCCATTTAGCCTTTGCGAGATCATTAGTTTGCCACCCTGTTGGCATCTTTTGGGACGGATACCCGATTTACCAATGAATGGTCTATTTATACGAAATTGCTTTCAATTTGAAAATTTAGTATCTGTCTAGAATCAAAGAATTTATTCTAGCTAGCACGAACGGTAATGGATTTTCAATGCGGCGTTGGGCTGTGTAATGGGAGGTGTACAATATCGTACTCGTCGAATAGTATGGACGAGCAGATTATAGGAAGGGTCCTCTTTACCAAAGGAAGAAGTATGAAGGTGTAGCTGGTCAATGCAGAAAGCAGAATAAAAAACAAACCGTTTGGACATGTTATCCTTTTGTAGCTAAAACAATGTACATGTATTACATTTGGCATTCACATGAGCCGTCTCCTTACATGCTATTTTTGGGGTGTAACATAATTTACCATGTTCTATTAGGCTGGTGTTATATCGGAGCCCATTTTTTTCACTCGTCGACTGTGATTTGCCACGAATAGGGAGGTTTCGCAAATCTGACGAAACACGAAGTACGAAATACGAAATTGGACTTCATTTCCGTGACATTATGTATTTCAGGAGATGGTTGGTACCACAAATATCGCCTGCTGCAAGAGCGTCTTTTAGCGTATATTACGTTAAGCCGATAGAGTTAGCTACGGTGTATATTAAACTTTGAAATTTATCTTTCGTTTCCACCTCGTAGATACGAAGTAGAAATTTATAAATTCAAGACGCACCATAACTCTTTCGGTCTTACATGACATGCTAAAAGGGACATTTGTGGTAGCCTACCAACCATCTTCAGAAATACATTAGGTCCTGGAAATGAAATATTGAATTTCGTATTTCGTACTACGTGTTTCGTCAGATTTGCGAAACCTCCCTAATCACCCGTAACATGAAGAATGAACATTGCATTCTCCATTAATTGTTCACATAAGCGTTCATTTCTGATTTTGACTTTGAATGGGAAATGAGGAGTGAAAAATTAAAAGTGAGTAGTTCATTTTATGTAGGCCAACAGCAGCCTTACACAGCTGTCAAACAACATAGAGCAGTTCTAAACCGAAAGATTAGGCGACCCTAGCCTCCGTATAGGCTATTCGTGACTACGGCTGTTCCATTTGGCACACCACCGAACTGACACACACATCCATTGTTGTTCACGTAAAAGAGTCTTCGAACACATAGTAACATGTTTAACTCGTGGCCATACTTGTCTTGACACCGAACCCAATGCGTATATGTACAATTAATGTTCCATCAATCCTCACTGTTAGGAAAGCAAGAGATATGATCTGGCAATCACAAGTCGCCACGCAGTGGGGTTACCACATCAATACATGGTTACACTGACAACAGTAACATAGCGACTGATCAATTGGTCTGCAAGAAGGACGCTGAATGTCCCCCAATTTATGGAAGTCTCAGCAGACGTGTCTAAACTGGTATCATAAGTTGATTAGCAAGGCGTTATATCTTCTTGCAGACGGATTAGAAGACACGTACGTACATGAACATGTACATCTTGATAATAAGGCCTGCAATACGGAGTCAGCAACCCAATTATCTTGCTGATATTGGGTCATACGTCAAGAAGAATTGGAGGCAAATGTCGTGTAGACGTCAGAGGCCAAATGATACTACACGTAGTCTTGTCCAACTGAAGACCTTCGTTTTACTTGGTGTAAAAAAATCTGACAGAATTGTCGAGTGCAGCGTCAACGACTATTCGTTTCTAAATGCATTACTGCAGCCCGGGTACTGCACTCATGATAGGATGTCCGTGTATGGCTGCTACGAACGTCCAAACTTTCCAACAAACACCTTTGCCAAACAAGAATGTGTTTGTACTCTCATTATTCGCCGACATCAACAAGAGTGGAATGGGGATCCTAGCTACGATAGAGGGCAGCACACCGAAACCAGGTCCCATATACAATGGACGCCTTCTGTGTGGGAAATAGATTATGAACGGGATGTCAATTTCATTTCAACACTTTTAACCACCAGTGACACCTATTGAGGCAGTGGGCTAGGGTCCCCATTAGCCAACACTTTAATCCCGGTCTATCGTAAAACCTTTCAGTAGAATGAAGGAGTTGCTCATTCTGGGCCCAACCTTGACCATTTCTGACCAGTATCCATCTACATGTAGACCTGGGTGGACTGAGGCAATGTAGGCAAAGAGACCTGCCCAGAGTCTCACGCCGACGGTTGGAATCGGGACCTCACGGCCGCTAGCAAGAGACCCGAGCCACTGGACCACCTGCTCCTTACTATACGAGAATATAAATCTTAACACCAACAAGCTGTCTAATCTACAAAGTGCTTGAGAATCACTGAGACGAACATCCCACATTCTGCAGATAATTCCTCCCAAGACAAGAGCTGTCATCCTTCGACCCAGCATTTAATTCCAGGGCATTTCAATTAATTTCATGCCAGCAACTTCGTCAGAATCCGCCAGTTGTAAGTACAGAAACAAGTAATGGGATTTTGCTTTTCATAGCTCGATGACATTCTGGAAGCAGCAGGGAGAAGGAATTTGTGTTCACCTACATCATCTGGTTTTCATGTGGGTGAAGAATCATTTAGGGTCAAGGGTGATTGCTGGACCTTTTTAGGTTCATTTGTTCTCGAATTACAACAGCTTGGTGGTACATGTAGGTAATTCCCTGTTTTGCCCACCGCCGATGTCCGAATATGTCAGAATATAGCTGTGTATACATTGGCAACATTTGAACAACATTCAACATTCAATTTAATTTGAACAACATTCCTGAGCATCTTTTGAACTTCTACAAAATAACATCAAGAAAATCTTGGATGAGAAGTTTGAGAAACATCGAACAATTAGTTCAGGAGTAAGTCCACCTTTTGGGATCTTGAATGCACCCCCTCCCCCTCCCCGAGGTTTAATCACGAACCAGCTTGGACCAAAATTATGTCACTGAGCGACTGTGACCTAGGGGTACATGAGGAAAAAGTTTCAAAGCAATTTTCCCCGCTGGTTTTCCATCGTCTATTCGATGCTCCCTCAAGTTATAAACACGTCTGCGAGATGGGAATGTTGCAGATGTCTGAGTTGAGATGTGGAACGGGAGCTTCTTGACCCATCGAAATAGAAGTATGCTGCTCCGTAGTCACTTCAAACCACCCTACAGAGCCCTTTTCAATGCAAAGTAGGTACTAGCATTCTGGTACTGTGAATACGTGATTTGGTAGAAGTTCTACCGAGGCGTGGTTGGCAGCCCGTCGGATTTTTTTCCTGTGGTGGTAAAGGAAATTAGCTCTGTTGTTGATTTGTTCGCGTCTGTGTCTGCATCGATTAATACGACTGGAGATAGTTGAAATATTGAAAAGGTTATGACGGCTGATAGAAACCTCGGCAGTTAAGATAGAAAGATAGAAACAAATCTAGAAATTTCCAAGTGCCGTAGAAAGCAGTTGGGAATAAGATGGGATCATGATGTCTTGATTACATGCCAGATGGTTACGCCATGGGGTACATGTACTTCGGTGGACACAGTGGATGACTAGTTGGAGGTTTCAGAAATCGTCATGACAGCCAGCCTCGCTCCAGCTCGTATCAAAATGAGATCGAAGCTTCTCTGCCTGTAGGGGAACGTAATCATCAACTTTCGTAGCGTTGGGCATGCCTCACATGGAATGGCAAGTTTTCAGCACGTTGCTGAAGAGAAGAAGAGAACTGCTCTTCTATCCACCAACGAAATCCCAGAAGCCTCATTCAGTCTTCAAGCTTGAACCACATGGACTGTCGTCTTCAAGCTTGAACTACTCCCAAACTTCAAAGACTGAAGATTGAAGTCGAATTTCAAGCCTGAAGGTCGAAGTCTGGGAGTTCAAGTTTGAAGATTGAAGTCCGTGTGGTTCAAGCTTGAAGACTGAAGAATAAATGAGCCCTCTGGGCTCTTGTAACCACCATCGTATTATTGCGGCCGACACGACCGAGCCTGCCGTCTGATCGGAATTTTTGATGGGTATGCCGAGATCTTACAGCGACCTGCGTTTTTTAAACAAACTGAAGTACAAGCAAAGCAATTGTTAAAGATGTGAAGTTACCACCGGCCCGAGACAGTGAACATTCTGATAGACAGACCAGAATGGTAAGCTGAATGCGTTCTTGTGGACGGAAACGAACAAAGACGCCCTGTAACCAAACAGTCTTTCGTATCATACGAAAACATTAGCGTAATAAAAGGGTTTCCTGGCGAGTGCATCAAGCGCTTAGAGTTAAAATGAGCCACCCAGCTGCACGGAAGGTAACCAATTAACAAGATTGGAACGGCAGAAAACTGCTTCAATCAAAAGAGTCCTGCAATAACAGACCGCTGAGGGATAAAGGCAAAGTAGGAAACATCAAGACTGCATTAACGAAATTAGAGGCATTTGAATTCCGCCGCTGATGTTGGTTTTGATGCTCGTGACAAAGGCTGACTGACGAAAGAACGTCTGTGGAATTTCCGAGTTGTGACTCAAAGAAGTTAGTTTGATGGCGATAGTTTAATGAAGTTGGGTGTGATCCTACCACGACCGTGAATCGGGTTTTTTTGGGAGCCATCCGTATGGAATGTCACCTGTCAGAATTTCACACTGAGATGCAGATCACATCAGTATTGAAGAACGTCAGATGTACCGACGAATCAATTTTTCCGCCCGCGATGTATTCGAAGGAAAGAGAAGAGCCCTTAGTTCTTTGCCGACCACAGCCCTGCTTGCACAATTCAGGTAAAACTGTTGAACAGCAACGTGTATGACTTCGTCCAAGAGAGGGGGTTAAAGACCCTGCTGGGTTGGTTGTTGCTACTTCGACCAGTCGACAACCAGGATGAATCGTGTGCCACACGCTGGCATCGTCAGATTTCGATATTCATTGTCAGGTCTCGTCTCTGGCGTTTTCCTTCGGCGGCTTTGCGGTTCCCATAAGATCCCACGCCACCAAGGCATGCAACCTGGGTAAATGTGGGCCAGGTGGCGGTTTTTAGAGTCTAGTCGCAAGGTGGGGACATTCCTGTGTGTGGCACCTGTTGCGTCCCTGTCAAACATCCTGAGAATATCAGGCGTTCTTACTGCTCGCTCCCTTCGTCACCGCAGACAAGACTTCGTGTGAGCGGATGAAGAGGAGCGAGGTAAAAACCCCTGCTGTGGGAGGATGCTGTCAAAGGCTACATGGCCTGAGGCATGAAGTTGTATTGGCGGACGGTGTTCCAAGTGCCAACGCCTGAGCTATCGCTGAGCGAGATGGCCCTTGCTGGTCATTGCAACGCCAACGATGGCAGTTTGCTGGACGTCACTTGCTGGTGCACCTTAACACGTGACTAAACTGCTTAGCTGGTTGCCGAGTGTGGCCTCTGCGGTCGGGACTGCGCTTACTTGAAAACGCAGATGGGTTGCGGCCAGGTTGGTAGCTAACAACGGCGTTCGAGGTGACTGTATAAACCTCGACTAGGTAGTGTTGACCTTATTCTCTGTCAAGGTCACAGGTTGGTCACCTTTTGACCGTTTTTCTGTTTGCAGATACCAAGGGATCGTTTCGTACCGTCATCCATTTACCATCGAAGCTATGACCGAACGCAACAGCACCCTCATCGGAAAGAGATCGAGAGTGTCCCTGCTCATTGGTACACTTAGTGGAATAAAGTCCTTCAACGTCATCGCGGCGAGTCTTGTACCTACGCAGACCAATGGCTCCACTCGCAGCCTACGTGGGCTATGGTTTCCTACAGAGGGTACATACAGGGTTGACTTGCCGGTGGCTCTTGCGGCTAGGGTATTACGACTGCAGCGGTCTCTAACCCAAGGTTCCCCAATCATAGACTGTCCAGGCATCTTGCTGGAATCTTGGGAAACTTCTCTTGTCATTTCTGAAGCAGCTGCGCGTCCATCAGTTCAACTACACTCTTAGCCAAAAAGGTTCTTTAGGGGTTCTTTGTGCCACACCAGAGGAACCCCAAGGTTCTATATAGAACCTTCTATAAAGAACCCGAAAGGGTTCCATATAGAACCTTTCTGTCGCCAAAGAACCCATAAAGGTTCCAGATAGAACCCTTTTGGGGGAAATGTTCTATCTGGAGCCTCCAGGGGTTCTTAAACAACCCGAGGGTTCTTAAATCGGAGGGTTCTCCTGGTGTGGCACCAAAGAACCTTTTCGGCTAAGAGTGTACGGCTAGACCCACAAGCCGTGATCTATACGATCGGGTCTGGTTGGTCGTGTGCTTCACACTGGTGTTCGGCTAGAGTGTACGTCTCAGGCTGTGTGCCAAAGTGTCGACGCCTGATCTCTTCGGAAGGTCCCAGGACGAAGGGATCGTTACTTCGACTGAGATATTCCCCTAGGGACATTGCAAACTGATATTGCGCTGCTCGGAGTGGTATCAGTCCCAGGTGCCAGTCTTGTTCGGAGACATGCAAGTTCGGTCTTACGCACCACATACCGTTGAAACAGTAGCGGAAGAGGCCGACACAAATTTGGTTCTGTGCCTTGCTCTAGCCCGCTAAATTTACGCCAGTCTTCTCGCCTTGGTCCAGTCCACCCTGAGCGATGCAGCGTTAGTCATCGAGTCAAATAAATGCAAGCGTGGGGATGCTTGCCAGACACCATTGTTTTTAGAACTAAACTTCGTCACTCAATTGTCAACAGCTCTTAGTCGACCAACAAAGCAAATCCTGTGGAGTCAAATGACACGAGTGAACTCTTGTTTCTGTGTTCAATTTCTGCTTCATTTACATCGGGAGGCATGAAATGTTACGTTTCCCCACATTTGTGACGTTTCAATGTGTCCGGTTTTTGCAATCGACGTTGCGTCGCCGTGACTCTGGAACGGAAGTCATATTGGAACACTTCCGGCCGACATGCTGTAGCGCTTGGCATAGTTCGGCTGGCTTTAACTGATGAAATTTCACTATGTCATCGCCAACAAACTGAGGTTAACTCTTTCAGTTGCAGTGACAATTTCATTCGAATTGATAAAACCTGACAGATCCTAAATTTCACAGTAACCCTGTCACATAGACTTGGTACAGGTTTTATATCTGCCAGTGTTTCTGTGGGTGAGTGTGTCCACCTTATTGTTGGGAAACGCTGGCAGATAGATCGACATGTTTCTCTGTGTGTCCTCTAATGTCAAGTCGCCGCTTATTCCGTCAGAAAATAGGAGGGGAACACTGGCAGATGTTACACCGGTATTCATTGGAAACCACTTGGAGTGCTTTCTACTCTACATGTACCTAGCTGTGTACCATTCACTTCAAAAGAGACCAACCAATAGCGCGACTTAATATTTTTTTCGGGTTATTCTGAAACCATGAATGACGCTATTGATGCAGACTGCTCGTAGTCTGAGCAATTACGAAATCACAGCTACATGTACACCCACGACGACCAAGAAGCAAATGCCAGACGAAGTATTTGTGCAGTCAAGGTCATTCAGTGAGTATCAATTTTGTTCCAACTCAACCGGAAGTCATTCGACGTTACGCTGCCACAACAAAAGAACATCGAGTATCAAAGGCAGGTCGATAGAAGGGGAATTTCATTGAGTGAAATTATTTCATTAGGTCGTTCGGAAGCTTATTTGAGAGCTGTTCGAGTCGAATGGCTTTAGATGATAGGTTGGTGCATAATGGTAATGCTTTCACACCGTTTTCATTGCAGAGAGCAACACAAGACTCAAAGACATCGTCAGGGGGTTTCAGCGACACTGAATGTCGTCGGGTATAAGAGATTTTTGAACCCGCATTAAGCTACTTGTACACTGGCAACAAACTTTCAACAACATTCCAGAGCAACACGATCATTTGACCCTGCCTGCGAACAAATAACAGCCACATTTGAACAACATGTTGGAAAAATTTTCTCCTGTACACACAGGACAACACTTATCCAACAAGTACTCTGAATGTTGCAAAAATATGTTGGGAGTCAAAAAGAAATTAACGAAACATGAACAAGCGTCTGGCAATTCAACCTTTGATTCTTTGATTCTTTTTTGACATTTTTTTACACAAAATAGACCGATCAGATTCGTCACCTGGACGTAGGTTCTGAATTCTTGGGTTGTTTTTGTCGATATGCAATATGTGTGTATTTTTAAAAATGATTCTCAGAACAACATCGACAAATGTTATTCAAGTTCTGACCATTGCAATGACTCCGTATTGGCTACATCATATGTGGATCACCAGAGTGTCCGTCAGAAACGACTCAATGAGTGGAGTGTTGTCACTCCACATGATGGCACTTCTATCAGTTCTAGGGTGTCCGAAGAGGCAAATTTTCTCCCCATCACTACTTGTTTTCAGCATAGTGACACAGTCAGCGTTCGTATCTTTATCAAAGTGTGTACCTGGTAACCCCAACAATGTTCTTCACATGTAGTTCCGTAAAATTTATATGAAAACGTAGTTTCCTTCCGTTTTACTTATTTGACTCTGTGGGAGAAAGTACCGCATAACCTGGCGTTTTAAATCGGTTGATGAATTTTAGATATAGTTTGCACTTTGTATGGAGTATGGTTTCGTGTGGGATCATCGATAAAGTGTGCGAACTGTCTGCATATGTATAGTACTTTTATAGCTAGCTGACGAGCTAGAGTACGATTTTTATTAACGCCTGGCTCATCTTCGCAATCAAAACTGGGTTATTTCGTTAAAGGGAATTCAAAGCAGTCAAAAATGACCACTAAGAATAATTTCGTGGTCCACGAAATTCTCAACTTCAAAATTGCAAGTTTTGTATTTTAGCGGATTACTTCACTGGATCAGCCTGGATCCACAGGTGGTACGCAAGTGTGCTCTTAGTAGGCCATAAATTCCCGATGTGAGTGCTGTAATTGATTCAAGATGGCGGCGTTTGATTCTCTATTCAGACACCTTGACTGGCACGACCAGTTCGCTTTTTAAAGGCCTGTGTTTACTGGCAATATTTTCCCAACATCAGTAAGAATACCTTGTTGGAGAAATGTTGTCTAGTCACTAGTGTGTACAGTGGAAAAGAATTTACAACATGTTGTTCAAGTTATACTTCTCAACATCCTTTCCTCTTTTTCGAATAATATTGTGCAGCAAACAATGTAAGGACGATTTTCTTTTCAAACTGTGGGTGGGCTCAAACTTTTGGCTTGTTGTGTACTTGTACAAGTGCATATACATGTAATACCTGAAAACACCCACCATAATTTTTCTCTCTATATATATTGCCACTAACTACATTGAGTGTGATAAACGAGCCGTGTTCATCGACGATCTCCGTCGAAGAGAGTTCCGACAGAAAGAAACCTGCTACGTAATATTAACACCATGTCATGACAGATCTTTGCTTTAATTTGCACAGACGTGTACTTGCAGATCCGTAGCTTGTGCAAATACCTGCAATCATTAGTGGAGTATCGCAGTACGTAATATGAACGTATTTTCATTGGCATCCGAAGACAAGTACGTTCAATAAGCATTCATATTACTTTTCCGTGTTGACTTTTTGTGTTCTCGTACTTTCTCGCGTTGCTTTCAAAACAAAACGTGGGAAGAGTGCGTATGACGCGTAATTCAAATCTCCAATTTTGACTTAATTATGGTTTCCGATCTCAAGATCGGAAACCATATAGTGTTTGGTCGTGGTGTCTGTCTGTGTGTGTGTCTGTGTATCTGTGTGTCTGTCTGTCTGTTCAGTCTGTCACACCTGTAACTTTGTTCCTGCAAGAGCTACAGACCTGGAAATGTGACCTACCCCCAGGTTTCATGACCTGATCTACAAGATGGAATGAAAATTTCCAGTCTCCGATACCTGGTTCATGGTGAAATTGATATATCAAAAGTTGAGATTTTGTCTGTCACACTTTTGTTTCTTGAATAACTTGTCTCCGCCGCCAGGTAGAGCACTAGCAACAAGTTCCTTCCCTATGTTTATGGCCCTTGGCAAGATACTGGCATCAACAAATTTATTCTCCAGTGTCAGCATCATAATGATATTGATATATCAAATTTGATATTTTGACATATCGGGAGATCTGTCACAGTAAGTGACTTGAAACTGGTATCACAACATCATTGCTCATCCACGGATGTTATTGCAACTGAAATTTTCAGTTTGCACCTGCTCGGTCGCATGATATTTGCTGATATCGTGGTGAGATTTGATATTCAAATTTGATAACATGACATAAGTCAGAATCTGGTGATGGTAGAGACCTAAAACCTTCACCTACACCTAGGTTATCAAGGATGAGCTTTCAGATTACGCAATGACCTTGAAGGTCAGAGGTCAAGGTCAAGGTCAAACAGTTCTTAAGCGCAAATCTCCTCGGAATTTCAGGAAAAAACGAATTAGAAGCCTGAATTTACCATCCCCGATAGGTTTAATCAGGGATCCTG
>NMRB01000130.1:100873-119937 GCA_002633025.1 Notospermus geniculatus | reverse complement strand
GACACTAAGTCACCCATTTTCCTACACTCGTCCCCTGTGTTCAGTTTGTATGGACCCACTAAACACTGGCATGATTGGCGCCAAAAGTGAAGGATCATCAATAGACGGCGCTGTTTGACGAGGGATCAAATCATAAGCCATCATCACAGGTTTAACCGACGCCGCGTAACACACTTTCTGATTGGCTAAAAAGATACGTGTAAAAAATGCACACAGTATATTCATACTCGGGGCAGATTCCCAGCGGGATTCCCCGAATCGGACAGCTAACGCCGTCTATTAGTGATATTTTGAGGATCACAACAACTGAAGCAGTTTCAGAGCGTGGGCAACGTAGTGGGTAGCCGTTTGAAACCACGGCAGGAGTTTACCATTGTCCATGTCATTGCGTAAGGGTTAAAATTACGCCACTTTTTTACTGGGGAGACCGGGTTTTGTCCAGGGGAGATAACACAAGATATCTCTCTCCTGCTGGACCACATACATGCAATACGGAACTGTAGCAGCGGTTTGTAGCATCCGCGTCCGCTGATGGGATGTCCGTTGACTGCACTCCATAATCAACCTATAGGCTCGCATTTCGTATTCAAGCCTTTTCACTGGCTGTGAATGGTAGCGTCAACAGATACGGAAATGTGTCGAAACCTATTCACTTTCACCGGACAGAGCCATCCACATTGTAGGCAAAAATTTCCCATATATTTTCAGCGCCATTACAGAATAATGGCCCTAACGGGTGTTTATGATAGCCATTTGTTTTTAACAGCATAAAAAGCTACAAGCGCGGAAAGTGAACACTCGCGGCGCATTGATGGGCTTGTGAACGTACCCTGTCGTGAGCGGATGCTGCTGACAGGACACAATAGGTGTCAAACGAATGCCATCAACTAATTTCATATTTAAGGATGGCACCGTTCATTTTGCCTGATGAACAAACATGACAGTTGCCTCAGGTTCCGAGGGAAAGCGATTGGAATCGAATGGCATGAATGGTGCAGTGTAGGCTATTCCTATTGTGTCCTTTCCAAATTCATCCCCAGATACAAACTCTAAAGCGAACCCTAACCCTAAGCCTAACCATAGAAAGGCGAATTGGGAAAGGGCGGAATAGGAAGACATCAATTTTGGAATATTGACCCAAAATGGCTGGCACATAATTTTGCCTATGTTTACTCCCTGTGTCAAGTCGCACCTACATGTACTTGTAGAAGGCAGTCCATCTTTGGGTAATAAAACTGACTGGGAAGTATTTTCAGATGAAAACTCACATGAACATTCACGCCTCTGCTCAGTGCAGTGCTTGAGACATACTTGTCGTCGTTTTCATTTTCCACCCAATGGGAATGCAGAAATTCTTTCTGCCCGGCCTTACTTTACATCCCGCAGTACACCACCCGTCAGGGGAGACACCATTTCCGTGACAGATGACATTGTAATGTCAGGTACAATAAAGTGTAAGATTAACCTCAGCTTGCATGTGTGCGGAGAAGATACACGCAGACTCCATAACATGTACACCAAGTCCCACAAGAGATTACAGACAAAGCACACACGTCGCTAAAAGTACACAAGCTTATCAAACATTTCGGGTCTGTCTGGCAACTTCACGTGGATGGACTAGCTTCAGAAAGATATCACATTCCCAAATCGGTACAATAGAATCACCCTCGTCCATTTGTTCGCGTTTTCCGACCCTCGCATACGAATTGACAAGACAATTATCTCCTGCAACCGCGGTTGATGCAGGACAGGGTGACTATTGCCAGGACATGCGATCGCCTCCTCTATGAATAAGATAAATAAATAATCCGTGTTTGGGCCATCTTCCCGTGGATTTCGGGTCGATATCACTCCTGAGAGTCCCAGAGGATAAGTTGTCGAGAACATCCCTAAGAAATCTGCCGGGGAAGAACTTAGAGGCAAATATCAGCAACCAATAGCTTGCATTTTCGAAGGAGACGTGAGAGGGAATAGTGGAGCGGGATAGCGCACTCCAGCTTGTAAAATACCTGTCATGGCATCCGATTAGGTGTTTCAAAAATAACAAGCGACCTGATTGGTTCTTCGACACTAGACTGAGCGGGGTTTCCCTCATACCTTGACGTATAACGAATATGCTAGACCATTTGATGGTAGAAATTGCACCCCAAATGTTCATCAACTGGAATTTCATGAAAGAATACGACGTCGTACTATTTATAAATATCGAGATGCCTTAATCTGATTGGACAAAGAATGATGATGATGTTTTGTTTTCATTTTTCAGTGCTAAAATATAGTATAAAACATTTTCTAACCACCGTTCAGAAAGCAGATTTTCGAAGAAAAAAATCCAAATTCACAAGAATACTTGGCAACTCGAAAAGAACATCTGATATTAAATACAGAACTAAGAAATACGGAGTGGGAAAGGGCAAAGGAGGTACACCACTTACATCAATAAATTAAACTACTTAAATATATCGTAAATATATCGTCAGTGAGCTTATTGACAGGTATGGTTTGCAGGAATTCCTCCTCCTGTCCAGGGACATTCAGAAGCTTTTGGATGACTTTCGGTCCAAGCTTATTAGGGAGAAAAGGATTAAAATCTCTAAGTTGGATAGGCCTACTCCCCGCCCCACCAGCCCGCCTCAGGACTGGTGGTCAGTTGGTGACCTGTCTCCCCCTGACCTCCCTCCTCCTCCTTTTCTGGACTCGCCCCCCAGGNCCTCCAAGCTATATTTTCCCTTCAGCCTAGTCAAGCCTTACATTCACTAATTACTTTTCTGTTAGGTTGAGCAACCACCTTTTGGGGCTTGTACTCTTTTCTTTCCTTAATTGCTGTCACGTCCTGTTTGGATGGGATACTTCATGTCTACATTTGGGTTTCAGCTCAGTCTGTTCTAGAGTTTCGGATTGTAAAGTTCCAGCCTGAAGAAGACCCCGGTTGGGGTCGAAAATTCGCAAACACTCTGGAAATTGCCTTTTTATTTATCATAAATATATCGTAAAAGGTAGCCTTATACTATAAACTGTTTTTGATATTTTTCCGTTCACACATTTTCGATTATCCACATTTCCCATCTTTCTACTTTTTTCCATTTCACACTCGCACTCAGTGGCCTCACCATCATCCTGAAGTTCGAACTTATTAAAGAATAAAAACTATAATAATACAAATGTACAATGATATGGATGAAGTACACGTCCTATACATGTCATTTATCCACAGCAAATTACTTCAAATTTTTTCCGCCAATTTTTCTGTTCTACAACGATAAAATACGTCCAAACGTTTCCATGTATGCTTGAAATCCACTAAAAAGTGTCAATTTATTTAGCCAACCCTTTTACACTCGTTCTTTTTCTGACGGTTCCCCAACTCAAACATTAAACATTCCCGCAAGTCCTTAATTTATTAATTTTAAAATGAGAACGGTTCTAATTGCCAGACGAAAGTAAACAAAGTTACAATTCATCGAAAGTTTCACCAAGTGCCGAGACCACATTCACAGACGACGACGAAAATCTATTGGAATTACCCAAACATTACGAGTGAAGTGGCTATTCTGCACACTCTCTCGAACTGCTGATAACTTTATTGGCTTCTACACAAAACCTCTCACAGTCCTCTCCAGCGTAATAAACCCTCATGTGTTTATCAATAATCACTGTACTTCACGCATCATTCCCGAAGGATTCCACCACCAAGTGCTAATTCAAACCGTGGCAATTTCAGTGCTTCT
Organism: Notospermus geniculatus; assembly: GCA_002633025.1. Taxonomy (NCBI): domain Eukaryota; kingdom Metazoa; phylum Nemertea; class Pilidiophora; order Heteronemertea; family Lineidae; genus Notospermus; species Notospermus geniculatus. Next base: position 116,209 of record NMRB01000130.1, on the reverse strand, counting down.
AAGATAAAACCTTTCGACGCAAACTCTTGATTACTAGAGGCGTTTAAATGTGGATTACATGTACCTTACGGTACATCCAATCCAGAGGAAGGCATTGGCGGAATATCTATTGAGCCAGCTGCAATCGCCTGCACCTTGCCGAAGTGTCTTCACGGGTGGTACTAGTCATACGTCATAGCCGTCGATTCGTGCCGGTTTTTGTTCAAACAGGAGTTAAGAAAGTCGCGTGAAATTGGCATGCTTCCCATGTGAAGTAACCTGATTGATGATCGACTTTTTTTCATTATCTAACTGTCGCTAATGTAACAAACTTTCTCAACTTGTGTTTGAACAAAAACAGGGTAGCTCTCGCGAACGTATGCCTTCAAAGGAGACGTACGGCAAAATAAGCTTTTACATCTGGTGTGTTCTTAGCGTCCCTCTAAAGATTTTAAGGCGGGAAGCAGTTTCACTGATGGGTCAGTGGGGTCATTTAAAACAGGTGAAAGAAATAAAAAATTAATAAATCAATAAGATAAGTAATGAGAATAAAGTAAAAAAAAACACTTCATAGATACGAAGTGGAAATTTAAAAATTCAAGATGCAGCATAACTCTCTCGGTCTTACAATACATGTTATGCTAAAAGACGCACTAGCAGCAGAGAAATTTGCCATACCATCTCCAGGTCCTGGAAATGAAGTTGAATTTCGTATATTCCGTATCTCTTGTTTCGTCAGACCTCGCTAATGGTGCCGTGCGAACATTTTGTGTCGGCAAACCCCGGAATTTCTCTCTGTGTGTTCATTAATTTGTAGACAAGCTTGCCTTATTTGTATCCACGATTAAATGCTTTCTCTCAGAGACTCACTGAGTATCGCGACTTGCAATGTAGACGACTTTTACCTCAAGGCAGTACTTCGAATCTCCCCCTTACGAAACAATGTAGTGGAAATGATAAGTGCTCTCGCTGAATAAGATAAATCATCTTCAGCAGTCTAAACGTCAAAGATCCGGCTGGTTTCGAAAAACCTCACCCAAAGCCTTGCCGGAAACAACCAAAAAGCAACATTCTGTATTTAATTCTTTTCTATGATAAACCATGCAGTAGAAGTGAACGACCTTCCATCCCGACAACTGGTCTATTCTTTTCACTTGCCTTTTGTTTAGAGGAGGCAAACACATCTTGCCAAGAGCAAATGTCAGAACCATATTTTTCCCGATGAACCAACATATTCCGAGGCCTTGGTTCAGCTCTTTGATACGCGTCGCGTTTGCAGATCACGTGAGGTGGCATGTTCTTTTCATCGTAAAAGCCATCCCCTTGGCCCGAGGGCCGTGTCGAAAACACTGGGCGCCCAAGGTTGTATCAATTGACTCAATACTCGTATCTTCCATGTTTTAAAGACCAGAGTTCTCCGTTATTTTCTCTCCATATCAGTGGCTGGCCTTTTACTTGCTAGTTCAGCAGGTTTAGTCACGAAACGTGGCTAGCGACGACTTTTGATCGGTTTCTTTGGTGCCGTGTCGTACAAGGTGGCATTAACGCAACGGGACGCAAGAGGGAATATCGATGAATTTTTCTCCAGCATACATGTATACTGGTATCATTTTTCGACGTCCTGATGAAGGCTGAGAGTCAGCTGCTACGAGTCTGAACACCGAAAGGGTGCCTCACGCTCCTTTGATTCCCGACAGCAGGTGCAGGAACTAAATGAAATGGCCCAGAGGCTATATGCTCACCTGGGTGTTACTCTTGGCCACCAAACCAAAGGAACGAATGACAAATATTATGTCGAAATATTCCAGGGTTATGATCATGGTGAAAATGGCGTACACATACTTGCCAATAACCCATTTTTGAAGACGGCCGCCTGGCCCCCTGGTGGCAGAATGGACAATCAGATTTCCCGCAACGACGGACAACGGACAAACGGTATGGTATATGCTCACCCAGGTGAGCTCTAAAACCCGCTTCTTTATTCGACAAAAATGTAAGTGAAACATTTTCTGGATACATGTATTAGGTTCTACACCGTCAGAATTTCATTCAAGATGCAAGAACACAGATGTTTAGTACTATTGGTATAATTATACAGGTGAAATGAAGTATAATTTTAAAATGAATATCGTACATTTTAAAAAAAAGTGTTATCCAGACAGAGAAGAATAGCAATCTCATGGTGATCACGTCATCTTCCGGTATGGCCACAGTCAACCAGAAAGATGCACTCAGAAATGTCAAAATTTACTCTGGGTTTCAATTTCACCACAGCAAAATAATCTGTGGGTTTATCAAAAAGTCAACTACGTGGAGATTCCCTTCCTTCAACTAATCCGTGTATCCGTGTAGCACGGGATGGCTATACACGTGGCGCAGATCCATAAGCCTATTCGGCGACTGTATTCAGATTCCCGTATTGTCTTGTACTCTTTATGAAAGCCGCCGCGGCCGGAGAACATCGCGTGTCGCAGTGTCTTATCTTCGCCGAATCCAATTGGTAAACGAAGCAATGCTTTTGAGCCGTTAGATCCAGCTCAGACCTGCATATACAGTACAGTACTACATGGGTATGTACAGTTGGATATACATGTACGGTAACTGCAAAAGTGACAAGAAAAACGGTCTCACTGGAGAAGACACTGTTACCCCGGGTACTGTCAGCAACAAGTTTCCATATAAAAACGTCACCGGGGGGTTAGGAACTCTTTTCATCTTCAGCAGGTACCATAGACACAAATCGGAAACTCGACTTCTTTACACCCCTTTCATGTGTCCCTTTAAAAAGGCGGCAGACAGTGCAAAGCAAGACGTTGAAAACAGTCAATGCCCTCACGTCACACAACTTTGATATTTAGCCCGACATCGACGGAACCTGAGGAAGAACATCGGTCAACTGACAATTCCTGCAGGGTCTTCTTAGCCTTTCCGACATAATATCAACGGTATATCTTCCAGTATCTACAACCCTCATCAGAGCTCTGGTATTTCAAATGAAAAGACACGCTTATACCCTCTTTCACTAACATTACTTGACACTGACAGAACATTTCTCCTGATCCAACCATTCACCGCTTCAATCCAATTTAGACAAGCTAGATTCCCTAAGAAAAGAACTCGTTATTTCTTCGGAATCAGATAAAGACGTTTGCGCAGCAGGCTATCGGGTCAATGGAACGCTGGCTGCCGAAGCTATCCGATTAGGTTGGCTACCATAACCGATGAATAAGCCCTGCCTCTGCGTGACCCCTTTAAGGAAACGTTATTCAATGGAAAGACAGACCCTAACCTTGACGAACAACATGGACATTCTCTCGTAGAAGTTGCAGTCAAGAATATGGTTTTAACCGAAGAGAGTGAATCGTTTTCGTGCGAGTTGGCTCTCTTTTGGGCAATTCAACCGTAGAAGATCATGGGCAGTCGTTTATGTCATTGGTCTGTTACACTGGCAACGTTTTTCCAACATTCAGAATAACCGAATGCAAAGGAGAAGAAATCCCCCAATAAATCGCCAAAGAAACCTGCTGCGAAGAAATCTGCGGACACAAAGACGAAGAAGTCGACAACAAAGCCATCAAAGACACCGAAGAAAACGGACAAGGGAAGAAGACTGCAACACCGCGGGAAAACGACCAAATCCAAGAAGCTACCTACGTGATGACGCCCCTGTGTATTGAGGTCCATGCGACTCAAGGTGAAGACCTTGTTAGACAAATGTAATCTGGTGTGTAGGCCGACAGGGGAAAAGTTTTTTTCCAACATTTTGTTCAAATGCTGCTGTAATTTGTTGACCAATAGGGAGGTTTCGTAAGCGCCCGGTTAGGCCCTACGTCGTCGTATGGCCTAACCGGGCGCTTGCGAAACCTCCCTATTGTCTACAGGGTCAAAGTCCACAAGCTTTCATAATGTACGTTGTGCAATTATTCAATAACTGCCCTTTGGAGTTCCTTGTCCTCATTTTCTTGACGGTTTTCTTTGTCAATTTTCATCACTCTTACGATTGTGGTAGAGTCTACATGTAGTTGCGCTTTGGTCTGGTCTTTTCTTTGGGAATACAAACTCGCGTTCCCGGGCACCATTTCTCCCTTCTTGCGAAACAAAGCATCTCTGTTGCCCAATGTAACTATACATATAAACAGGCTGAAGATTTTTATTCTGCACCTGTTGCATTCATCGCTACCCTCTATTTTTCTTTTTCTCCAAGAAACTCATCTAAGCGAGCGCACCACCACAATCAACAATACATGTACTTATTCCAGAATAAACTAGAGAAGCAACATATCTTTGTCATCAAGTTTTCTTGTCACATTTTTTATCTATTCTTCAGTTATATAGTACTTTTTTCCTCAGAAACATTTTTTGTCTACTATGTAAGATCGTCCCGATCTAAAGGAACTCTACAGGGTGTCCAAATGTGGCAACATTCCAACATTTAAACAAAATTCTATTGGTGCAACACGATCTTTTGACCCTGTTTTTACTGGCCAACAAGTCATGTTGGAAAACTCTTTACCCCTGTAAACACAAGACAACATTTGTCCAATAAGGTGTTGTTACTGTGAATGTTGGTAAATGGTGAAAAAATGTTTGTGTACATTGACGACACCAAATTTTCCCAACATTCAGAGTTACAACACCATGTTGGGCAAATATCGTCTAATGTTTACAGGGGGGAAAGAGACATACAACATGTTGTTGAAATGTTGCTAATTTGTTGGCCTGTATATTAAAGGGTCAAAAGATCGTCTTGCTCAGGTACCGGTACCTTGTTCAAGTGTTGGAAAAATGTTGCCAGTGTACGGGCAGCTTCCGACTGTTGGATGAACGAAATGCATCGAGGAACCGTCACGAATGTGAACGTCGGTCGCAAACGGTAAACCAGCGGATTCCTGCAGTCAAAATGAAAGAGAAATGTTTCTGCCCACGGGAAATTTAAAAGCTGGATCAATAATGAACGATCAACTTGCTCTGCTGATCAGTTGTTTTGGACGCCAACTCAATGACCTTCGCCAAATATCAAGTTTCGAGTCAGTCTGATCGGATATCCGATCGGGCTGCTCGGGGACTTGACCCAAAAAATCAATCAGTTCTCGGGATCCGAGACCAGCCACCCATTACTCATTAGGTGAACATGTCCTAACCAAAACATCGCCCTTTGCTATCCCCATGCAGCCCACGCTACATGACTGCTTGACAACTGCTAAGATCGAAATGACAAGATTCACCGTATCCACCGGCGGCCGACCGTGCGCAGAATGTATACGATGCCATTCTGCGTCAAGATGGGTCCGTATGGTGTTGGCTTGCCTGGCCACGAAGGGTATTAGTGTCACTTTAGATCATGAGAAGGTTGTATAAGGTGGTAAATGATGTTGATTGCTTAATATATGATTTTGCACCCAGAGCAGGCTTTGATGAAGAAATATGGAACAACTTCTACTGGCCTAAAGAATGGCACCAACTTGAGGACCGGCTGGTTCCACAGGGGATTCACACTGAACAAGGCAAGCGTGCAATGCAGCACCTACTCTCTGGGACGTGCTGCCTCTTCGGCTGAAGGCATTTCCCTTGGTGGAGTTTTGAACGTCATTTGAAGGCACAGCTTCAACAAGCATTTTAGGTCACTGACTTTATATCATTGTGTTCTTTTTCTTCTTAAACTTCTTCACTGAGTAGCACCAGACTCCAGCTTGAGTAGCACCAGATGCAAGTAGTATCAGGAGAGGACTACAGCACGAGATCGAATTACCTCTGACAGGAATTGTATCACTTTGGAGATACATGCACGTCGGAACGGGCTTGATACCACACAAGAAGTAGCAACAACCTCCGACAGGGGTTTGCACAAGACAGAAGTAGCACCAAGCTCCGATAGATGTTTGCGCCAGACAGAAGTAGCACAAATAACCAGTATGTGTTTGCATCAGACAGACGTAGCACCGACCTCCGATAGGGTTTTACGCTAGACAGAAGCAGCACCAACCTCCGTCAGTGGTTTGCATCGTACCAATCTCCGACTGGGGTTTCAACCAAACAGAAGTACATGTAGCACCAACCACCTCCCACAGGATACACAGAACCGATGATCACTGGGAACAATGTTTCTGTGGAATTTCCACAATGTAACCGAAAAGTAAAAACTGCCGAAGTGATATAATACTAAGGAATGATTAGGGAGTTTAAGAGATCACACGCTAACGATAACATTTACGCTAACGATATTTTTTGTACATGAAATACATGCAAGAAATAGCGTTAACGTAAACGTTATCGTTAGCGTGTGATCTCTTAAACTCTGTAATAATGTGATCGGGACGTAACTGTACATTTGCATATCGACAATGTAATACGAATAAACTGTACAAAAAGTCAATCTCCAGAATTCACGAATTTTCGACCCCAACCGGGGTCTTGTGGAACTTTACAATCTGAAACTCTAGAAAAGACTGACCCCGGTTGGGGTCGAAAATTCGTGAATTCTGGAGATTGACTTCTTGCTTATTATCATTTTGTGTGTCAATTTTGTGCTTTTCTGTATCTTGAATAAACTGTACAAACATACTTTACAAGTGTAAATGGAATAGTGTAATAGATCTAGTCGATTAGTATTGTACATGCCTTAAGTGTGAAAACCAACAATAGGGAGGTTTCGAAATCAAACGATAAACGTAAACGTTAACGACAACGTTATTTTTGTACAGAAAATGCAATATAAAATCTGGTTAATGTGTAGTACGAAAAATAAAGCTTTACGACATCGTTATTTTTCGTACTACATGTACACATTAACCAGATTTTATATTGCATTTTCGGTACAAAAATAACGTTGTCGTAAAGTTTACGTTTATCGTTTGATTTCGAAACCTCCCTAAAGACACTCATAACGTACGTACTAACTGCTAAAAGCCTCCCTATTTTTGCACCTGATCGCAGTATTTGACGTCCAAATCATCTTACCGACGTCACACAGACAGAAAACAGTACGAGCAGTTTAAAAGCTTTAAAATTTCTTCTAGGCCCTTATCTGTTACTTCAAATCATAACACGCTGACACCAATGGGCTTTAAGTGACTCGCTTTGTAACGAAATACAAGAACTAACCACTTGACTTGTGACTTAGGGAGACACTTTGTCAAAACATTGGAATAATATTCGCACCTCCTCCATGTCCTCGTAAGTGGTGGGGCGCACCAGTTTTTCTCAAGAAACAAAATAGTGAGTGCGCCTCTTTCTGATTTTTCGAAGTACATTTATTCCAGTCATATGTATAAAGGTCTGTGTACACTGGCAGCATCTTCCCAACATCTGAAAAACATTCCTACGCAAACAGATCTTTTGTCCCTGTATACACTGGCCAAATATCCAAAATAGAAGCACAAAAAAACGACACACAAAATGATGGTAAACATAAAGTCGTCTCCAAATCTTGCAAATTTTCAACCCCAAACGGGGTCTTCCTCAGGCACTTTCTAGTAGAGACTACAGAAAAGACTGAGCTGGATCCCAATTGTAGATCTAAAGTATCCTGTACACCCAGTGTACAGGACCCAGTACACTGGCCAAAGAATTTATAGCAACATTTGAACAACATGTTGGGAGCTCTTTTCCCCTATAGACGTCTACACAGCAGTAGACAACATTTGTCTAACAAGGTGTTGTTACTCTGAATGTTGGAAAGGTGTTGGACCAGGAGGTTATAGCAGAGAGGCTATTACAACTATCAGGTTTAACAAAACGATTGTACCGATACGGTGCTTTTATCATGGTGTGAAGGGACAGTGCTCGTTAGAATAAATGTCCCAGGTACAATAGTCCATGTCCTATACGCATCAAATGTGAAAACATACGCTACCCATGTACCCGGGTATACAGGTACACGAATGACGTTTCCGCTTCACACAAGAGCCATTGATGGAATCTCGCAGGCTGACTCTGAAACATCAAATGGTCCAATATTCATTTGATGGCTAACATTCATTCAGATCCTCTCGGATATTTCATCAATATTTTTACTAGCGACACGTGTGCACGTTCATTGTGGCGCTCGAATGATGTAGAACGCAATAATACGACAGCAATTGAATGCGTGCCGTCAAGATTTTTCGCCAATTAGAAATGCTTGTATGACGGTTATTAAAAGGTTGAACCTGGCCCGCTCTTTGCTACCATTTCCGTATTCTTTGACGTAAAATATTCCTCGTACTTCACTGATTTATTGGAAGCGTGTTCAAGTAGGTCCATCTTTTGAAAGATGTCTCCTGTAGTGAAAATACTATCGTACGTACAGTTGGTGTTCTTACCGACGACAGAGAGCTATCTCCCAAACGGTTTGTTTACACTGGCAACATTTTTCCAACATTGACAGTGACAACACCTTGTTGGACACATGTTGTCTAGTGTGTACCACCGACAGGGAAGGGTTTTCCAACATGTTGTTCAAATGTTGCTATTAAATTTGTTGGCCAGCGTATACAGGGTCACAAGATCATACTGCTCCAAAGAATGTTGTTCGAATGTTGGAAAAATGTTGTCACTGTACACGCCTTTCTATTTAGGTTGCCACAGAGACACGTTTGGACCACCCTGTAGAGTTCCTTTAGATGGTGACGAAGTTACATCGTGGACACAAGAAGTGTCTCCACGGTGTACCTATACACTGCAGGGTCAACAGATCGTCATGATCGTGGTGCTAAGACATGTTAGTTCCATTGATGTTGGAAAAATGTTGCCAGTGTACACAGACCTGAAGAGATGGCAGCACAGCGTAGACGCTGTGGGACGAACATGACTGACAACTTTTGCTTTCAAGAGGTAACTAATTTGCAATGAAAAAGATGGGTTAATTAAGATGGCTCAACAGGTTACCTGTTCGAAATCGAACTAGCTTCCACGTGGTCACCCACAAAGATTACCTTTCAAGTGTAATTAGTACCACCTTCTCTTTGAGACGTATCTCGACAAAGATAAATTTGTGAGTACAGGTGTGACCAGGTTTTTGCTCTCGAAACTCCCGTATGGGGTGCTTCAAGGAGAGAACCGTCTTACCACCTTACGCTTCTATAGTGGGCGAATCGCTAGCAAAAGAAAAATGCGAAAGAAAGCATATCCTTTTGCATGGCAATTCCGTGGGTAACCTTGTTTTTGAAAGGTAACTCCGTTACCGTGACTAAAGAGAGTGTGGGCGATAAAGGAATGGCTGCCTAGCGTGGGAAAGACGTCAAATGATGGCGACCCTTCTTCTACTCTGACAGGTATGACAAGGAACCTAGAATCCGTCGGCACTGCCAAAGACAAGACGCTTTTACCTTCGAAACAAATTTGACGACAGCACCAAAACTGTCTAAAGTAGACACATCTGCAGTTGTGCCATTACTGCTGACGTAACCTCTATTTCTGCCGTACATTTGCAATGTAAAAAATAACGTTAACGTTAGTGTTACCGTTAGCGGGGCGATCTCTTAAACTCTCGAGTATCCTGATATATCGGGTGGCCCAGAAAAAACGATAACACTTTTCATTTTAGGATTATTCAAAAAATATCATAGATATGATTGTCATACTTTTCACCAACAATCATGTAGATAGTATGCGTCTTTCCCCAAAACTTCAGCTCCAAAGGCTGAATGACATTGAAATGGCAACATTTTTTAACTTCTTGGCCAAAAATGCAATGCCAGTCACTTCACATCTGACACCTGGCATGCGGTGCCAAATCTAGACTTAAATGACCTGCCAGTCAGTGTCAAATGCCAAAGTCTTGGGCTTCTGTTGGCTCAGTCTAGATGGGTTTTTTTCAAGTAAGTCACCATAGATTTTAGTGAGGGAGATAGAGGTTTGATTCAGGTGTGTTGGACTCTGAGAAAGGATGGGAAGAAAATTTGTCAGGGAGATTCCTGGCAAAGGATGGAAAGTGGTCTCAGTACATCGACTCATTAATAAGATAAAACAAACAGGGACTACTGAAAGAAAGGCTGGAAGTGGCAGACCAAGGACTGCAGTTGCGTGCAGTTTCTGATGAAAATGGAGGTCACATCGGCCATCTGTTGAGTTCAAAAAGGTCAGTGGAATTACAAATAACTTTCGGCACTGCATTTTTGGCAACTAATTCTAAATGTGTTGCTGTTCCTTTGTCCTATGTTTAAAGCTGCAATTTTCAGGAAAGGTGTTTAATATCTGTGTCATTATGACGACGAAATAAAGAATCATACCTTTGATACTTTTTGAATAACCCTAAAATAAAAAGTGTTATTGTTTTTTCTACGCCACCCGATACATATAAATCAGTAGCAGCGATTTGGCGTTAGAAGGCAATGGTCATCATCTAAATTGAATGTGTTCTCCTAAAAATACATCCTTTCCATTATTTTGTACAAAACATATTTCCTTCCTCACACACGGCAGTGAACATATCCCCGTTTGGCTTCTACGGCTTCTAGAATGAAATTCATCTCATATTACTTTTCCAGCCCGGAAGAACGGACTGTGAGGCCTTGGTGGTAATATACAGAGGCGCCGGATCCTGGTTAGGGAATACTAGGGTGCCTTGCAAGGAACAGGTCATGTTGGGACGTTCAGTCTTTTCCTACACGTATTTCAATCCTTCCATGAAAGGCGATCTCTGTTCCTACTCTGGATTTAATCGAATCTCAAGCCTAACTTATTGTAACTTCATGGAAAACAAAGCCCTGAAACCAATTTGAGATTATTAGGCCAGGTTTTACTGAATGTGCGTTCCACTTCGACGTTTCTAAACGTTAGCATACATGTACTGAAGGTCTGTGTATATTAGGCAATATTTCTCCAACATTCAGAGCAACAACACCTTGTTAGACAAATGTTGTCTAGTGTATACAGGGGAAATGGATTTTCCAACATGTTTCGATGTTGCTGTAATTTGTTGCTCAGTGAATACAGGTTCAAAGGTTCGTGTTGCTCAGAAATGTTTTCAAATGTTGAAAACGTGTCGCAAGTACACAGAGCGTAACTGAATTTAATACTACATGTAGATATAGAACTTTGGGACATCATGAGTAAAAAAGTCAGAGGGGAAAATAACGCCCGGTTGTGCGCGGTAAAATTTTTCATTAAATATTATGTTCAATGATGGTGTTTCTGGGTCCTTTTATTGAAGTTCAAATCCAAATACATGTACATGTACAATAAAGTGTGAAATTTCGATCTTTTATGTCCCTGACATTGCTTGAACCTGAACTTCAAAAAAATCATAGTACCTATGAAAAAATTCACCGTGTATGATGGGCAAAGGAAGATAAATTTTTAGCGATTGCCTGAACCGGAACTTCCAAAAAATTATATTACCTATGAAAAAATTTTCCATGTACGATGGGCATAGGAAGATAAATTTTTAGCGATTGCAACTTTAAGTGACTAAAAGCAAAAGCCAATGAATTTGTACGCAACATTGACTGTTTAACTACTGAAAATGTTGAAATTTTCTAATCTTTCACCTAAACGTTACCAACAACTAATGTTTTCATGAGAATCGAAAGGAAAACGTCATCAGTTCAGCCAAGTAGACAGAACGAGTTAACAACAACGTGGGATTTTTTCACCGAAGCAATTACCAGGTGCGGTTACGGCCACGCTTTCACCAACCTCGTGGCGTCTCAAGTGTTAGGTAAGGTGCAACTCGTAATGTTTTTGTTTACTAAGATAAAATAATGTGAACTAGGAAGATATGTTCGAAGTTTGTGTATAAATTCTCGAATTCCACCAGGTGAAATTCGTAAATCGGATTTTCAACTCGGGATATCCTTTCAACCCATACATTTACACATCAATATTGCCAGTTTGGTTTTGCTTTTTATTCACTGATCATATATACTGCCGGTATACCCTGTAATCGTCTTTAAATTTCACCTACAAATACTTTAGCCCGCCCTCGGCAGTTGAGGTAAATTGGATAGAAAAAAACGATTCCTCTGAAGATGATGTTAACTAAGTTGTGAAGTCGGAGGAAAATTCTTGAAATGATAAGCTCGTATAGGTAGGTACATGTAGAGTTGGTTATCCATACAGCCGTATTTTGGAATAATAAAGGATTTAGGTTAAACGAGCGGTGTTTCCCACTGGTTCGATATAGAACGTTGCAAAGTTCTGGTGTGGCACTGAAGAACCCTATGGGACATTACTATGAGTTGTTTATTTTTGCTTCATGACGGTTTTTGTAATGAGATGTTGTGTACGATCAGGCTACACCAACATATCGATCAAACTTTTGCAAATGAAATTTGATAGGCTTATGTCAACAAATCTTAATTAGTCGTGACTGTCAGTGAGCGAACATAAAGTTGGAAGGGTCTGGAATGAAACTAAAAAAAACATCGACAGCAACATCAAACAAAAACACACAAAAACAACACGAAAGGAACAAGGGAGTAAGAAATAAAAGTGGAAAATAAGAAGGGGGAAATTTTGTACTTTTGCCCGAATTTTTCAATTTCTCAAATTGGGAGGAAATGTTTTTCCACTTTGAGAAATCGCCAGAAAAATCAGACAAAACATTACGTCATTTTAAGAAAATTTCTCAAAATGGGAAAGAAATTTCTCCCAATTGGAGAAATTGAAAAATTCGCGCAAAATTCCAAAACGTCCCACTTCTTATTTTCCACTTTGTTTCTCACTCCCTTGAACGCTTTTCTATTACCAAAATCAGCGATCCTGTAAGCTGGACTTAGGGCGAAGGAAACATGGAAGTAGCCGCCGATGTAATATTCCTGGTGCATTCCTGTCATGTAGATTATTTGGCGTAACTGATAAGTTACAGGTACCTAGCAGGAGCATTCAGAAGGTCTGCGTACACTGACAACAATTTTCCAACATTTTTCCAACATTCGAGAGTGACGACACCTTGTTAGACAAATGTTGTCTAAAATGTACAAACGGGGGGAAGGTTTTCCAACATTTGAAAACCTTGCTCTAAATAGTTGTTCAGTGTATACAGGGTCAAAAGATCGTGTTGCTCAGAAAAAATGTTGTTCGATTTTGGAAAAATGTTGCCATTACAGCAACTATACGCTAGGGTAGGTTCAAAGGAAAGCGACTTCAATCAGCTCTGGTTCCTTCGGGTAATTGTACGGCGGGACATTGGCATGCGGAAAAAATTGCTGATCTACACAGGAGCCGCAGCGGGCCTGAATTGACTATGCCGACGTGACCGAGGAATTTCTGAAGCTCGCCAAGGCTGCGGAAAAGGCATGATTTTTTTACTTACATTTGTTCAGAAATCCCACGAAAAACACAACAGCAAGCGCCTGAATCGAGTACGGATACATCCTTGTTTTTCTATCATCAACAGGAGTAAATCCACTTATCGGATTTGAAGTCAAAAAGTAACCAAATGGCTACGAAACTGTTCAAAAACTATAACGAGGATTTGCCATGTGCGCTGAAGCGTTCGTATTCCTCTGAAAAACGCAGTTCATCCTTCGCGGGCCGAGCACTAACGGCATAATGAAGGTTGAGAACTCCCTAGTTGTATACTTATGAATTGATTGGCTGAGGGGTCGCGGTACTGACGTCATGCACCTGGCGCCTGATACCGTTGAGTTCATAAACGCTTCAGCGACGAGATCTCACTGTTCACGCTGACGGAGTGATTTGAGGGATTCGGGTTGTCATGGGTTTTGTGGAAAGCGTTATCGGCAGATAATCGCAGTTTGAGGCACGGCGTCAAGGTCTGCGTACACTGGCAACATTTTCCCAACATTAAGAGTAACAACACCTTGTTGGACAAATGTTGTCTAATCTGTACGGGGAAAAGAGTTTTTCCAGCATGTTGTTAAAATGTTGCTGTAATTTGTTGGCGGTGTATACAAGGTCAAATGACCGTGTTGCTCAGGAACATTGTTCAAATGATGCCTGCCAGTGTACACTCAGTTTTTCGCTGATGCTGACAGCTCGGTTTTTCGTTGCAGGTGGACTGAAGCGTGATTTGTGAGAACAGAGAAGTATAGAGGCACATTCAGGTGGTGGATTACGTGTTGTCTCGTGCTCCAAACGGTGACATTGTGATGATGATCAACTCACCTTTGCTTACACATAGCTGGGCTGTGCAGGGATAGTTTGAAACAGACGTATGGGAGATATTCGGGATACGATGCGAATTGCGTACGGCAGTGTAGAACGCGCTGATCCCTTCCCAGCAAATTGTTTCAGTGATGTTATCCTATCAACAGCAACCTACAGTGCTCATATACAGCAACCTACAGTGCTATCCATACAGCAACCTACAGTGCTTCAAAGTCTTTGTTGATAATGTAGGAAGAAACCAACTGAGCCAGTGGCTGCTGAAACCCGAGAAAAATTCATTCAACAATTTTCAAACAAAGATGGCCGTATGCACCAAACGAAGATTATCTTGAACTCAGGTTGGGCCACAACTTTTCCATTGTCACATCATGCCCTGACAAACCTGAACAATTGAAAAGTTGTGGCTCAACCTGAGTTCAAGATAATCTTCGTTTGGTGCATACGGCCCTAGAGGATTTAAGATAGCAACATTTCCATCGTCTCCAAACTTGTACAATGTACTGTTCATCCATTATCAAGAACATGTCGCAGATATTTTTCCTTCTTTTTTTGTTCAAGGAAAGACGTTTCAACATTTACTTTTTAATTACAACCACTGTGTACAATAAGACAAAATAAAAAAATCCTGAAATTGACGAACCTGGCGATGAAAAGACCGCCTCAGCAGAGTATACTCGCAACAAGATGCTGTTTTTTTTCTAAAGGATGTTGGTTTTGATGTCTATGACATTTTGAAGGAAGGATTGACGGTAGAGCGATGACTTCGACGGTAGAGAAAAGATCATTAAAATATCAACAAGCATGCCTCACCAGGAAGAGAAGTGGTTACCAGTAGAGGAAGATGATTTTTATCAACTCTAGACAAAGAGATATGGTTTGAGACATTTTGTTATGCCTGGGGCCATCAATCACAAACATTATTGCGATGAATTCATTTTAAGTAAAGGGGCTGTTCACTTTCGGAACCATTTTCCCAACTAATTTTTCATTATGATGCAGTTGTTTGATTTTCATGATAACTTCAGGTATATATAATATTTAACAATGTGAACTACACAATCATGAAAGAAAAATGTGTCATAAGTTTCATTAATTAGGAAAACAAAGAGTATTTGCAAAATGTCCAAAATCAGCATGAAAACAGTTTACTTATTCCCTTATGTTTGTTGCACTGGGAGAGTAATGGTATTATTTATCATTCATCGAAAAATCATTACTAAACATATTGGTTTTGCTGAAATGTTTGCATAAAATGTGTGATTTTCTTCATTTCTGGATCCCTATTTAAGTGGGGGGGGGGGGGGG
>NMRB01000130.1:88982-100677 GCA_002633025.1 Notospermus geniculatus | reverse complement strand
CCCCACCACCACCAATTAAATTGGGGTCCAGAAATGAAGAAAATCACACATTTTACGCCAATATTTCAACAAAACCAATATGTTTAGTAATGATTTTTCGATGAATGATAAATAATACCATTACTCTCCCAGTAGAACAAATATTAGGGAATAATTTCACTGTTTTCATGCTGATTTCGGACATTTTGCAAATGCTCTTTTATCGCTATTTTGTGTAGTCTGTCAGAAATTAGAGGGGTGTGCAAGAAAAAACGAAAGCATCCACATCTGAAGTTTTCCAGGACAGTTCATCGCGTCACCTTAGAGAAGTTGGACAGTCTTCCTTGCTTTTACTGTATTCTCCGGATCAGAACTTTAAGACCGCGTCACCTCAGAGTAGATGGGCAGTCTTCCATGCTTTTACTGGTATTCTCTGGATCTCACTCTCTCCATCAAATCTATGTGGTTTCAGCAGGATTACTCAAAAAGTAAGCCAAGTTTTGTTGTAAAAGTTTCAGGGATTGTAGATTTGTACATATGACGGAACTCTTTCGATTACTGGTGTCATCCGAAGCCAATGATGCCTGAATTATGATCGATTTTGTAGTTTTGTCGCTATCGACATTCGGTATAAGTATAAAGTTGGAGGAATGTGCGAGAAAAAAATAAAAGCATCCACAGCCAACAGTTTCCCATAAGTATAGTTGAAATAGGCAGTCTGGCGTACATTTGCAATCATGAAAAAATAAAGTTAATGTTAGTGTTGCCGTTAACGGGACGATCTCTTAAACTCTCTATTGTCTGAGTAAATAATAAAAAACATTAACATTACTGCAGTACACCCAGCGACGATGGGAAGGTTCTCTTTATAGAGTTAATCGACGGCGAAGGAGCGTTGAGTTTAAAGTAATATCATCTCTCCCAAAATTGGCTCCAAATCACACAGGATTCCTTTCGTCTCCAGAGACTAATGAAATACTTGTTGTGTGCAATTTTGGTTTTATTCCATTAAGTCGTTCGAGCTAAAAACGTGACAGAAACATTTTATTGAGATGATAATTAATGGGCGATCCCCGATCGTTCTTTCGACCTTGACCCACATAACACACGATCTTCACCTTCCGTCAGTGTATCTGACCTTCACCTCTCAACTGCACGTTCCGAGTGAAGTGTGATACTAAATAAACCGGACGAACCATTTTTTTTCGAATTCCCCACTGCAGTCTCTAAATTTCTCTTGGCTGACCAACACCACCCAACGCATGCAGGGCTTTAACACAAATTTAATAGCACGATTTCTTGCCCGCTTTTTGCTCCTTTAAGTACAGGTCTTTTCAGACGTAGTTTGTGAGACTATCAGTTATAAGATATGCATCACACCAAAAATAGATCTATTTTTGATCATACACATGTTTGCAACCATTCTGTACATAACCTGATATCCACTCTCATCTTTCGATCGCATGCTCCCTCATATCGCACAGACTTACCAAACGACAGAGCCGGCTGAGAAATTCTCCCCTTTAAATGCAAATAGCAGAATGATGGTCAATAAACCACAATAGGTATCTGTATTATGACCTTATAAGAATAAGACTAGAATAATTTAGGGAAATAAAAACCATTTGGCTCTTGTTCTCTGGCTAATCACGGCCTGGACAAGCAATTTCTCCACATTTAGTGTCTGTGAGGTGCCAAGGGGGGCACTTTGCTAGAGTCTGCCGGGCCATTCGCGGTCTTGCCTATTTTGGCGAATTCACACAGGGACAATACCCCAGGATATATCATCGAGTCACTTTACACTTAATTTGGTGGTTGATTATATCATTTTTCGCTGGTTATTAGGTGCGATAGCACAGCAGTTGTATTATAATTTAAATTTTTAGATTGGCTTCTTGCGTTTTGGTGACTGTGTCTTAACAGACAAGAGATGTTTCTAATGTATGAAAGGCACTTCTTTTTCCATGTCAGCGCCGCCTACAGGCCGAACTTATTACTACTAACTTATCGTTTTCGCTGTAAATAGAGGGTTTAAGTGGTCATCTCCCTAACGGTAACACTAATGTTAGGTGATAGCTTGTATTGAAGACAATAGCGCTAACGTTAGTGTTACCGTTACTAAACTCTCTATTGTAACATTCATCATCATCATTAACATCATCCACAACCGGTGTGGCAAGAAAAGCAGGCCCATTATGCCATGGCTGTTCTCCATATGACATTGTCTTGACGTATTACATGTAAGCTGCGTGTACACTGGCACCATTTTTCAAAAATATGAGCAACACGATCTTTTGACCATGTATGCACACGCCAACAAACTATATATGAAGCAACATTTGAACAACATGTTGGAAAAATATTTTCCTGTGTACACACCAGACAACACGTTTTGTCCAACAAGGGTCATTTTGAATAAAGACTAGTAAATGCTTTTACTTGAATTTTGCAATACAAATGCGCTATGCAATGCTGTACATATCTGAAGTAAAAGCATTTGCTAGTCTTTATTCATATGACCCGGGGTGTTGTTACTCTGAATGTTAGAAAAATGTTGGGAAACTGTTGCCAGTGTACGCCTACACAGACCTTCACCCTTTGTCCATGTCATAATGGTGTAATGGCAAGATCGTGCATGAGGAAAGTCAGTCTTACACTGCCACAACCTCCAGCTTGAGGATGGAGATCGACGCTGCTACGGCTGCACTTGACTGGATCACGTCTACAAACCACACCGGCACATTGATACTGACCGACTCCCAAAGTATGTTGAGACGAATCGAGGCAGGGAGGTTCAAGCCAGCATGGGTCGAGGCACTAAGAAGGACCAAGCAGAAGAAGCTGGTGTGGGTATTCACCCAGGCCATGCTGGGGTAAAAGGCAACGAGCGGGCGGACCACCTGGCCGGAACAGGTCCCATCGAAGGGGCTCTACAGATGGGCGAGTCGGAGGTGCTCATTGCACTGAAGGATGTCGCAGATGAGGGGGAGAGCGAGTCGCTGGAAAGGGCAGTGGAGAATGGAGTGAAGAGAGGCTCTGCACGGAAGAAGGAATGGAAAGGAAAGGACAGAAGACGGATGAACCAGCTGATATCCGGTACCATTAGTCTGGACACGTTACGGTGGTTGTTAGGGTGGAGAGCTGAGCAGGTGTGGGTGTGCCCAGTTTGCGATGAAGCTGGTCTTTGACAACAGCAACAAAACAATAATGACATACATACACAAAGAGGTTTAACTCAACACCAGTATCGACGACACGAGTTAACTTTATGAGATATCAACACCATTTTCACCGTCCCAGATTGATCTCCCTTACGACCTGCCCTACGATTACTATCAAGTATTCAACAAGCAAAGAATCCATCTGAATTAGGCCCCGGTGCCGGTGACTTTGCCGAGTAATGCAGGGTTATGTTTCCCAAGCTGGTAATAAGGATGCTATAACACTAGGAAGAAGCGAGAAGATATCAATATGATGACCGGGTATAAACTACGTATATCTTGGTTAAGGACGTAATGACCTGGCGATATTACCCGAAGATTTCCTATTCTTGTGGTAATAATTTTCTTCCGGATATTCCAACCTGGAAGATGTCAAATACTAGTACCTATACCACATTGTCAAGATCTGTGACCATTCATATGACCATGCCATCGACGCAATACAAAAATTTTAAAGTCCAGGGCCCATATATTCATAAAACGACTCAAGCCTAAGTGTGGCACTTAATCCTTTGTTCAACACAAAAGATAAGTACATGTATCACACTTTGACTTAAAGGCGCTCTAGTTCGAATTGTAAACATTACAGTGTGCCACCTATTGTCAACTTCTGAAACTAACAAATTGGATAAAATCGAATTAAATCTCGCCTTTCACAACCTTTTGTTTGTTTTTGAGCGTAAAATCATAAATACATTTCAGTTACAAGAATATTTATCAAGATTGATATAAAATAGATAACATTAATGTTTTGGCATATACACGGTGCTGCCACCTGTCCGAGGAAAAATAACTATTGTAATCAACCATGTAAATAAACAAACCGTAGTGTTTACAATTCGAACTAGAGCACCTTTAAGTCAGTTTATGAATATGGACCCAGGACCCATATTCATAAAACAAGTCTAAGTGTGACGCTTATCCTTTGTTCAACACAAAAGTAAGTATCACACTTAGACTTAAGTAGTTTTATGAATATGGGCCCTGCGGTATTGGTAGTGTCATTGCGACGACATCACAACCCTGTCTTCCATGGGTGTATTACAACTACACTCATTTGCAGTGGCTGCATGGAAATACTGTGCGAAGTAACCCTTCGCATCTTTACTACCCCCAAATCCTGAAATTATCATGGTCAACCCACAATGAAAAACTTCACAGTTTGAAGTATTAGGTCAGTTTATGCTGTGTCCGGATCATCGTTCCTTCCAACTCTATTATGGGACCAAATTGGGGTAATTTATAAAACATAGCAAAAGCTTACAAGCCAAAGCCCCAAGGCCAAGCTTTTGCTTGTCAAGAAGAAGCACAAGCCAAACATTTCGCTCACAAACACTTTTTTCTATCTGATGAAGCTAATGCTCGCAAGACAAAGCTTCTGCTAATTCTTATAGGGAGTTGCTTCTTTTATGAAGCAAAAGCGGAATTTTATAAATACATCTTCAAGAAAAAGCCCAGAAAAAGCAAATGTTAGTTTTTATGAATTCGGCCCATTGACCCACTGCCTTCAGCCATAGGGCACTGCTGTACAGCCTACATATGCCAATTCACATGCCCTAAGAGCACGGACCTTTGGCCAAGCTCTCTGGATGGATGCAAAAACAAATGTAGAACTTACAGTTCTTGTGTGTTCCTTTCTTGCCAAGGAACTGTGACGTTTTGTGACGAATAGTTTTGGTTGATCCGACAGTTCCAAACTTCTGATCAGTTCCTATCTATTGTTTTTATTGGTTTTCACGATTATACTTGGGAAGGCCTGCCACCACGGAGCCTCCACCAAGGCGTAATGTTTATTTTTAAAAGGTCTTGCAAATCTCCGCTATGGATACCTTCAGACATTACTGGCCAAGGCGGCTTGTAATGAACTCAAAAACCAATGTTACGCCATGAACAATTTGGAAGATTACGTCATACTTTTTAACCGATTCTATTGGACGACACCATGGTGAATTTACCACCGACGATACAACAAAATGCACGCAGGGACCTGTTCTTTCATGGGTGACACCGATAGATCCACCCATCAGCAGACAACTTTCACCGCCGGCTATAAAGCTTTCTCTTTGTGATGACTACTTGTAAGTTTCTGCTTAATCGCAGTGGCTTTCTTGAAGAAAGGTACAGTCATTGTGTTCAAAATCTGCATCCATGGCGATAAAGCATTAGGCTCCGGCGTCATTACTTAACGATTTCGATCGCTGTAAGCGATAGGCCTCTCGACCGGCTTGTCATTGTAGTCGAACAAAGGGAAGATAAACTAAAGTCTATGTTTGTCATCCCTCTCTTGTTCGCATTGTGATTATGTTTTTATACCTTGCTAACACAAGTTGTGTTCGCCACACAGTGCCCCTTGTGTACCAAAAGCGTAAAATGCAGAGAGACGATTACCCTTTTGTGACAATAAGATAGGTTTAGGTCTCCCACGACAAACAGGTACGTTAACGTATCACGCCTGTTTAACATCTAGCATTCTTGGCTGAAGTGTATGTATACAAGAGTACAAACTAAGAAAACCAGAGATTATTTTTATGAACGGTATAGGCTATTATTTTCTTATTCACTGATCAGGGCCCAGTTTCACAAAGAATCTTAAGTCTAAGAAAAATCTTAAGTCTGAAATGAAGACTTAAGTCAAACTTTAGACTTAAGTTTCTTTGTGAAACTGGGCCCAGAAGTCAAGCATGCGTTGTTGCTACGACCTCGCGCCCGTCCCGCAGATGTAGGTTCGGTGATTCCCAACCATCGCACTAGAAAAGTGGTCAGTATTCTCCGTACATAATGAACACCGAAAATCACCGGAGACCGACTTTCAGTGTTCTTTCCCGTTAAACACCGACAGAGAAAATAAGTGTTCTGCAACCCTGATTTTCGGTGTTGGGAACGCCATATTTTCAGAGTGACCCACAAGTTCAGTACCGTAGCAGGAATGGAAATCGCTTCTTTGATAAATCCCAAAGAAAATTACACAAGAACTGGAACATTATGAATTTGATAAATTACAGTTTGAGAGAGTCTCGTAACACAAACCCTAATGCAACATTGATATTTACATATAGAATGGCTTGCGACAGACCTCAGGGAAATTTAGCCGTGAGCTCGAGCCCTCCGATTTTAAACACCTGCAGACGTTTTGAATTCGTATCGGTTGTAACCAGTTGATTAAAGATCTGAACACTTCGTCAGGAATCCCCGCCTCCTTTGACCATCACGGTAGATTACTACACAGAAACCCGACAACTTTTCAATCAATCAGTGATTTATACGGTTAATCCTGTGAGGCGGTGACGTAGGGGGCGCGAATGTCAGTGACCCTGACAACCTCAAGGCGATCATGTGCATGAGGTCGCTGTTACAGAGCGGCTCATTTTTCCCTCGTCGTTTGTGATTTGGCACGAATCATCCGTAACCTGAAGTAATGAACATTGCATTTTCTGTTAACAGCTCACATCGTCATAGGCAGGTGTCACAGGAATCATCGTCCTAGGAATGCAAGTCTGACAAACAATAGCCCGCTATTGTAAGGTTGTATTCGAATGGTCATGGTCTCTCTAGCCATATATCCTAATCCTTCGCTGAACAATAAAACCGGACTTTGATTCCAGGGGGACTTGGATTCCTATCACACCTGTGTTACTTTCTGAATTTGATTTTTAATGGGAAATGAGGAGGAGTGAAAATTGGAATGAGTACCGAGTACATTTCCATGTTAACAGCAGCCTGTCGGTTCACTTGGCTGATTCGAGATACAAACTCAAAACAGTAAAAAAATGAGCGTTTTCCCTTTTATAGTAAACGCCGAAAATCAGGCAACCGATTTTCAATGTAGGTATTACAACACCGGAACGAACACTAAAACTCGCTGGAGGTTTTCCACACTATAACCCTGATTTTCGATGTTCACTGACAAAGTGTAAGGGAACACCAATTTTTTTTCTGTGACCTTGAAATCAATGTCTCATCGGAACAGAATCTCTTTCACGCTGTTATCGTCGTTATGGCGCCGATTCACTTCTTCTGTAATGCGATATTTATCGAATTAAGAGTGACAGTCGTAATTCTTAGTAAAATGCCATATGTTTATCGGTGACATTTGTGAACAACACTCCTGAGGGATAGCCATCTCAACTTTGGTTGGCTAAAATATCAGGTGTACTCCGAACCAAAAGCCGACACAACGACTGTGTGGTCTCCCTGAGCTGAGTCCGTTCCACGCTAAGTTTACCCGGCGTGTTGTCTTCTACAGAATGATGCATACCCTTACGGTGAGATCGATCTGAAGTGAAATCGTCCACGCCGGCCCGGCAGTGATTGACTGCCATTCAATAGCCATTTATACCCACCCTCGGGGATCTGGACAGATTGGAGTTTGGTCGTATCGTCACTGAACAGACCTGATAGGGGAGGAAAGCGATCAAAAATGCCATCGACTAGTTATCCAAAAGTCTGATACAGGGATTAATACTTTCAACGGATAAAACCCAGCCACAAAAAGATCGCGTGCAGCAACCGCGGAATATTTTAACTCGATTGATTGGTTCAGAATGGCGCGCTGTGATTGGCTGACTTTGTTTTGGAAGCGTCAATGGGATTTGTATGGTATGTTTTGGTACTGGGTCCATTAATACCATACTTGCTGAAGGTAAATTGCTATTTCATTTTCAAGGTTTATCTCAATGGCTGAGCATCAGATTATGGCCAATTAGAACAGCGATCTGGCAAGACACCATGGTCAGTCATCTCGAAACTCGCCATGAAAAACGACCATTACCAAAGGATTTACATGTTGAAATGGTGCAGTCTCTGCCCTTGGAGAATGAGTGAGGCTCAAATGCATGCACCACGTGCAGGGCATGTAGAGAAATACATGTAGTAGGGAGTTTTCGCAAAGTCCGCGAAACGCCAGCGCGAACGTCTATACCTTTGTTCGGTACTCTCTTCGTGGCATCGAACAATGGGTTTGGCGTTCACGTTGGCGTTTCGGGGGCTTTGCGAAAACTCCCTATTATCTACCCCTAACAAAAGTTCTCCTGTCTCCCATTCTATGAAAGACAAATCAATGACACCCTATACCCCGATCCCATAGTCACCGACAATAGTTTCCAAGGACACCAATCTTGTAATTACATCAGCACAGAAGGAAAACGTGGATGCTGTGGCTTTCCCAAGAACGAGCTTTTAAGTTTATGGCCTGGTACGAGGTACGAGGTTCTCGTACCGTGTAAACGCCCGTAGGCGTTGACTACGAGTTCCAGAAGTTTATCATGTTTATCGGAGAATTTCCCCAACATTCCAATACAGATGAAATTGGCACATGTGACGGTCCAGCGCGTGACAACAATGGTTAGCACCGTTGAACGGATCTGCATGTGAGTTTGCTCGATTTTTTAAGCTTTGCTGAGCATAGGATCGAAGCGTTTGGTACGTGTGTTAATGACTTGTTTCTGTATCCTTGCAGATTCTGGGTATTGAGCAGCCGACAACAGAAGAACGTCTCCTGTCAATTCCTGGATACCAACATGGCCGCCGGGCAATTCTAAAAGGCGAACTGCAAGATTTTGTCGAGCGAATCGTAAAAAACAAATTCTTTTTATCGTAAATATAACGAAGCACGTTGAAATGTAGAAAAAAGCAGTCGGAAAAGATGAAAACAACACGGATGACACGCCACGTGTTTTATGGTTCGCTTAACAATTATTCCTCATCCCATCATTCAGAGACCTGCCTACACGATTGTCTTGTTTTTTTGTTTAGTGAATCTGAAGTCTACCGGCAATACCCGGTAAAAACGACTTAATCAAACTAATTGTATAATTTTTCATACAGTTTTCTCCCGACCTATTTCACAATAAAAGCCACGTCAACTTCGTTTATCACAGCAATTGCCCGGAAAGCAAGTACGAACCTGCGAAGCAAAGAGAGGCCTACATCATTGTGATTCTATTGTACACTTAAAAGTTTTTTTCGTTTAAGTTGCGTTGCACCCCAGGCAGCCGAAGTCACATAAAAGAGGCGCCGCTCGAAAGCAACATCGTTCGATTCAAATAGCTACTACATGAATTCGTTTAATGTCACTAGCCTCAGACCTGGGCTAACGGTACACCTTGCCCATGGTGCACTCTATTCACAAGGTACGGAACTAAAATACAGAGAGCGTGAGGAGTGATCCAGACCTTTTATTTGCATGACAGTATTGCACACCCTTTATTTTTTACCAGAATTTGGCGACCCCATATGTATCTGGTCAGTTTGAAGCAGCTTATGCCTCACATTAGTATTATAAGACATCAAGGTGCATGAGAAACATTATATAACCTCAAATTTTTTTTTGAATTGTCCAACTTCAACCTCTGATTTTCTGATTATTTCGCCATTTTGGGAACATTTCGCCCCTATTTGGGAATATTTTTGCTCCAGCTAATTTTTGGATGCATTCTCAAGGGGTGTAAAAATGGTGCAATTCAAAAAGCCTGTGATCATCCCAGCAAAAAAGTGCACTCTTTTTCATCTTTCTGTTGTCCCGCGCATGCAGCGTGTCTAGGCCACT
The DNA here is from genome assembly GCA_002633025.1 of Notospermus geniculatus. Taxonomy (NCBI): domain Eukaryota; kingdom Metazoa; phylum Nemertea; class Pilidiophora; order Heteronemertea; family Lineidae; genus Notospermus; species Notospermus geniculatus. The sequence goes on along the minus strand of NMRB01000130.1, from coordinate 90,933 downwards.
TCACTCCGCGGATGAGTCGAGCCTCACTGCGACCATTCCTTGTCTATTTCACCGATATCGATATTAATGCGCGTCGTCCCAACACAACATTCTGGGCATTGCAAGCTGACAGAAGTGACCAAAATATCATTAGCACCTCAATTCCCACACCTTCAGATATTTTCTTCTCTGCCTTTAGCAAAAAACACAAGTAGCCAGCGAACTAATTTACGAAAAAAGACCGCACTCCTGGAATGATTTTCGTTGCTAGGCTGGTGACGTGACGGCATGTCAACGCATCATTTTGATACTTGTATCAAACGCGCTCAGACTGGCTCTGAAGTTTAATGATATTTTTAACGCAATAAGTCGACTGATACCAACTCGAAATACGACAAATATTATCAGAGGTGGTATAACATAGAGTGAAACACGTAGAGACATAGATTTACAGTAAAAATGCCGAGATTTTGTTGTTTTAAAACAAAGTACGAGAGGAGTTTGGAGGGTGAGTTTCACATCATTGCAAATCTTCAACTTCGGCGCTTTTTTAACGTATGCAATCATCAAAATACGTACTTATCTTCATACTAAGAATCTGCAACGATCTACGTGAAAATATTGCTGCTTGTACCACTTTGAGACACTTCAGCGCAGTTTTTTATGATCTTTTGATGAAAATGTCTCCCGAAATGGTAGAAGTGACGTCATCGATCTATGACGTCATCCACTGCTGTGGGACCAGGGCAACGTCATACGGTGGGCGGGGCGTGGTCATGACGCCACGGCGGAACTGCCAATGCGACGTCGCGCATTCGGACAAGCGTCATCAACTGGTTGCAAAGCAAAATTTCACTTGTTCACTAGGAATGCGCCGATAGATGTAAGCCTACGGCTGTGTTACATAGGCTACATGTAGGAGCTCATTTTTTATTTTTTTTGTTATTCGGCATGAATCATCCGTTCCAATGTAAAAATACTATTTTCATTTTCAGCGAATGTGGAAACACTCGAGCAACAGGTAATCGAAGGTTCATGGTTGTAAATTTTCGTCGTTTTCCTAAATGGGAGGGGCACAAAATAATGAAAATATACACCAAATTCTTGAAAACTTAACATTAAGCTTTGTATCGTTCATTTTTCAGCTTGATGCCCAAGGTCGAGAGATCGAGAGAGTAAGTGTTAATAGTTGATGATATATGCTATTCCTATTTTCCCGAAATTTTGTTGTCATTACAGCCCTCTCCCTTGCAATAATTGTGTTTTTTCGACTCGGGTAGGGACCGTTTTATTTGAAAATATTTGAAATCCAACATAAAACTGCACGTACACTGGCAACATTTTTCCAACATTCAGAATAACAACACCTTGTTGAACAAATGTTGTCTAACGTTAGTGTGCACAGCGGAAAATAGTTTCCAACATAACATGTTGTTCAGATATTGCTATAATTTGGCAGCCAGTGGAACACAGGGCCAAAAGATTGTGTTGCTGATCGAGAAATGTTTTTCAAATCTTGGAAAAATGTTGACACGCAGCTTTCAACACCACAACTCCATTACCACCAACATTTGCCGATCGTACGGTGGCACCAAGTTTATCCAACGGTCAACCTTCGGTGTTTCAGGCGAGGAGTACGACGACGCATTTCATGTGCGAAATCAGGAAAGTGAATTATCATGCGGCAGCCGCAGCAAGACGGGCAAGGTTTAACAAGATTGAGGCCAATAGGCAGATTGCTAATTACCGTAAGTTTATGAACACCCTGCTTGATTAAAGAAATTATTTCGAAAATATTCTCTTTTTTACACCAGATCGAAAACAAGACTCGACAAATTTTCAGGGTTCAACAAAAGACTTTCTAACGGGATCTTCCATTGTGAGAAGCCATCTTTTTCTAACAGGCATGACAGGGTACGATATCCATCAAGTGTATATCGCATTGATTGCTATCGAACTTACCTGAGTGTAC
>NMRB01000130.1:61882-88196 GCA_002633025.1 Notospermus geniculatus | reverse complement strand
TGCATGGGGAGGCGCAATGACTCAGGTACGTCACTTTAAAGGAAGCAAATCATTCGTACATGTATGCGAAAGAAACAAACAATAAGAAGCGTGTATATAAGTTCGTTTGTATCTTTACAGTCACTAGAACAAACGTTTTTAAGCCAAGGAAGAGAAGATACTAGCATTACAAATGAGTTGTGGACCATTGAACAAACGTTTTTAAGCCGAGGAAGAGAAGATACTAGCATTACAAATGAGTTGTGGACCATTGAAAACAGAAATAATCGCCAACTATCAGCTCGAAATCGTGCAGACTTTGTAAAGGACATCGCGAAGGGACTGTCAAGAGTCAAAGAAGCAGTGACCAGTCAAATTGCAAAGATGTCAAGAAGAAATGAATCGCACGATCAGGACAAAGATAATGATCATGATGAGATAATGCCGCTGATGTCAAGAGGTCGTGGTGGGCTCTTTTAGCCCCTTCACCACAAAAAAAGTTCATGCCGGCCGTCGATTTTCATTAAAAATAAAATCGGATGTGGGAGGGTGATTCCAGGGGGAAAGTAGTTTCAGGGCCGAACGTACAAATCCGCACCGAGGTGGCCGCCCGTCCCCACTTGTGTACTTCTGGGCCGAGTTGTTCAAAAGAGCACTCGTACTGTCTTGGCGTGGACTGTATCTTGGAGGTATCTAAAGACACAACCTAACGCCACTATTCATCGTATCCATGACGTAACTCCGACAGTGTCCGCCATTGCTGACGTCGCAAGGGTGGTGGGCAAATGACGCAAGGGTGGTGGGCAAAATTCATTGCTTTGCTGAAGGAGCTGGTGGGCAAAAAGACGCAACGTCACAACGTTGTCAACGTCATGTAGGCCTGGATACGACGTCACGGATACGATGAATAGAGTTGACGCCAAGTTAGTACGAACGTCAATTTCGAGCAAAAAGGTCCAGGTGGTGAACTAGTTCACCAGGAGGGGTGCATACTAGCATTTCTCCAATGGCGACACACGTGTGGGGCGGAGTCCGCCTTACTGGCGGGCTCCGGGACGGGTTCAACACATTAAGTACTTCGGTCCTGAGCTACTTACATAAATATTTTTTTACACCAGTAATTTTTTTCATCATATTTTTCCATATTTTTTTCAAAAGAGGGGGGATTTTACCTGGGGAACAACTTAATACTTAAAACTGCCAAATTGCAAAACAAATGTCGGTGACTGGTGCACCATTTTCTTTTTTCTGGCGGCCGGCACAAGTGGAGATGAAAATTAAACAAATTACATGTGTAACAATGCACTTTTGCATGATTTGTCTCGTCAATAAACCTCTTTGATTATGTAGAAATGCTTTTTCTTCCTTAGTGACAATTAGAACGAAACTGTGTGTTACGGACAATTACCATTCATCTCAAAAACAAAAAGGTCACCACTGCGGGGGTCGATCCGTGGAAAATGATGCATGCTCCTCCAAAATAAAAGGACGAACATGTACCCAACATTCAAAGAGGAAGCAAGGCTACGATGCCTCTAAATTGTAAACTACTCAGATGCAATACACAGAACAGTAGTGCTGGTATCATAAGCGCCGCAAGGAAACAGTAAATCTCAAAGAAAGTCAAGTAAGCCAGAAGACCTCCAAAAAGTGGTCCGCAAACACCGACAGTTGTCGAGGCCAGGAGAAGAGAGAAGGCCTTCGCGTTGGAGTTCTTGTGTTTCTTTTGGAGGATTCTCCCAAGGAGGTTAGGGAAGACCCCCGTGGTGATGGTGAAGCCGATACCCCGGATTCCCACCAAGGGTAGGATGGTAAACCAAATGTTTGGGCACAGAGGGAGAAGCGTGAGGCTGGTGCCGACGATGGTGACGCTCACGATAACAAAACGCCACGATACTGGGAAGGCAAAGATCCGTGCTAGAAGTCGCGTCAGTCGGAATCATTTGTGACAGCTCCGACGCCTAACACCACTCCGAGCTCCCAGAGATCTGCCCTCAGCAAAGAAATAGCCCAGTTTGTAAATGTACTGTTGACGGCAAACGCCACTAACCAGTGTACCAGATTGACCAGGAGGACTTCAATAATGTAGATATCGGTTATTAGGTATATATACCCGTCCTCCCCTCCCCCTGGTCGACGATATCCCAGCTACTACCCGACACAGACGATCCCTTAGGCTCGGACTGTGGCCCGACAAGTCGCCTAAGCCAAATGGAGTCTCGTTCTGTGTCACTCTCGTAGACAGTCCCGTACGATGTTGTCCGTGACAACCAAAGGTGCTCTCGTCCCTCGTAGTCTGATTCGGCAACACTTTACTCGGGAGCTGCTGACTTTGATGTCGTCTAGAACTTGAATCCGCCGTAGTACCACGTGGTGCCAACTCCGAATTTCTCATGCGTAAGAGATTTAGATCGCATGGTTTTGGCACTTCGCAATCTTCGGCGTCGTCACTGAACTTGCCTTCTTTGTTGCTCATCCGTGGACGAAAAAATTCATCCACATCAGTCGATTCTTCAGTATGCAAGTTGGCACTCCCGTAGTTGGCTTTGCCTCTATTGATCGAAGAATTCTCATCAGTTGCAATATCGGGACCTGAAATGTTGTTAGGGCCTATGCCTGTTGTGCCTCTCGACCGAGGACTCCTTCCCGTCATCACCCCAAGAGCGATAGCTTAGACTTACCGGCTCTTCGGGTGTTCGTCCATCTTGTGGGCTAATGACCATTCTGAAGACGCTGTCGATGACAGATATGGTCAGAACTGCCCCAAGGGTGGCGAAACTTCCCGCGAAACTGTAGGCAACACCACCGTGGCAGAACGTTGCAACAGATGACACCTGATAAGCCACTCCGTACGATCCAGCAAGAACGGTCAGCCTGTCATCGCCAAGGAACACTAAGTTCACCATTAGAAGTCCACTGACGTCCAACATGATCGAAGCGAACCCTTGAAAACAGCGGGCCAGGATGAGAAAATGGCGGTTGGGCGCTAACAGAGGAGAACACCACCGGCGTATTGCAGGAATGATGCCGCCACAAAATTTATATGGTATCCAAACTTGGAACTTAGGAAACCGGCTATAGGCCCTGCGAGAAACTCGCACAATGGTCCAACTGAGTTCAAAAGGTCTATCGGTCCAGCAACCTCGACGAGGATCTCTTCTTCCGTCAGGCAGGTTGTCGAGTTCGGCAGCCACCTTGGGCATTGATAGGTCAGCGGCTCCACAAAATGGCTTGCGTTCGTCGCCCCACTTGCTGTCCTAGTCGCGTTCCTCAGCTTTAATATCATAGTGTGGGATCGGTAGCCGGTCGAGAAACTCCCCGTCCTCCTCAACGCCAGTTGTGTTAGAGACACCCTCTGAGCAATTAGCGTATAAATCACATCTCTCGTACAAGTGCTGGTGCAACGAGTGTGTAAATGGCCAAGACAACTTCCTCTGTAAACAAAGCGAGGAAGTATACCCCCGTTACAAGTTCTTTGCTCGAGGTAAATTCTCGGCTCTGCACACGGCCTTGACAGGCATTTTCCTGAAAAGAAGTGTTACAAATAAGTGAACGGACGGCAGGCAATACTCGAGAGGTTAAGAAATCGCTCCGTTAACAACAGTAACACTAATGCGGGTGATCCGCCGACTTTACGACGAGTTTACGATCAGTTTGCGATTAGTTCACGACGCGTTTGCGACTAGTTTACGACGAAAAATCATAGCCGGTGGATCAACGTTCACGATTCGTTCACGACGAGTTTGCGACTCGTTCACGACTGAATTCTGTTGACGACTAGTTTGCGACGAGGTTACGACGAGATCAAACATGTTTGATTTGGTTCGGTGGATCAGCTTCAACGTCACGTCATTTCTTTACGATCAGTTTGCGACTAGTTTACAACGAGTTTGCGATTCGTTGACGACTGCCGTCGTGAACTAATCGCAAACTGGTCATAATAAACTCGTCGTTAAGTCAGTGGTCACCCGCATTACGTTAACTTTATTATTTACATTGCAAATGTACGTCAGAAATAGCATTAGCGTTAGTGTTATTCGAGAGGTTAAGAAACCGCCCCGTTAACGATAACACTAATGTTAACGCTATTTCTGACGTACATTTGCATTGTAAAAAATAACGTTAGCGTTAGTGTTACCGTTAACGGAGCGACTTCTTAACCTCTCGATTGTTAACGGAGCAGTTTCTTAACCTCTTGACTGATTTCAAGCTTCCCCCTCGAGTGGAACGCAGCCTAGGCCTACCGTTCTGACAGAAAGAAATTTATGAACAGGAGACCGATGTTGCATGAAAGACCCAACGGTCAAATCATCCACCACGACCTCCAGAGGGTTTTCGGTTACATCAATGAGATGGAAGTAGAGTTGACTATATCGTCGTGAACCAGTTGGAGATGTGCCCTTTCCTTCTTTCTTGGTCGTTTATCGTCCCAGTTCGAATGAGTTAAGAAGGAATTCTAGTAAGAAGACGGAGACGAGAATGGTCCGAGGGGCAGGATCAATGGATGGATAGTCATATCGGAGTGTGCCATCATTGCGTTACGTGCAGGCAATCGGTTGCTCAAAATCGACGAAGTACTCCTGCCACGGAGCGGAGGCCCTGCTGCAGTGGAGGCTGGTTGAAGTATCGAACCGACGGTTGGGACCGTTTAGCAACGCAGAACTTGGTTCTGACAACGTCACATAGGTGTATTCTGTTACTTACGATTATCGAATTGCGTTTGGCTTGTATTGCATGTAGACATACCCAATCAGCCAGTAGGCCTACCTTGAGTTTCTAGAGTGCGCCCTCACCCATGGTGATCATTATTCGGACTGGTCCACACAGTATTCCACAACACAATAAGATGATTTTATTCCTAACAACATCAGTAACTGTAGGCCTACATGGATATCGGCCTACCCGAACTACACAACAGTCATCATAATGCGGGGGCCAGATTTCCATTGGGCAATAGTAAATTTTGTAAAGGTCAGTTATACATGGACAGCGGAATTACATAGGTAGAAGCACACGTATGCACATCTACATATCAATGAGAATTGTGGAATGTGCCCGCATTTAGTGTTGTTACCATTTGTAATTCACTGCAAGAGATCGAGGTGTATCCTCAAATTCAGGCTTTTGAAGTTCTACTCGCTTTGAAACTCGCCTGTGTACCTGTAGGCCTACCTGTAGTTGTCTCCCATCAGCCAGTGTCCATCCACAACAGAGACTCATGGAATGAGCGGCAACTGACTAACCGGGGACATATACGCGTCAGTGGTTAAACGTTTCCCAAACGATGCAGGAACACATGGCATCGAGACAAACTTACACTAACAGCTGAAAATGCAATGCTGTTGTTTTGACAGGCAAATGAACTGGAAAACTTGTGTCAGTGGCTAAAATACTACACAAAAGCAGCTTTTACCTAATTCATTTTATTTTAATGAAACAAAATATATTTCACGACAGAATATCCCTCGACATCCTCGGCAAATTGGGAAGTGTGATACCCAGGGTGTGACTGTGATAGTGTGTATGATAATATCTTTGGGTTACATCAGTGCAAATCATCGCAGAGAGCAGTTTGGAAAAGGATGGAATGTCAAACCAATTAACATTTCAATGTGGTACACTAGATTTGTACCATCAATCATACTAGGGACGGAAGCTACCCCATAAACATCGCACACAAAGTTCGTGATAAAGCTATGATAAGGATACATGTATGTGGTATATCCAGGGCCGTATTTAAAGGGGGGGGGCTGTTGCCGCCCTGAGCCAACCAAAAAACGTGATTTTCATGCGGATTTTGGGCAAAAAACGGCAAAAAGAGGTCTTCTGCCCCCCTGGACCAAAAAGTTAAATACGGCTCTGATATCAGTGAAAAGATGCAAGACACACACGTGTTTGTTCCATCATCTTTCACAGTACTAGCAGGGCCAGGTAGAAGGTAGTGTCAATCAGTTCAATAAAACACACCCGATATCAAAACTAACAAAATCTTAACACAACAAAACGAAATCAATAACAAAAAAATCACAGCTAGAAGGAAGTTGTAGTGGGTTTGACCATCTTTCCAACCCGCTGGAGCAGGCTGGGAAAGAGAAGTGCATGGTTATTTATCATCAACTCACCCATCTGCTGGGTTAGCGTCCGGGTTCACGGGGAAAGATGTCCCCTGGCTGTTTATTACTGGCATAGCAAACTGCCTGCATCCCTGCAGGTTGACCCCCAAGATATGCTAAGTAGGCCTACTAAGTGTGGAATTGTTATGAGCTTCACTTTGAAATAATAAACGAAACCTGCATATTCAGTCATACAAATTACCGGTAGTCATTCTTCCCGTGTAGCACGAACTGGTACATGTATATTTTTTTGCAAAAAAAACTCAAAAATGGTGCACATTGCAGTGCTCAGTACAATCACAGAGTGCATTATATGGACGGTTCAGTATACGTGTGTACATGTCTAGCATCAAGAAGAGACTATGGATAGTCTGGTCCTGCTAACATAAAGATATAAGGTTGCACCTAGCTACTTCTGACAATGATAATGCGGCAGTCGATTGGTCTGACAAGAAAATTTCTGAGAGCAGGGCCTCGATCAGTCTTTTACCAGAGTGTGCTAGTAACTAGGGTACTAAGTTAGTAAAGTGCCCTTAAACGAACAGAAAAGGGGCCATTTTCTTTAATTTCAGGGGTGTTTTTCGGACTTTGAAAACAAATTAGTACCCTCAGATTTTTTTCAGGCCAAGACCCCAGTCTAGATAACTTAGTCAAATAGTAGTAATACATGCAGCTCAACCACATATAGTGAGATTTAACCGCCTTGTTCAGATGCTGTAAAAGGCAGAATCTTGTTCTTGATTAAACACAGAATACAGACTTCACGTGATTGAATAAATGGCCATTGTATCTGATATCCTAATAAGATACCGTACGAATCCTACTGCTACAAATACGGAATAATCTCAAGTTGGATGGAAAGGAAGTACATCATATGTGCTCAAATTGGACATAAAAGGCTGGTAATCATGCAGGGTACCCGGCCTCATAATCTTCTGGACGCTCCGCACCCATGGGTTCGTCAATCGTTGTCTGGAAAATGAAAGAAAGGACTATACAATGAGTGGGAGATATACTTGATTTTAAAACAACCCTTGTTGAAGTCATGGAAGATTTTCACATGAAATCTCCCTCCCCACCCACACACCAATATACTGAGAATATCACTATCTTTTCTTGATCATTTAATTGTTCAGGATCATCGTGTGAAATAGTGAAAATAGCTTTTCAGTATTGTGTGTAACAATAGGGAGGTTTCGCAAATCTGACGAAAAACGAAGATGAAATACGAAATTGAACTTCATTTCCATGACGTAATGTATTTCAGGAAATAGTTGGTGCCACAAATATCGCCTGCTGCAATCTTTAGTGTATGACGTTAGAATGGCAGAGTTACGGTGTGTATTAAAGATAATGTATCACGGGTATTTTCGCAGGCCACGAAATTCATTGTTTATTTACATTTTGCTTGTTTATGTCCAGGCTTTCTTTGTCTTGTGAGTAATTTGTTGGTGGCATCCCTGTCTAGAAATTCTGTTGATTCCAAAAGTATTCATAATGTAAAACATCCATGTTTACAAACATTGAATGTAAACAATAAATCTTTAAGCTTCGAAATTTATCTTTCGTTTCCACTTCGTAGATACGGTGGAAATTTAAAAATTCAAGATGCTCCATATGCTTTCGGTCTTACATGACATGCTAAAAGACGCACTGGCAGGAGGGGCATTTGTGCTACCAACCATCTCCAGAAATACATTAGGTCCTGGAATTGAAGTTGAATTTCGTATTTCGTACTGCGTCTTTCGTCAGATTTGCGAAACCTCACTAATGACGTTGTGTTTACGATGTTTACGACTTTATGTTTACGATGTTTACGACTTTAGTTTTACTTTCATGTTTACTATCGTGTGTGACAATGAAATATTGATAACATGCTGTCATTTCTGGATTCTGCATCCTCCCATAGCAGGGCTTTGTCTCGCTCCTCTTCATAGACTCGCACAGAAAGAGGAAGAGGAGGAGGAGCAGCAGCAGTGAAATATTGAGAATGCTGTCAGCGCATGAGATAGTTTAAGGAATGGCCGAAACCAACAGGCCTTTGATACCACACTAGAATTTTAAAGATAATGTATCACAGGTATTTTCGCGGGCCATGAAAATCATTGTTTATTTACATTTTGTTTGTTTATGTCCAGTGTTTTATTGTCTTATGAGTAATTTGTTGGTGGCGTGCCCCTCTAAAAATTCTTTTGACACCAAAAGTATTCAATTTGGTGGGTTGGCATGTCCCAAAAAGTTCAAATAACATGATGTAAACATCCACGGCATGTTTACAAACATTGAATGTAAACAATGAAGTCATGATATACATTATCTTTAAGGGCGTTTCGGACACTGCTAAAAATAATGTGAACTTTTATATAGCACTCTTTTACTGCAATGCAGTGTCAAGGGCGCTTCACATTATTACCCCAGTTATAGGTCTGTTCATTCAAATTTCATTTCTCCACTCCCTGGGGAGTATTCCCGGCAGCGAATTTCAGCGCTCTTGGACTAACATTCGCATCACTACCAGCCAGGTACCCTTTTTACAACTGGGTGGGGTGAAGCAAGTGAGGCAAAGTGACTTGCTCAAGGTCATAAGCGAGCGTGTGTTTTTCTTGGTCATGACGGGAATCGAACCTGGGACCCTCTGATCTGGAGTCCATCTCGCTGACCACTCGATCATGCGGGCACCAAGGCTAGTTTTCTGCAAACTTTCAGAGCCTCAAGGTCATCATTCTGCGCTAACTGTCAAGCCGTAGTTGAGGGCGGGGGCAGCAGCAATGGACACCAGTCTCTACCAGTTTCACTAAATCCAAGTGACAAATACGCCAGCGCCATCTCGCCTTTACTCTTGCACCTACGGATGTTACATTGTATTTCACTACTTCTGAGAATCATGCAATGAAATGATATTCCTAGAAGCAGGATTGACTCCACACTCCTGCAGTCTTGCGCTAGTTGTAGTAGACATCAGGCCGCTGTATCGCATGCTTCTGACAGTTGTCATGAAGTAGCCAATATCGGATGCGTGAGTAACATCTGCAAGACTCAGGCAGATGACAGGCTGGCATGCAAGAAGCAGGATACGAAGACGATTGCTGGTGAGTAATTCGGTGATTTTGAACAAATATTTTGCTAAACTGCCAGACTAAAAAAACCAACCGCTGAAGCAGCAGTGTAGGCTATTACTCATTGCATAATAATCAGATCTGATTTAGGTTTTCTGGGCATGGTCGTCCTTCTGCTGAGATTTTTATCTCGCGTGGTGAGCTCTTACGGTGGTCCAGCATCCGTCGTCAGTTGTCATCCATCGTCTGTCGTCGTCGTTAGCAGGGCACGTTTCGTAACCACTGGGGCTATTGACCCGGGCTATTGACCTCAAACTTTGTACATGTATACCACTAGGTCGACCTATGACACCACATTTCGATCCCATTCGATTCTTTGCTTGGCCACTAGGTGGCCAAAACACTACTGGCTGGATCATCCCCAAATTTTTAGCTCACCGGGGTGAGCTGGTGTCTGCTCTATTCGCCTTATCTCAATTCGCCTTCTCTCATTTTGCCTTTTCTCATTTTGCCATTCCACATCTCGCCTTTTCTCAATTCGCCTTCGCCTAACTTGCCTTTGTATTATTCTGCCTTTGTCTTAACTTGCCTTACTCCCAATTCACCTTTATCTCATCTCGCCTCATCTTAAATCGCCTTCTCATATTTCGCCTTCGTTCTAATCTGCCTTTGTATTATTTTGCCTTTTCTCTTTTCGCATTTTCTCGATTAGCCTTTGTCCCATTTCACCTTCTTCCCAATTTGCCTTTTCTCATTTTGCCATTTCCCATCTCGCCTTTACTCAATTTGCCTTCGCTTATCTTGCCTTTGTTTTATTCTGCCTTTGTCTTGACTGGCCTTTTCTCAATTCACCTTCGTCTCATTCTGCCACATCCTACTTTACCTTCTCATACATATTGTGTCATGCATTTTTGTCGCCTTACCTTCAGAAAATGAACCTAGGAGACCATTTCTTACGAAAGTATAGATGCTCTTGCACTGATATCATTCTCTGTCTGTGAACGCTAAAAATCGGGTAATATTATCAAATGTTTTTGTTGAAAACTCACACAGAATAACTCTTTGACAAATGTTTGGGTGTAGAATATTAGTTTCAGGTCACGGAATGCAGTTTTTAAGAAAAGGTAAAATGAAACAAAGGCAAAATAGGAAAAGGTAAGATGAGACTGAGGCAAGATGGAACAAGGCGAAATAGGAAGAAGGCAAAATAAGAGTAAGGCGAATAAAGACAAAGGCAAGATGAGAGAAGGCGAATTAGGAAGAAGGCAAATTTAGACAAATGCGAATTGAGACAAGGCAGACTATGACGAGGCGAAAAAAGACAAAGGCAAATTAAGATAAAGGCAAAACTAGAAAAGGCCACTTAAGAAAAGGCAAAAAGAAACAGAGGCAAAACAGGAAAAGGCGAGGTAGAAAAAGGCAAATAGAGACAAAGGCAAAATGAGATAAGGCGATTACAGGCCTCCCACTGTTCCTATAATTCCTATATTTCCTATATTTTTAAGATTTCGCTCCTATAATTCCTATATTCCTATAATTCCTATATTTCTTCAATTTTGTTCTATAATTCCTATATTTTTAGTCTGTCCAAAAGTGAATAAGTGTATTTTAGCCTTTTATAACTACTTTAAACTGATTTCTATGAGGAGGGAGGGGATTATACAGCTGTCCTCCTTTGTAACGTGTCATCTTCTTTCTCTTTTCCTTTGGGCAGGCGCGGAGCCGGGGGGTTTAGGGTCGTGCCCACCCTCCGTTCTCCACCACCAATTTTTTTTCCCAATAATTTGCGACAATAAGCAAAAAACCCGCAAGAATACAGCTTCTGTTTTGATACTGAGATGCCAGGAAATTGTGTCTACGGCCTTCTAGATTTCAAAATTTTCAGACCCTCCATCAGCGCAGGCATCTTTGGCGCCTGCCTACAACAACTGCCCTTGGTGGCCCTGACCCCCTTTGCCAATATCCTGGATCCACGCCTGTTGGGACTAATTTTCTGGGGTCGTATTACATGTAGCTGGAGAAGAATTTTCTTTGAGCCCCAGTACAGGCATACATCAAAGAATTTGAAGAAAACTGAATGATTAGTCAACTGAGGAATGGAGATTATAAGATCAGTGTACTCCTATCTTCATGTTATAAATCCTATATTTTTCCTATAATTTTGGCAAATTGTTCCTATAATTCCTACAATAATTTGCTTGGAAGCTGGTGGGAGGCCTGGGCGAAGTAGGAGAAGGCGAAATGAGAGAAGGCGAATCGGGAAAAGGCGAAATGTACACTTTTTGAAGGCAAAATGGGAAAAGGCGAAATGAGATGAGGCGAATAGAGCATGTACCGGTGAGCTATTACGATGGTGCAGTGTCCGGTGTCCGTCGTCTTCGTTGTTCGTTAGCAGGGCACGTTTCGTAACCGCTAGAGCTATTGATCTGAAACTTGGTACATATATACCCCTAGGTCAGATGACCTATGACACCAAGTTTCGGTCCGGTTTGACTCTTAGCTTGGCCACCAGGTGGCGGAAATCAAAAACACAAAAAGTGCAATAACTCCTGGACTAATGACTGGATCACCTCCAAATTTTTATCATAGGTGTATCTAATGAGGGGACATTACATATATAACGGGTTTTTTATTTGACCTACTTTTCAAGGTCACAGAGGTCAAAGTTCAAAAGGGACTGGGCAGAAATAAAGGGTTGTTATGCCAACTTCGGCATGTTGTCTATTGTTCAGGATCATGTAACAGTAAAATACAATGTATTGAGAATATTTCATTGTTCAAAATCATGTAACAATGAAATATTGAAAATGTTGCTTTCATTTTGGGATTTGTGTAACACCAAAAATAGATAAGCGAGCTTATCTTATCTATTTTTGGTATTCCAGTGAAATATTGATAATAATGCTTTGTTTCAACATTGTGCAACAGAATTTTTAGCTCACCTGTGAGCTATAGTCGTCGCGCGGTGTCCGTCGTCCGTTAGCAGGGCATGTTTCGTAACCGCTGGGCCTATTGGCACCAAACTTGGTACATATGTGTCTCTAGGTGAGATGACCTCAGACACCAAGTTTCGGTCCGATCTGATTCCTGGCTTGGCCACCAGGGGGGGATAAATCGAAAACCTTTGAACTGCAGTTTTGCTTTAACCGTTGATCGGATCATCACCAAATTTTTATCGTAGGTACACTCATGGCCAAAAGTAAATGGACAGCAGTTTATCTTGAATATCTCCAAACCAATGAGGTGGAGAAAATTGAATCCGACATATGTAGTAGTAAATTTTCCTGGCTATCTAATGGTATCAGCGTCGAAAAAATCCGCTGAAAACCGCATTTGACAGAAGGAATTTTGTAAAGGTATGTTTTTTGCTACTTTTTAATTTGCAGGATTTCATTCAAAATTTTTAGATCACTGTGTTCTACTCATCGAGGCCTTTCATAATATATCCTGAAATTTCAAATATTCCGTGTAGAAATGTGATTTTGGGGCACTTTTATCAAAATTATGTTGCCCATGCGTGCAACACCTTTGACAGAGCCCCTTGAACCCAATGGTCATGCCGGTAGATAAAAATCAATGGCCATTGAATAGTTTGTGGGATTGACGGGGTGCTAACAGGCTGTGAATTGGTCAACTACCAGGAATCCACTGAATTGACGCAGCCTGTTATGGAAATTGACCCTGCATGACAAACGCGACCTTCAGCCACAACTGGGTTTCTTTATTCATTGTGAACGAGAAATGACAATACTTAGTTTTCATTCACCACCACAACTCACAATAGTGCAGAGGCCTGTGTCAAAGGTGTTGCACGCGTGGCCAAAAATATTTGGATAAAAGTGCCCCAAAATCACATTTCTACACGGAATATTTGAAATTTCAGGATATTTTATGAAAGGCCTCGATGAGCAGAACACAGTGATATAAAAATTTTGAATGAAATAATGCAAATAAAAAAGTAGCAAAAAACATATCTTTACAAAATTCCTTCTGTCCAATGCGGTTTTCAGCGGATGTTTTCGACGCTGATACCATTAGATAGCCAGGAAAATTTACCACTATATATGTCGGATTCAATTTTCTTGACCCCATTGGTTTGGAGATATTCAAGATAAACTGCTGTCCATTTACTTTTGGCCATGAGTGTACATCTTATGAGGATACACGACAACCGGGTTTTTGATTTGAAGTAATTTTCAAGGTCACAGAGGTCAAAGTTCGAAATTTCATCATCGGGCGGCTCGTTTCGTTGCTTTTTTTCCTGGATTGTTCAATTTAGGTGTGATGAATGTATCTAGGTACCCTCTATGTCTGTGGCGGATTACGGTCCGATCGGACTTCAAATATGACCACCAGGTGGCTATCTTGGAAATTGGGCGTTGGCCCATAGCTCGTTAACTACTGGAGCTAGAATTCTCTGAACTTGAACAAGTATGTATCTTTGTAGCCTTCATGCGTACAGCAAATTTGAGCGTGATGGGACTTCACAGACCGCTGCCAGGCAGACATTTTGGAAAATGGAACTTTGACCTGTGTGACCGATAAACGTTGTTCAACTTGAAAACCCGTATAATATATCATGTATCTGCAATAGAGGTACCTATGATACAAATTTGGTGATGATCCGTTGAAAGTTATGCACTTTTTGTACATTTCAAATGGAGCCATCTAGTGACTATTCAATGAACTACAGGACATCCATCCTGTTTGGAAACGTGAAGCACAGGAGCTATTGACTTCAAACTTCACACATATGTGCCCCTAGGTCAGATTACCTCAGACACCAAGTTTCGGTCCGATCTGATTCCTGGCTTGGCCACCAGGGGGATAAACCGAAAACCTTTTTAAGTGGAGTTTCGCCTTAACCATTGATCGGATCATCACCAAATTTTTATCGTAGGTACATCTTAAAGCCCGTGTCACACTGTCCCGAAATTGGACACCCGATGGCCACACGAATATGGAATTTTGAATTTCGCGTGAAGATGGCCCCAAAGTCAACTTCCAGAATCTTGCAAATTTTCGACCCCAAACGGGGTCTTCTTCAGGCGGGCATTTATCAGTAAGATTTCCAAAAGTTTCCATAATTCGTATGGCCATCGGGTGTCAACTTTGGGACAGTGTGACACGGGCTTAAGAGGATACACGACATATCACCCGGGTTTTTGATTTGACGTAATTTTCAAGGTCACAGAGGTCAAAGTTTGAAATTTCATTGTTGGGCGGCACGTTTTGTGGCTGTTTGTACTGGATCGTTCAAATTAGGTGTGATGATGTATCTAGGTGCCATCTGTGTCTGTGGCGAATTTCAGTCCGATCGGACTTCAAATATGACCACCAGGTGGCTATCTTGGAAATTGGGCGTTGGCCCATAGCATACTGGAGCTAGAATGTTCTGAACTTGAACAAGTATGTATCTTTGTAGCTTTCATGTGTACAGCAAATTTCAGCGTCATTGGACTTGACAGACCACTGCCAGGCAGCCATTTTGGAAAATGGAACTTTGACCTGTGTGACTGATAAACGTTGTTAAACTTGAAAATCCGTATAATATATCATGTGTCTTCATACCCATGATACAAATTTGGTGATGATCCGTCAAATAATAAGTTAGTTATTGTACTTTTTTGTATGTTTCAAATGGAGCCATCTAGTGACTATTCAATGAACTACAGTACATCCATCCACCGTTTATGCCTCCTTTATCCCGCTGCTCATCATCGGCTTTCCTGTTGGGACGCGATGCCAGCAGACAAATACTACAGAGCTGATCGCGCACTATGCATTCTATATGAGGGAGTTTCGTGGACACCACCGTCTTGCACTAGCGGGGAGCTTGAAACAGTTGATTCTTCGAAACCGGCGGGAATGTGTGCCATCAGGCGATATGCGGACGGAACTCCGTTTACACCAAAGTGCGAAGGGGAAAGGCTCAATATAGGAGGGCACATGACTTTCAAACAGGTTGAAATTGATAAGAAACATGCAATTTTTTGGCGTACTTTTATATTGAGAAAAAAACGTATTTTAGAAACAGACCAGAGCGTATAATTCTACCGCAAATCGTACAGCGTACTGCGGCCGTTTTTGGTGTACGAAATATGCCGAAATCGTATGGGTAGGCAGGTCTGCTAGGCCAAGGCCCTACCCCGATATTTTGATGGCAATGCAATTCAAATGCCTCGGCTTAGGCCTACCCTGCCCTGTTAGGCCCAGCTGTACAAAATAGGCCTACACTTGAACATGCAGTTGTCATCTGTTCTTCTGGGACATTCACCCACAGGTGAGCCAGTGGTCCATGGACCATTTCATTTTGTATATTTCACGATCATGTACTGTAACAGTGAAACATTGAGAACATTCCTTGGCCTACAGTTTCAGAATCTTGTAACATTGAAATATTGAGAAAAGTGCCTTCGTTTGATTGTGTACAATTGTAGGTTTTAAGGAAAACAAATTTCAACTGCACTAGTTTAATTATTTCAAAGCTGGCAGTCAACATACATAAATGATGACCTTGGACACATCGCTTGCAGTCATGTTTATACTCTGTTGAAGATTACTAAATAAATAGAATAAAGACAACAAATGTCCAAATTCATGCACGAATATAACAACGATCGGCATGCTTCACGTACCTTCACTATAAGCACCATCAGCCAACACTAGTTGTATAATCTTGCTGTACAGGTGGCCCTTATCACCAAGCACTTCCAAGGCAATCTTCTCTCCTTCTTCAATGCTCTCGTCTTCATCTTCATGGGCCGCCTAAAAGAGAAAATAACATAGTGAAATTGCTGGGGAGGGCGAGAAGGCCAATTTTTCGACGATGTCTGTTGAAAGAGTGAGTATGAATAATAGGAAGTGGTATCCTGGATTGGGAGCCCACATATTGAATTTCACAGTGAGGTCTCGGCTCTGCCACTGAATTATTTGCTTATCCATATCGGAGAGTAATTGGTTTGCTAAAACGTCCATCACCACACTGACCTGCACTGCCTTGTAAACCTCCAAAAATCTATCACATCCTAATTCAGCCTCTAGTTGTGCTCTTGACTCTTCTAATCGGCAGAAAATGTCTTCCTCATCTATGTCATTGTTATCATCGTCGTCATCTAAAACAACCAAAGTGAAATGTACAACAGTGGACATTAACCCTTTCAATGCCGTAGGTGACGATCGTCGCCCTGTGCGGAAGGTATGGTCAGTTAGTTTGGCTATTCACAGATGGCGCCCCAATCGAAATTACGGGATTTCCCAAGAACGAAGAACCGGAAACTTGGCAGTGTAGCGTACAACTTATCTGGGAAACTCGACAGGCACCAACTAGACAAACACTTGAGTACTTTGATTCCATGTCTACTTGGCTAGAGAACTTTTTGCTGGCAACATGAACAAATTCACTTTGAAAAAAGATCAACAAATACCAGAACACCACTCCTCCTTGCCAGGGATGATGGTATTGATGAAGGAGCTACCACCAGAGGTGGTCCCAGAATCACGATCTGCTTCATCACCCGAGTCAGACCCACTCCCCTTCAGGTCGCTGAGTTCCTCAATATCACCGTCAAGTTTGCTATCTGAAAATATATTTTACCAGGGATGGTCAAATCTAACTGCTGGTATGATTCAGAAATGCTGTGGATGGAAACATCTTGACACTTTAGACCAGCAACAAGCATTACAGGAAAATTCATGGGAGAAATTTTTTTGCTTGCCTTGTCGATCAAGTAAGATGCTCTCCATCGTTTGCATGACACTAGCCAGGTCTTCATCCTCATCCTCATCTTCCTCACCATCATCACTGCAAAAAGAAAGCAAAAAACTTCTTCTTCAGTATCTAGGCTTGGCTCTGACCTAATAAGAGTAGAGTACCGGCGTACAGAGTCTTGACCTCTGTTCTGATCTTTTTATGTAATATCCTATTTTATCATAACCATAAATTAACATGTTTATTTGAGATGTTTGTGACAAGATTAAGCAACTAACCTATTGTCATTTTCTTGATCAGATCCTTCCCCCTCATCCTCCTGATGAGATGGTGAAGGCAGGTCCAGGGAAAATCTCACTGGGCTCTCAGGTTCCTCCTCCATTGTCTTGAACAACTTGGAGAGATCAGGCAAGGAACACGTTCTCAGCATCTGAAATAGAAACAAGTACTGTGTGACATTCTGGAAGAGTACTTGGTGAGAGCAGCAGACATTTTCTGATCAGACAAGCTAGCCTTACTACTCCCAAATCCGGATTGCAAAACTGAATCAGTGTTGAAAGAGTTCTTTCTGATTTGCTCACCTTCCTGTCCTGGAGGTCAAAATGACCAATGGTAAGTCCCAGCTTCATACCAGAGAGGGTCTTCTGATAGCTGCAAAAAATTTGACGAGTTTCTCAAAAATTATCTCCCATTTCCAATGATAATACCGTAAGCAAAAAGTCAATCTCCAGAATTCACGAATTTTCGACCCCAACCGGGGTCTTTTTCAAGTGGAACTTTACAATCTGAAACTCTAGAAAAGACTGAGTCTTCTCCTTCTCTAAAAGAGTGACCCTCTCAAAATTTTGATTCAAATTGTCACACAGTGACACAAAAACAGTTATAGCTGAATGTCAACAATGATGTTTCTACCTAGAATTTGACTCCTCCTCTTCATACTCTTCAACCTTCATATCATCTGTGACTTTCTCCTCCTCCTCCTCCAGCTCGACTTTATCAAACAACTTATCCTCCTGTGACTTATTCACTTCTGTTGGCCCCTTCTCAACCTTGGGAGATTCCTTCTTCAATGACTCTTTCAACTTTGTTGGTGATTTTTCTGGTGAAGCCTCTACCGGTGTAGTCGGTTTTTCTATAAAGAGAGCGACAGCAATTTGAAGGGAAGAGTTTTTTTAAAAATACGACTGCAAAGGGTTTGGTTCACAGCAGAATTTTTGTTTTGATGTAAGATTGTATGGTATGGTATACACAGAGTATTCTTGCTCCTTTGAATGACATACCATGAACTTATAACAGATGTCCTGTCAACTGGATTTTTATGTGATAGTAATAGGACTAGGAGTATAGGATTTTTTCTCATAGGAATATGACTGAATACATGCTCTATCAATTGGATATACATGTATCTTGTGCTTCCATACCGATTGTGCAAAGTGAGGAAGAGTACATGTACAGGAAATACACCACATAACTCAAATAAGCATGTTACACGATGGTTTTGATAAAACAGGATAATATATAAAAAGATTAGTGAGAAAGTTAATAACATGCTTTCAATGACTTAAAAGTCCAAATTATACAAAGTGGGACCATTTAAACAACTCTGACCCCAAACCCAAACCCAATGTCCACTCCATCCCTAAACTTTGAAATATTGATGGCTGATGCATTTTCCATTAAGACTATGAACATGGACACTTTGTCAACTTGTATGTATAAGAACTTGTTAGTCAGGTTAGTGAGGCAGGCAAGTTAGTAGCATTAGTTTGGCAAGCTGGAGGGTGGACTCACCCGAGTCCCAGGCCTCTTTGACTGGGAGACTTTCAGATTCATCTTCTCTTGCCACAGGCGGTTTTGTAATTGATTCCTCAGTCACCTCATCACCAGCAGTCCCAGCTGATATTTTCACATCATCATCAGGCTCAGTCATTCTTTCTGCCCTCTCTTCATCCTCCTCCTCAATTTCCTTCCGGACTTCCAGATAAACCGTCCTGGCATTGATGACTGGTTTAGCAGGCAATTCTAGCTTAGCTGCCTCTTTTGAGGCAGAATCCTGCAGAGGATTTATTTCCTCTTCTAAATTACTGATAGGCTTTGTAGGGATATCAGGTTTCGGTGGCAGAGCAGGTTTGACGGGGAGACTTGGCTTAGCAGTTATCTCCGGTTTAGAAATTTCTTCTGATTCTTCTGATTTTGTAGGGACTGGTTCTGACTCTGTGGCTCCTTCAACTGTGGATTCAGGCTCAACAGTTTCATCTGTCCGAACTGACTCGGACTTCTTCTCACTTCTGGCCTTGAGGCATGACAACTGCGACTTAGACCGTTTTGTGGGATCTGATTTACCACCAGCTTTCACTGCATCATCGGAATCAGAACTCGACGAAGATTTCTTTCCTGGTTTTAACTCGGGCAGCTGTCTTAGTTGAGGGCTCGGTGACCTTGATCTTGACCTTGGGCGTGGTTTCGGCTTCACTACATCCAAAGTATCCAGCTTGTCCGAGATTGTGATGGTTGAACCAGCTACTTTAGGGACAACCTCTCCTGGAGCCAATTCTGAGGCATCAATGTCACTCTCTTTTGGTTCATTCTCTTCTGAATATCACAGAAAACCATGGTAAGCAAAGGTTTAAGAATAAACCCTATCAAATTTGAGGTGTAAGACTTGCCTCAAATAAAATCAACCCACCACCACAGCATAAGCAAGACAGAAATTTTTCTTCTACTACCTCAGGTAAAAAGAAATTTAAGTCATCAAGTCCAAAACAACTTTTGAAAAGAAGAAAGAATAGCTGACATCAAACAGGACAGAAACATTCCCTCGTAACTGGTGGCGGCGAAAATGTACCCTGTTATCTTACCAGGTCATGATATCCTGACACCATGCAACAGGACAATATGGCATGCAAGACTAGCAAGATCCTTCATGTGTCCTGAAAACTGCATCATCAGGCACAGAATGTGAACGGCCAGTATATCATGCCTGGAGTGTGGCAGAAAGTCGGGCCAGCACCAATCCAGTTACAGAAGACACAGAACAAGTTTTCCACAACTTTATGACTATTTTACCAGCTGAGCGACAGATGGTGCAGTCGTCAGGACGGACACAAGACCATTACCACCGACAAAAGACAACCTTCTTAACTCACTTGATTTGGTTTCCTCTTTTGATATTGTTATGGTACCCTGTGCTCTGGGGGTCGGGGGCTGTTTCGTTATGATGATGGTTTCTCCAACACCAGGCACATCTGTAAACCAAACATAAGTTTACAAATTCTTACAATTGTGATTGACATGGTGCTGATCAGATCAGCAACATGAAAACTAGCTGAGTATTCTTCAGAAAACATTTCGTATGTAAATATTCCAGTGCACATCTTCCTTACAGGATTCAGATTTCAGTGAACAAAATTTGACATCTCTTCAAAAGCACATACAATGCACTTCAACCAAACTCCCAACGAACACCTGTGCAAGTTAATACCAACCTGAACCCTCTTCACCCTTCGCAGGTATTGTTACGGTGGCCTGGATGTCAGCCTCACTGAGTTTATGAAGCAGGCTTTCGTGCATTCCTCCCCATTGTTTTCGAGCACTGGGTAACACTTCTGGGTCAGGCTCACCCCACTTCTTCCTTTCTTCTTTTGGTTTGTTGTCATCAGGTACCGGTAATTTCACTACAGAATCACTGACACTAGTTGCTGAAACAAGGAAGATGATCTCGAAATCGCAATTATGGCATAGGGCAACATTCGGGTTACATGTTTGTCTTTGGGTCAGGAAAGATGATTGCACTTGTACGTTGAAGTTTTTTGTTTTGTGACTATTGATGGTCAAACATGTTCTGGGTTGTCTTTTTTCCTTTTTGACACCAACACCACCACCCCGTTATTTGCGCTAAGATGGATTAATCCTTTCGTTACTGGCATGTATGGTCACCAGCTTACAGAGGCCCATATTTTCAAAACTGTTTTATCCCTTAACAGTTTTAACAAAAAATCTGTCCTTATAACTTAAACCTTCCATTATACAAGACCCGGTGACCGGGTCCCACGTAAATTTCGTGGGGGTTTGGATGACCCGGTGACCGGGTCCCACGTAACGAAAGGGTTAAAACTAGTAATTGACTTGTCAGTCAATCTGAAGACCGCCTTGATCGGGCAATCGAAGCCAAAACAAGTTATGATGATGATGGTGATGATGATCTCAAGTCAAGTGTCTTGATATCTACCTTCCATCCCAGATGCTGTCTCCTCCAGTTCCATAAGGGCAAGATCAGGCACGTTCTCTTCTCCTTTGCCCCATTTTGGACGAGGCTTCTCGTTGACTCGTCGCAATATTTCATCCTTCTTTTTCTGAAGTGGTGACCTGAAAAAATGTAAACCAGACATTTATTCCAACATCCATCCATCCACAGAGAAGTAATGTATGTTGCAAATAAATTCTTTACAATACCATAGAGCTTGCCACTGGCATGGCCAATGAGGGCATCACCACTCCTCCACGGAAACATGTCGCTGCGACCGTACCAGGCCTTTTCATTGTCTTCAGGACGTCATCTCCGTGGCAATGTGAGGTGCGAGCATGAAGCCACAACGTCACGGTAGTGTGACGTTGGCGTTCCGAACAACGTCACAGTGGAAAAGTTGATACGGTCGCAGCGCCATCAAATGGTAGAAAAAAAATGGCTACCTCCCCATTGCAGAGAATGGGCCAGGGATCCATGCCAGGGAGCTCGGCTGACGTCGCCCTACTGGTTCATATAAATCTTATATAATAAACAGAGAGCGTCACATTTCAACCAACAAAACTTACTTTTCAATACTCGTTTCCACCTCTTGCTTGGCTCCAATGGCCGCCATGACTTGTGTAATTGGAATGACTGGAGCTGGTTCAACCCTGAAATTGCAGAATAATGAATAAAGAAACCTGACATAAAGTATGAAGGAACCGAAGCAGCCTATGTTTTATTCTACTCACTTTTTAGGTGGCTCAACTGGGAAGAGTGGTCTCTGATCAGCTGCTCGCTCCTGAAAATAGAGGGGCAAGGATAAATTTTTGCTCAACATCAACAGTTTCAAAATACATTGTACTTGTATGTTTTTTTTCCTAGCACTTGTTGCATTTCCACCAGTGGAACTTGGATTCTACCTTAAGAGCCTGCTTTTCCTTTTCATATGCTTCTCTCCTCTTTATTTCAAGTTGCTCTTTCAACTTCTTTGCCCGTTCATCAGCCTGTGCCTTCAGAGCTTCTATCTTCCTTCTCCTTTCGTCGCCATCGGCATTTATTGCCCCCTAAAAAGGATAAGAGGAATATACTAATTTGCCTACAGTACCATATCCAAGTGCACATGCTTGAGTTTCCAAGAAATCCAGTGCCAACCAAAATGGTGGGGAAGTCGAAATGATGAATAGGGCTTCAGCCCCAACACATTGGTGTTTAGACTACCTACCTTGACGCCGACTCCTGGTTTATTGGCCGCAGCTTCCTTCATCTGATTTCTCCTCTCATTGAAATTCTGCAATCTTATCTGCTTCAATCGAGCTAGATATTCCTGCAATCATATACATCTAGAGTGAATTACATAAAATCTAAATTTTCCACACACCAGGTCTGCCTTGGCCTATCTTGTGTGAAAATGGGGAAATCTGTGAAAGGTTTATGTCCCCCCTTCCCTAAGTTGAATCATACCTTCTCTTCTTGATTCCTAGCATCAATTTCAGCCCACTCTCTCTTCGGTGCAGGTTCGCCAGCTCCACTCCTGGCACTGTCTGGTCGTGGAACACCGTGTTTCTGGGCCTGCCCTCTTGCCTTGTAATATGCTGCCTCTCTCTTACGATTCATGAACTCCTCCACAACTCTCGCTCGTCCAGCTGCTTTGGCAGCAAGTTGCTGATCCTGATAAGCTTGACGAGCTGCTGCTTGAGGTGCTGGACCAGCATTCATGTAATCTGGAGAAACAAAAAAAAAATATACATAATAACTTCTTACTTCCGAGCAGCATGCCCAAAGTAACCGCAGTCTGGAAGGTGGAATAAAGGAGACAACTAAAACAACATACATTTATAGTGAAAAAAACAAATCAAAACTGCAAAAAAATTCCTAACACATACTTTTGGGTTGTACTCTTTGACGATCCCCTTGGTCTTCTGTTATCTTGTCTAGAAAATCATGATAATGCTCATATCGCCCTCTTTCATTCACAGGTACTCCTTGTGGAACGCCACCAATAGGCTGGCAATAAAAAGGTAGTAATTAATGCAAGGGGCCGGTTGAAAATCTTGAATGACTTTAATAGCATTCTAAGTGTTAGCAGGACTGATCATTGAACACAGTGTCAGTTCTAAAGAGTTGGTGTGTGATTTTCATTTCTACGAGTCAGTGTGGGTTAAAAAATAATCACTCTCCATGGGACAAGAACATGTTGCAGTTAGTATGTTACCTTGGGAGATGGGCTATTTCTGTTAACAGGTTGCTGTGGAGTCTTTGCTCGACTTTCTGATGATGAACTTTTCTGAAAACGCGAGAAGGAATTTCTGGGACTGTTGTGTTTTGTGCTGGAAATGTTAGTACAATTTCTCCCTAAAAACATATATCCGGCGGTCAAAAAACACATCAAACTTGAATATGAAGTGAGTTCAATGCAGGTCTTTTGGGGGGACCTCGATATATCAAAATCAAAACTAATTTCTTAACGTTGTGAGATACACATGTGTCCTTTTCCATAATTATGTTATCTAATGGTGAGAAAAACCTAATGACACATACTTCTTTATAATCTTGATTATCGACAGCAGTTACCGATACGTGGACGTCTTGACAACTCCGCATTCATAACGTGTAGTTACAAAACATGCAAAATACCCTTGGCATACGTAAATTTCAATACCAAAGTGTAAGGTGGATAGCATGGCTACCAGCAGTCTTCATCAGTCAGTGTCAACAGACTGCCATTAAATAGAATAAGAATCCACTGTTTCATCTTTACCTCTTCCTCATTTGAGCTGAGGGACTCCATCAGACCCTTCCAGCCCTCCTCTCTTGCTTTGTTGATCCTTGCAACCTGGCGACAAACAGTGCAATATAACTCACACACAAAAACCAGTGCAGCAACAATAAAACCAGCAAACTTTTTATCACATTCTGCTTCAATCTTCAAGCAGAGTCAAATAAATTAAATCAGGGAAGATATGCATTCTTCAAGCAGAGTCAAATAAACTATACAAGAGAACATGCAGAGTCAAATTAGCAGCAGGGATGTGTATTCTTCAAGAGTCAAATAAACTGTTCCACAACAAGGAACAAGAATTCCTTAAGCGCAGCCAAATAAATTTATACATGTAGAGAACATGTATTCTTCAAGAAGAGTCAAAATAATCTGTACCAGGGAACAGGAATCCTCCAGAAGAGTCAAAATAATATACCAGGGAACATGTATATATTCTTCAAGAAGAGTCAAAAGAATGTACCAGGGAACATGTATTCTTCAAGAAGAGTCAAAATAATATACCGGTACCAGGGAATATGTATTCTTCAAGAAGAGTCAAAATAATATACCAGGGAACATGTATTCTTCAAGAAGTCAAAATAATATACCAGGGAACACGTTTTCTTCAAGAAGAGTCAAAGAAAGTCGGGGGAACAATTCTTCTTCAAGAGAGAGTCAACCAAACTAACAAACAAGACAACATGTATTCTTCAAGCAGAGTGAAATAAACTACATACACTTATTATTTGACCAGTCTTATTCTACTTTTGTATCCAAACATAACTTCAAAGACAAACTTACCCTCTGTTTATCCAATAAGGCTTTATGTTGTGCAGCAAATTCGTTATCCTGCAATGTACATGAATCAGACAAACAGTTTGTTGTTGTTCCATACAGAGGCAAGAACAAGTGTGTTTATTGCTGGTCTTGTATGCCCAAAGAAGGCATTGGAAAACCAGAAGTGTAAGCTTGAGAATTTTCTAAAAGTCAGTTGCCCTTCCAAAACCTCCCCCTCAGATTCTTTAAAACTAATTACCTTTTGTTGCACTCGTCTTGCTCTTTCTTTTTCAACTAATTCTCTACGTTTCTTGGCAATATCCTAGAAAATAAAAAGCACATCGAAGACCTCAAAAAGTTCCACTAATTCTCTACGACAAAATAAAAGGAAAAGTATGTAAAGAAGCTTACATTATTGGCAACAGCTGCAGCAGCAAGGGCTGCCCTCTTCTTATCAGCATCTGCTGATTTTCTAGATGCGTCTCTTGATTTTCTTGCCACATTTTCTTTTGATCTTCTGACGGCTGGTGCCCCATACACTGCAGCGGGATCATAACGTGGGGTTGGTCTGGCACTTTCTGGGCGTTTGTCTGCCACACTTCGGGCAGAACTTGGACGGGATGCTGAAAACAGGGCACCATACTGAATCAATATCAATAGGCCTGTGTAAATACTAGATTACTGAATTGGGGCCAGTGAGCATGTATTATACTTGGTCAGTTCAACAGATTTCTTACTGGGTATGGGATGAAATTGCATAAAAATGACTTGCCATGCACAGTTGGCAACTGTAAATGAAAACATGACAATTCTGGTGTCCTCTTACCCCCAATTCACATAGGGAAATTCTTACCCTCAAATTCAGGGATGTGGAAATGCTCAAAAATAATTTATTGGATGTTAGTTTGAATTTCTCATGATACTCTGAAGACACTGACCTGGAGCTGGTGGTAGTGCACGTATATCTTTGGCCATCTTCTGACCATGCATCACAGTATGACCCAACTCCTTGGCTATAATCTGAAAAGAACAAGTCCACAGCTCATGAATTGATCGTTGGATTCCAATTTCAACAATGGAGAGACAGTTATCTGATACACGCAAAATCATTGCATCAACAAATAAGTTACAGCAGACTTTTAGACAGGTGTCGAGGGAAGAGAATTAAAGATGAAATTTAACCAGAAAATGCCATATTATTCACACAGTATTTACCTCATTTCCCATGAACTTCTCCACACGTTTAATGAGAAAATTCTTTCTCAGCAGGTTATTCACAGATGGACGGTCTCTGCAGGAAGCAAAGAAATGATTCTACTTGAAAATTTGTTTTGATTACAAATTACTCCAATGGGTCCAGTCTGCCAGTAGGAATCAGTGAAATAAGATTATGGTTTTAATCCAACAGCGTGTCAGTGAACTCTGCAATCGAGAGTTGACTCTTAATGGGCAATGACCAAGTTGTTTGTTTCCTTATGGCTTTATGCCGAGACCTTGACTCAAACAACCAACTGCCCATACTTGAGTTGCCTCCCATAGAGAGCCACTTGCATGAGCAAGTCATACATGTAAGTGGAGCAGCACATTACGGATGTAGATGTGATAAGATATTGTCGAAAATTTTACCTTGGATTTCTTTTAAAAAGTGCAGCTATCACATTCCTCAGTTCATAACTGTATTTGGAAGAGACG
>NMRB01000130.1:34604-52666 GCA_002633025.1 Notospermus geniculatus | reverse complement strand
GATCGGGGTTCAGGAATGGTGATCACGTCTCAGGCCCCATGGGCCTCACACGTGATCACGTCTCAGGCCCCAAATATACCGCAATGCACATGCGTACTAGGTCATATCTACTTCTTCTCGTCGCCTGTAGATGGCGTGTAAAGTGATTGCTGGTGTAACAGCTATAGATATCCCCCAGAATGAGTGCCCGTTTCTGTTGTTACATGACGGAGTCAAGGTGCATGGCGACAGAAACCGATAGCCAGAGAGTTGAATGTAACAATTTTTGGTCACGTTTGAGGCCCTGTTTAGCAATCACGAACTAATACTTGTATAAGAAGCAAGAAAATGTGGCATTTCTGTTTCATCACGTCTGAGGCCCCATCCTTGGTCACATCTGAGGCCTCCACTCCTCCCTGTCATTAATAAGTGCGCCTTCAGCAAACAAGAAATCTGACATTCAGGGCAGGATCCAGGACTGATGAAAAGGGAGCGTAGCTCAACGGAGTGGTGAGCTAACCATGCACAATATCCGAAGAAGGGTCTGACTCTGGGGGCCCCAAAACATTTGACAATTTTGGCCTAGGGGCCTAAGTGTTTTTGATGCATTTTCCTGTCATTTGGGGGGGGGCATTTTGATCACGTCTGAGGCCCCACTATCACTTTTATAGCAAGTAGGAAAGTGGGCGACATAGTCCAACTGATACCTTTTGACATGAGAGGCTAGGCAGGGGTAGGGACCCCACAGTGTATCCTGTCATCAAAGCCTTATAGGAAAATCAATTTAATACAAAGAATGCAAACAGCAAATTCCCCCCAACTGCAGATTTGCAGAGTGACCGCGCCTTTAAAACTGTCCCGTTACACGAGTATTGGTTATAAGAAACAACGATAGCAAATTATTGTCACTCGGACTAGCACTCTAGGACTACCATCCCTTCCACACTGGCAATTCAGATCACTTTACACGCCATCTATTGCCTGTGAAAAGAAATAAATATGACCTAATACACATGCGTAGTGCGGGGCCTGAGACGTGATCACGTTTCAGGCCCATGGGGCCTGAGACGTGATCATCATTCTTGTACGACCATGCCGATCCGGGTTCGTTGTTTCCAGACCGATTCCAGAGCGGCCGTGCGATCCATCCTCCCTGCGCGCCTGGTAATACGCCCTGGTTTTTTATCGGGGATGCTTGCTGGGAGCGGCAAAACAGTTCTTTTTGCCATTTTTGACGTGGGGGGTTTTCCCTCTGAGGTAATCAGTTAGCGCTCGCTCCCAACTTCACAGGGCACAAGAACCTCTCTCTGAAGTAGCCCTTTAAGTAGTTTCAGGATAATTTGCCCCTGAGCTAGGGGTCCTTAGTTTTTTCCTGCCTTTCTCTGCTACCAGTGGGGGAATGCCATTCCGAAATCAATCAGGCCTCGCAGGGAGAGAGGAAGTTCCCGGCTTCATGCCGGGCATTGAGCAAATATCAGGGTGGTGCTTCGATCCAGCATCTCCACTGATGACAATCTTCACACAGATTCTCCCAAAAGAACACAAAGGATCAACACGTGACTTATTTTGTACAATGATTCATCCTTTAATTACAAATTCTTATGCACATTATTTATTTCTTGTCTGAACAGTATAAATATAAACTCTACAATAGAAGTTCACCAATGGTAAGAACCATCCCACCTCACACCAGTGTAAGTTTGACACATACATGTATATATTATTTTTATTTTTTAGGTGAAACTAGGCCTATTTTGCGTTTTAGTGATTCAGTGCAGAAACGCACCGGTACTGCCAGAGGAAGATGGGAACTGCACCAAAAAATTGTCACATTTTTTTTAGAAATAGGGGGCCTAAACCTAACTTTGCATCGTTTCAATTTTGCAATCAAACAACTATGAATAAAGGGTTTTATTTTTACATTCAAATGAAGTTTATGTACAGCGTCGGACATTATCCATGAACACTGCCTGGAATCTTGCACATTAACAAGTTTAGGCTAGTCTTCCATGAATAACACCGTTAAAAATCATAGCCATAATATACATTTGCATCCGTAAAATTCCATGCATAGTCGTTTCCAGATACCGAAGGCCAATCGCACTTGGTTAAACTTGTCAGTTTCGGTTCGTCTTATTAGTAGGCCGTTCACCACATGCGCCAATGGGCCTGGGTCCATATTCATGAAACTTTGCTGGCCAAGTTGGTTGTTAGTGGTGCACATTGGCCTGTACAAACTGGGTAATTTAGTAAGTAACTAAGCCTAGCAAGGTTTCATGAATGGGCCCTGGTGACCTGCATTAACTTCAGCTTGTCTCTGTACCATTGGACTCGCCTGTGAAGTATTATGCTACAATCGCTCGTCATAATAGTGAGCGGGGTCGTGTAACATTGCAGAGTTCAACCTAGTGCGATTGCCCTTAGGTGGAAAGGACAAAAGTGTGCATGTACAAATAATTTACAAACTGAGTCCTAAATCTGGATTATGGTGAAGTGTGTCACATTGGCAGTTACTGCCCTCCGAAGGTGAGGGATCCAGTCCCCTCCGCCAGTTGCCTGCATGGCAACACAACCTAAAGCCAAGGACGTGGTCATCTCCGCCCTTCGTGCATAAGCGAAGGAAAGAGTAGGAGAGATTGGAACCAAATTCAGGGTAAGAAGGATGTGTATAGACGATAACAAAATTCTGTAGGCCTACATTTTGATAGACAGAACGTTTGATGTGCGGCAACTCAAAATTCAGCAACAAAGCTTATGCATGCTAAGCTTTGTTGAATTTTGAAATTTACAAAATTCTACAAAGCTTAGGCATCACAATTTTGAGTTAAAATAATTCAGGGGTTTTCCCTCCCGAAAGGTTGGCCAGATGTAATTGGTTGTTCTGGCATGCAGCCCTTCCGAACACCATTCCTCTCAAAATGTAGGCCTACGCCCTATTCCTTATAAGGTCAAAAGCAGGAGTGCAATTGGCACACAAACAATAATAAACATTCACAAAAGAGTACAGTTATTAAATTACAGTAGCTACTTCAACTATTAGTGAATACAAGTGGAGAATATGAACTTATTTCAGCTCGAGGTGAGAGTGTCCTACTGAATGGGTCAATGTGCAAGACTTAGTGTATTGACTAACCATCAGATGGCGTTGTCAGCACGTAGTAATGGAGTTTGAGTAGTTCAGACCACACCATACATCAGAGGTTCTTTTATAGCGCTGGCTCCCTTCGTCACGAAGGTGGCCAGCGCTGAGAATCACTGATGTTCTCAGGCAGACCCAGCCATCTTGAAATATCAAGGCCTATGGTCACCAGGTCACTTCACCTTCGGGGATAGTTTGCTCTGAACACTTGATGGTTGAAGATGGACCCCGCGAGACTTTCATTGAGCTGCATTTGACATGACATGTAGCCTACCAGACCCCAAGGACGGTGACAGTTCAAGGTCGAGATGCCATCCTGGTCACAGACAGTCTCAAAATGCCAAAGACCGACCTACCAGTACGGTGGCTGGTAAACAGATACACAGTAGGGATCATGTGAGCCTATAGGCCAACCATGAATCTGGGTCATCTTGGCATTATGAGGCTGATTAGCTGAGGAAAATTATGAGGTAAATGTTACAAAAATAAATTTCTCAACTCAACAATAATCCACACAAATTAGAGAAATCTCACTGGCTAGTTTTAACCACTTCATAACGGTGTGTCATGCGTCATATCCTGACTACACGAGGCCTACCCTCCAACTGAAATCTGCAGCATCATTTTGACACACTGTAGGGGTAGCTTGGCCTATGACCTAATGTAATCCATTTTCGTCGAGTATACGATGCTAGTGCATTACTCTGTGATGCAATAGTAGTGTCATGATCATGACCAACCGGAATTCCGATCCATCGGAGTGTAAAGAAAACAACGTCATGGACCAGAAAACTGGTCTAATAACCGAAGTGGTTAGGCATACTACATACAGTTCAAATACGAAAAACATTCAGGACACATATAGACGCATTATCGCATTCCATCTATTTTTCACTCAATATTCGTGCTGAGAAATTGCAAGAAATAAATCTGAAAATCTGAAAGGAAATAAATATTTGTCTTCAGTATATTTTCAGAAATGCACCTGTTTACATGAGATCATCATTGCCAAGTTAGCTGAAGACCAAACAGTGTGGACACTTGTGGAATCATTCCGACCATCAATGGAGTGACGTACAGGTGCCTGGATTCACATGTTCTTGAGAGAGTGATGGTGAATCGAGAGCAATCTCAAAGAGTTGACGGTCAAGTCACGCCATGAGTTCAATCACACTTCTTTTCATGCAGTGAACATGAAGAAGATCAAATCTTGTAAGAAACATTTAAGTACCGGTACAACAACAATGCACGTTTTATTCATCTGTTCGGTTGTTTCGAGGCAATTTGAAAATCATCCTTTCATGAAACATACATCTTCATTAATGAGCAATCTGTACGGTTCTCCCTCAAGTTGAACTCCAAACTCGAAAAAATACTGGTACCAATGGTTTGTTATCATTATTTTATATCAGGTGTAGAAAACAAGCAAGGAAAAGAGAGTTTAGAGGAACTATCAAACACACACTCAAAAAACAGATATGAAGACTTGGTCCTTGATTAGGACCACCAGGTCAGATGTTAAACACAAGTCATGTAGTATTAATACTACATATAATATACACTTTAAATTTGCTTTATATTTCCTAACTTAAAAGCAAGAAGGTCATCATGATGAAAGTGTCCCTGCAATAGGAGCTGTCAGCGAGTTGACCACTAGGTGTCACTAGGGCCCAATTCAATGCATCTAGCGGACCCAGTCATTATCGATCGAGCAGCGATCATAATAGATTTCCTGTACATTTGCACCGCTAAGACTGTGCTGCCATCTGTTAGCAATATGCGCGGCTGACTGCTCCTATTGATACATGTAGGCGTACATGTGCATATACATGCACATGTGATGCATCCAATATCTTTTCAAGCCTAGGCTACATGTACAGCGGTACACACGTCTACCCAGGTGTAACGTTTTTCACTGTGACCATTTTTCTGTGTCACTCCCATTGTTTGGAACACACTGGGAAACAGACTTACTGTTTCTCTGTGTATCGCTCATTGTCAAGTCGCCGCTTATTTTGTCAGTCTATTCTAATGTCACACTGACACACGGGCCTCTGAAAAACGTTACACCGGTAACCAGGAAAATCAAGTTAGTGGACAGTTCTTATGTACAGCGATTTTTCAAAATGGCTACCGTTATACTATGTCAATATTGTCTCCCGTGAGGTAGGACAAATCGATGAGAATTTTCATCAGTGCTATAACAATTACATGATACGCGGAAAGCAACAGAATCAGACTCATCAGAACTTTAATCTCGATGAAATATACATTTTATTTCTCCCTTTTCACTTTGAAACAGTGGGCATAAGGACCACCTGGCTTTAACTTAGCAAAAATCTTGGCATAAAAAATATTCCAGGAATTCCTTTCTGAATAACTCTCTGACATTTACAATTTCAGAAAGGAATACATGGCATTGAACAGGATTAATATCTGTACAACAGTCAAAGATTTACAAAGACTTGAGTTTTGCAAAATTTGGCCCGGAATGCACACAACACAGGATAGACCACTGGCATAAAAGATCTGTAAAGTCGGCAATGTCGTTCTGCTGTTTACAGTTCCTTTGCGGGCGACCGATTTATACTTCTGATGCGGTCACCCGCCGTAATACGCCAGGCCGGTTGGCCTAATGGAAACGCCAACTCCAGTGACGGCGTCAGAAGTACATTTGTACATGTATAAATCCGCCTTTACGCGATGTCATTCGACGAAGGCCGCTGACAGCAAAACGACTTCGCTCGATTGAAGCGTAAACCCGACTTCACTCTGCTACCATGTGAGCAATGGACTTCATAATGATGTACGGTGACGGCCATTTTATATCACGGACACAAAAACAGCATTATTGCTTCCACTGAATTTTAAAAAACATTTCTGGGCTATCGTAAATTCTACTATAAAAGATCCACGTAAACATTCTTTAAAACTTTTAGTACATGTATTACAAATATTGCAAATGTTTCCCTTCTTGTGATCAATTCATCAGCAAAGGAAATGGGGCATATTCAGTCAATGTTTCCTATTTTCTAATCAATATGTAAGCCGAGGAAATGGGGCATGTTTAGTCGATGTTTCCTTTCTTGTAATCAATATGCAGGCTAAGCGAAGGAAATGGGGCACGTCCCGTCAGTGTATCCTTGTAATCTATTTGTAGATTGAGGAAATAGGGCATGTTCAATCAGTGTCTCTTGTCATCAGTTTGTGAAGTGAGGAAATGGGGCATGCATATGTGGCAACATATGGGGCCACATATGTTTCATGCGAACTTACCTGAGAAAGGGAGTAGATATTTTGACTTTCATGTGCAAAAGAGTCAATATATTAGAATACCAACGTATGGGTAGAGATATTTGAAAAGAAGAGAAATGTACACAGTGGGCATACAACAAATTCATGATCATCATCAAAAAAATCTCAGTTAGGCATCAATCTTGACTGCTTCATAGAACTGTCACCCCTTTTGCAAGAATAAACCATGCCATGCACTGTGATTTTCTGCTGCGCTTTGCCCCTGGCAGAGTTCACCTTGACAAAAGGGGGGCAGATACAGCACATGCACACAGAACATAATTATAATGTCACTTGTAACGATGGGAAAATTAAAACTAACATTTCACTGAATAAATAAATAAAGAATAAATATAGGTGAATTTATATCTTACTGTGTCCTAACAAATATATCACAAAACCTATTCACTCCCTACTGTCACACGTCCCTTGAACCAAACTCTCCTCTAAGTCTAAGAAATTACATGTACAACTAATCTAGGTCTCATCTCAACCGTTGGGCAAGACATTGGACAAATAGGAGACCCAATGAATTGAGCCACATCACGATTCTTGGGGCAAAGAACACAAGAACATCACATCATTCTGAAAACCAAATTTCTTTCCTGATAAATAATGTTGATGCTGAGAAAATGGGGCATGTTCAGCAAATGTTTCCTGTCTTGAAATCAATATGAACTAAAGGAAATTGTGCCTTTTCAGTCAACACTTCCATTCTTGTCATAAATTCATGAACAACATGTAAACGAAACGGGGCATGTTCGTTTTCAATATTTTCTTTTTTGTAGTCAATTTGCAAGCTACAAAGATGGGGCATGGTGGGAGATCAGCCGCGACTCTCAACGGAGCTCGAGTTCGTCAATACAAGCAGCATTCACACGACAAGGATACACTAAAACACCAATATGAAAATATTCTTTTTGACAGCTGTGGAACGCCGTAAAATGTTCCAGTTCCCAATTCACCTCCCGCATATCTTATGGAATGAGCATATCCAATGATTGTCCTGGAAACGATCTTCAGAAAATCTCAGGGATTACCAGTGAGCGCACAGACCATTAGAAAAATGTGACGAAACTACATGTACTGCTATTTATAATGAAAAGTCTTTGGACCCTTATTTCCCCAACATGGAATGTGAATTATTGCTCCTGCATTAACAGCACCCAAACCACGGCAAATACCATTTCACAGAAGCATTTTCAAGAGTCTCTTGTTACATTTTATTATGAGACGGTACATTTAGGACATCTTGAACATTCCAGACATGGTGAGGAACTTCTGTTAGTGCTTGCATTTTTCAAATGATGAGTACAAACTGGCATTCAGCAAGATACAAGTGCCATTTTGGAAGACGCCAACCCAGGAAAGGGTTGTAGATTGTTAAAAGTGTATGTCACAAGAGGGTGTAGATCACATCAAAGTCTGCCAAACGGCACAGCTCCCGTGCATTTCACGACAACCTGACCGAAATCAACAATACATAGCTACAAAAACCTACATGTACTAGGCTACACAGGTAGAGCATCTTTCAGCAACTTGAAGTGAAATAATGATGAAGAGATCATTCCATCTGTTGCATGATCTCCGTACTGGAAAGATCTGGTTCCGGTAAGTCTGATTCGTCTAACGACTCACACAAGAATTCTTGGTGGTTTTCTGGAACCTGCACGTCCGCATAATTGAGTCGGGGAATCTGATTCTGGCTCGGATCGCTCCATGGTTTACAATTTGGGTCATTTTTAGCTTTCCAATCCGGATACTCACGTGCCACATTGTGAAGTTTCTTGAGCATCTAAAAACACGACAGAGATTTTCTTTGATTATCATACAACCGCTTGCAGCACTGCCCTGTCAGGATGAACAGGGCCGTATTTAACTTTTTGGTCGGGGGTGGGGGGCAGGAGCCTCTCAGGGGGCAGAAGGCCTCTTTTTCCGTTTTTTGCCCAAAATCCGCATGAAAATCACGTTTTTTGGTTGGCTCAGGGGGCAACTGCCCCTTCACCCCCCTTTAGATACGGCCCTGATGAAACGTGAAGCGTGTTCCTCATGGGTGTGAAATTGAGAATTAAACCCACTGGGACATATGTGACCCTCCACCACAAAACCTTCGGAAGTCGCACGGAAAATGACCTAAACGTACTGAGACGACACCAGGAGACAAGAAAAGAAAAGGAATCCCTCAGGCTACACAATAGACAGACAATTCTGAAATTGACAGACATTTCAGTCCCAACTTGCCACCTTCGGAGCGACTTCCGTCTGGTTTTGTGGTGGAGGGTCACATATATGCATTTTAAGTCAGCTTATCGTTTATGCTGAAATATATCGACTAAGGTACTTATACATTTGAAGTCCGGCAAGATTGGCATTGTCATGTCACGCCAGCCAATCATGCAACACTCATCGATCCGTCGCCGGCAGCTGTGCCATCACATAAAGGAAATAATGAGCCAGGAGGCAGATGGAAATATCTGATCTGCACAGATTCGATACAAGAAGAAGTAGGCTTTGTTTTCCAAAGATTTCAAATAACTTCGTCAGTCAAATAACTCCACCGCAGGCACTTGCGGCAAATTTGTCTGCCTGTAGAAAGTTGTGCAAGTGATAGAATGAGCGTTTTGAATTTCGTGGTTCTTTAGAAAGGAACGAACGACATTAACAGCACCCAAGACTGATATCCAAGGCCGTTGTGGTGTTGGCAGCAAGTACTTCATTTTGTTGAACGTGAAGACAACCACACAACAAAACACTGTATATATACTGCAAGAATACAGTGAGAAGTGCGAGTTGAAATGTCAACAAACACTTTACATTTATTTCCAAATCAATAAACCCGAGTGAAAAGCAAATATATATATT
Source organism: Notospermus geniculatus (assembly GCA_002633025.1). Lineage (NCBI taxonomy): Eukaryota > Metazoa > Nemertea > Pilidiophora > Heteronemertea > Lineidae > Notospermus > Notospermus geniculatus. Next base: position 43,392 of record NMRB01000130.1, on the reverse strand, counting down.
CTGATCTCCACCTTCATCTTTTTAACGGCCTAAATTCTTCAGGTCATTATTATGTAGAACTCTCTTCGTAACATAAATAAAAGTGAAGTTGTTTATTGAGCAAATGGTACTCGGGTGAAGTTGAATCTATAGCTATTTTTTTATGAGGTACCGAGGTACATTAAAACCCTAAGGGCCGTATTCATAAAGCGGTTCTACCATTAGAACCGTCTTAGGCCGGTTCCAAGTAACGTGTTTGACCTTACTTGGAACCGGCCTAAGACGGTTCTAACGACAGAACCGCTTCATGAATACGACCCTAAGTGTCAGAGGCGACGATCGTCGACACTGAAAACCGAAAATTCGAAAAAGCTTAAAAGTGCGTTGAGTTTCGCTGCAGTATCTTAGGACTTATTGGTAAACTTCCCCAGTCTTTTCCACAAGAAGGTGCGACCCAAAATAGATGATTTTTTCCGTTTTTGATGCAATACAATACTTACTCTTGGTGCCAACCATTTTGTTCCGAAGTTCACAGCCCAAGTTGGGATTTTACCTGCAAATAAATAACAGATTCCTTCAGAAAAAGGCAAAAGAATAAAACAGTCATATTTCAATCCTGTACAATTAATACAAACATCCTTAAAGACGACAGAATGCACCACAAATAGGGGCCTACAGTCGTGGTCAAAAGTATCTCAGAAATCGGCCAGCCTATTTTCATACACTTGCCTCCAATATCACACTGTGTCACGTAGTAGAATTCACATCCCTGTCGTCCTTTTTTGTTCCTATGTTCTGTTATGTAATAACCAGTTAGGAAAGACTTCCCTCTTACGAAGTCTGGTTTAGGCGGACACGACTGCAATAATCAAAGGATAAAAAGGCCTGTCAATCAAAAACAAAGTAGGCCTGTCAATCAAAACCTAACTCAGACATATGTCAGATAGGCTACTGTCATTCCGCAGCAACTTAAGTTGCAGTATAAATTTTACTGATACACCTGTGAATATCTCTACCTTTATTGTGATTACTCTACTTTAATCCATAACATTCTAAATCTTTCGTGTCACAACATTCTAGAACATCTAGAACCGCATGAAATTTTGTGGGGGTGTTTTTTTAGGTGTGCATAAGAGTCAAGTACATGTGATATATCGATGGCCTAAATGAATTTAATTGTGGCATTATAATCATAACCAGTATGGTGTAGAAAGAGTGGAATAGAATGTTTTCCATGCTAATACCCAAAGGTTATACGTAGGACCAATTTGATAAGAAAATATCTAGTGCCAAAAAAATTATCGAAGTTGACATTAAAGGACAATTTTTTCGGCCCAATCTTGAATTTGAGCCAAAAACACCTTTCTGGTTCAGATTAACGATAGGTTTAGATAGGCCGAATAAGAAAATCCCCCGCATGAAGAAAGTGGGGGCATAATTACCCTACTAACTATCCTTTGTGCCTGAGTGAGTTTGGTTGAGAAAATCTCCAAAATTGCACCTGGCACTCACCTTGTGATAGACGGAGTGATTCATGATGATGTACTCATTGATGTCTTCTCTAGCTAACCATGACCGTTGTGTAACAAAATCTCTATTTTTTATACCAGGTAAGGGAGATTTCACTGCAGGAATAAAAGAACTAAATAATTGTAGTGTGTCAATGGTATAAAGCTTTCATTGCAAGGTGCAAAATAAGTATCTGTTCATCTATCTGAAATAGTAGTACAATAGGCTATCACTGGAAGGTGCAAAATAAATACATCTTTATCTTTAATATCTATCTCAAATAGTGTATTAGTAGGCTACCACTGCAAAGGTGCAAAATGTCTTATACATGTATCTACCTCAAACAGTACATTGCGTTGGTTCACTACCACTGCAAGGTGCAAAATCTCAAAGATTGGTCCACACCACTGCAGTTGTTGCAAAGATTGATTTACTGTTCAGTGTAAACTTCCCGACGAACATGAGATAGCACTGGCTGGCTCCAGGTCACTGTGCCTTTTTCAATTACACATGTATCTCTTTTTATAGGCCTGTCTCATAAAGCAAAATCAACGGATTTTTAGCTTTCATTGCAAAAGAAATATACATTTGTATTTATCTCATACACTGACTGGCTTACATATACAAGGGGAACTCAACGATGATTATAGATAAAAGGTCAATCAGTTTATCACAGCCCGAAACCAACATGTAGGGCCTACCACTCGACATTGCTTATTATGAGAAGCTGCGGAAGGTGAGTAAAAGAAAGTGTGTACAGACGAGCATATAATGCAGAGACAGAGCTCAACTTGAGCAAGTGACAGACAGCTCCAGGTGGCCAGTAGTTGGAATAATGGTACATTTAAGGTCACAGTGACATCTGATATACTAACACTAAGTCTGGCATGGGTCCCGAGATGAGAATGTTTATAGTACCAATATCAGCACACATGCATTGTCATGTAGGTATGGATCCAGGAATGTCAATAAAACAAACAACACTTTACTTTTTAATTGACGGCACATGAATTATTATTATTATTATTATTTACTGTATTTTTAAGTGCCCAATACATAAAACATGCTCTAAGGCACTTTACATAAAACATTATTGAAAATTAAGACGAAACACATTAAAATACATTGCTGCTAAAACATTCAATAATTGCACTGTTAATACTCAGAGTCACTGAAAGAGGAGAGAGGAGCAAAAAACCTGAAGACAGGACTACTGGTCCAGATAAACTTGGCGAAAAAAATGTGTCTTCAAGCCCTTTCCAAACGTTTCTATCCTCTCTTCACTCCTTAGGCTTTCAGGTAGGGCATTCCACAATTTTGGCCCAGATGCCCGGAATGACCTGTCTCCCAAAGTTCCCTTGGTTTTTGTCACTCTGAGCAAGTTCGAGGTACTGGACCTCAGACTGCGAGAAGGCTTATATTCTGATACGAGCTCTTTCAGATAAGATGGCGCCATGTCATGAAGAATGCGAAATGTGTGCATCAGTATTTTATAATTGATACGGGCCTTAACAGGTAACCAGTGGAGCTCTTTTAAGACTGGACTAATGTGATCCCTAGGCTTTACTCTTGTTATAATTCTGGCCGCTCGATTCTGTACACGTTGTAGCTGCCCTAATGCAGATTCTGGAATCCCATAAAGCAGAGCGTTGCAATAATCAAGGCGAGATGTTACCAATCCATGGACAAGGGACTTTGTGGCATCGTTTGTGAGGTACTTGCGTATACGCCCAATATTGCGCAAATGCATATAGCAGGTTCTGGTGATGTTGTTAATATGCTTCTGCATAGTCATGGTTTTGTCGAGGATGACACCCAGGTTTCTGACAGATTCGGTAGTTGGGATGGCGAGACCCTCTATGGTCACCATTACATCATTGGTCTGATGGTGACGTGGTTGATGGAATAAAATCACTTCTGTCTTATCACCATTCAGTTTCAGCTTATTCCTACACATCCAAGTGCCAATGTCCTGAACACATTTCTCGATACGCTCCACAGCAGATTCCTGCGCACTACCATCACTTTTCTTAAAGAAGATGTACAGTTGGGTATCATCTGCATATAGATGATAATCAAGTCCATGGCTTCGTATCAAATCGCCGAGTGGCTTAGTGTACATTGTGTATAGTTTAGGTCCCAGAACCGAGAAGTGCAAGTTGAACTCTTCTGAGACAAGGTCAGCTGTCAAGCTACAGTAAAACTAGCATCAATCACACTCAGAGGCCACTGCATTATATGCTCGTCTGTGTAATCAAAAGCGGTATGACTGGAGGCCACATCCCGCTTGATATATTACTAATAATTAGTCATACGGCCTCTCATACTCTCTGCTTCAATTAGTGCATTACACGCGTAATGTAAGTATGGCATGGCAATCAGCGTTTGCCTGAGGCTGGGCCCACATCGATTTGTGTTCGAGTTTTATTTCGTATCATGCATTGCTGGGAGTCTAGAAGAGCAAGTAAATCACACCTATTCACTTCAACGCAGATGCGAATATTATTGATTGAAGACAAGATGTGATGATTGCATTTCCTCATTCGGCAAATTTTCGCTTTCCAAATTCGCCCTCCAATAATGTGTGTAACTGCTTCAAATATTTTATTGGATTGGATTTTTCCATCAGGGCTGAGGCCAGAACATCATCAGATCCGATAAGTATGATGAAAGAGGCCATCTCAAGCTACCCCATGTTCCTGACACTTGGATGGGATCTTTTGCATGGTGACCTTGCAAAGGCGCAAGGAACAACGCACCACATCTTATATTACTGTCCCATGCGACGGACGTGGACAGTCCAGGGATGATCCCGTGTGGCCCAGGCTGGATTCCCAACCAGGACGGCAGGAGGACATAGTGTAAACCGCTGGCTATCGTGTCTAGGGTTTAGTGTAGGCTCGCTATAGACTGATAGAAATTGTAATACGGGCAAATACAAATGGAAAAGGGCGAAATGAGAGTAAACACTTGATTCCGTCTTCTTCAAGATTCCCTTCAGAGAAAGTCATGATTCAAGTAAAAACATCAGAAAGACAATTTTTTCAGATACAAGTCTACTATGAACAATGGATATACATGTGTAGAACATAAAACCATCTATTGGTACTTTTGTCACAACAGTATCAGACAGACCATCTTTATTTTTCTTACGGTAACTCGTTCCCATGAGCTGATGCAATAGCCTACAGAGCACAAGCAGTCACAATTGTACATTTCACAACAAGAGACCAGGTAGGTATATGGTTATATGATAACGTGGACATTACCCAACATCTATGAACATAAAAGGTCAAAAGCGTGCTACATGCAATACAGAGTCATTGACATTTCCAAGAACGAGTGGGCACCAGACATGCAGTTCTTTCCACTCAGATTCAAGATTTCATCTTACGGTATTCTCAAGCCAGCAACCAGGCACGTGGAAGGAGAGGATTGAGGATTCTGAAGAACGCACTGATTAGTTTCTCTTGACTCATTGTCACACAGCTTTCTTTGCATAGATGAATTTTTTACCGTCGGTATTAAAGCATGCTGCCACAAAAAAAGCCGAGCGCAAACCTGAGGCAACGATTTAACATCTGACGGTATGCCTCGATCGCAGCAAAAAGAAAGAGGGTAACACAAACCGTACGTACGGCAACGCGATTTCGTAAAATGAAATTCAAAATAATTTTTTTCTGATACATTTATTTTACTATGATATTTCACAATTTTGATTTGAACCAAATGTTTTCATCTGGATATCATCTAACATGTACATTGTATTAGAACTTCAGTCTTGACCAATGCATAATTTTAGTATATGGAAAGAAAAACTATTGGATCCACAACTTACATGACATGAACGAGAGTGCACATGTCAACCAAAACTACGCATACACAACTTGGTGCTATGATACCTACGTGAGTAATAGCCAATGTCATTGTTTGGATTGATATAACAAATCTCCCTTCCTTCTATCATGTTGAGATCCCAATGTTTTCGGTACGTCGGGTCGTGGATGACATCATAGAGCTGTAGGGGTGGCACGTCTTCAAATGTCGTTCTACCCTGCAATTAGTAGAATACGCGCAACGGAATTAAGAAATGTTTGTCTTCATTATCATGTATACAATATGTAGGTTTGTGTCCAGTTAACTCACAGTTAGAGGGAGCACGGTAATATAGAGTTCCTGAAATTCAGAAAAGGCTTCCCGAAGATTCACGACCGTGAAGCCATTGTTAACCGGCGTTTTCGTATACCATATACTTCTATGTAAAGGAAGCCAAACGGACGTAGACACAGATATTCCTTATATGCACAACACTCGGAGAGAAAATATGTTTGAAAATCGTGATATGGCCCATTTCCCAGTCAAAATTGTAAAACTCACAGCGTGAATGCAGGTGTCCCGAGGCCATGGCAGCATGCATGCACATAAAATCATTACACTCACAACCGATTGAACATCTGGAGTTTGAATGACGATGAATCAACGCATCAATTGAAAATCAGGAAGACAATGAAATAATCAATTTGGTTCACTAATGAAGCACCCCAGATACGTTAAACACGGTATTTTATGACAGAGATGGACAGCGAATACGTTTAGGTAGGCCTGCATGTAGCCTATTGACAGTATTGTACTTAATATTGGATAATAATATTGGATAACAATATCTGACCTTGGGAATGGGGTATATATGTACCAAGTTTCAGATCAATCGCCACAGCGGTTACAAAACGTGCCCTGCTAACGGACGACGACGACGGACCAAACAACGACGATGACGACGGACACATCATGATTGCTATAGCTCACCCATGTGAGCTAAAAATCATCTGCCCTAATTCTTATCATTGGTATAATCATCAAGAATATATAAGTACTTATATATTATTGGTATCATGCATGTCATATAACTTTGATTTAGACACGACGTTTGGTGGCACAGACTAAACAATGCGCCCATGACAACACATACGCAGGTATTCGATAAAGGGTTTGGGAACATCGTCATAAAATCATAAAGGTATGACCTAATTTTACAAGAAAGGCTTTCGCAGTTTCATGGCCCAAACCAGCACAGACTTCGACAAAAGCATTTTTTTCTAATTTGGGGCATGTACAGGACATCATGTGTACGATCGACAGGGACACTCAAACCCAAATTCATGCGTACAAATTTACTGAATAGCACATAGAGTATTGACCAATGCATAATTTTAGTATATGGAAAGAAAAACTATTGGATCCACAACTTACATGACATGAACGAGAGTGCACATGTCGACCAAAACTACGCATACACAACTTGGTGCTATGATACCTACGTGAGTAATAGCCAATGTCATTGTTTGGATTGATATAACAAATCTCCCTTCCTTCGATCATGTTGAGATCCCAATGTTTTCGGTACGTCGGGTCGTGGATGACATCATAGAGCTGTAGGGGTGGCACGTCTTCAAATGTCGTTCTACCCTGCAATTAGAATACGCGCAACGGAATTCAGAAATGTTTGTCTTCATTATCATGTATACAATATGTAGGTTTGTGTCCAGTTAAGGAGCACGGTAATATAGAGTTCCTGAAATTCAGAAAAGGCTTCCCGAAGATTCACGACCGTGAAGCCATTGTTAACCGGCGTTTTCGTATACCATATACTTCTACGTAAAGGAAGCCAAACGGACGTAGACACAGATATTCCTTATGTACAACACTCGGAGAGAAAATATGTTTGAAAATCGTGATATGGCCCATTTCCCAGTCAAAATTGTAAAACTCACAGCGTGAATGCAGGTGTCCCGAGGCCATGGCAGCATGCATGCACATAAAATCATTACACTCACAACCGATTGAACATCTGGAGTTTGAATGACGATGAATCAACACATCAATTGAAAATCAGGAAGACAATGAAATAATCAATTTGGTTCACTAATGAAGCACCCCAGATACGTTAAACACGGTATTTTATGAATCGGACAGAGATGGACAGCGAATACGTTTAGGTAGGCCTACATGTAGCCTATTGACAGTATTGTATTGGATAATAATATTGGATAACAATATCTGACCTTGGGGTATATATGTACCAAGTTTCAGATCAATCGCCACAGCGGTTACAAAACGTGCCCTGCTAACGGACGACGACGAAGGACCACAACAACGACGATGACGACGGACACATCATGATTGCTATAGCTCACCCAGGTGAGCTAAAAATCATCTGCCCTAATTCTTGTCATTGGTATCATCAAGAATATATAAGTACATGTACTTATATATAAGTACTTATATATTCTTGGTATCATGCATGTCATATAACTTTGATTTAGACACGACGTTTGGTGGCACAGACTAAACAATGCGCCCATGACAACACATACGCAGGTATTCGATAAAGGGTTTGGGAACATCGTCATAAAATCATAAAGGTATGACCTAATTTTACAAGAAAGGCTTTCGCAAATTCATGGCCCAAACCAGCACAGTCTTCGACAAAAGCATTTTTTTCTAATTTGGTGCATGTAGAGGACATCAGTGGATGGGTAGGCTTCATCTATACTTCTCATGTGTACCATCGACAGGGAGACTCAAACCCAAATTCATGCGTACAAATTTACTGAATAGCACATAGAGTAGACTGACGGCGCCCGCCCGCCCACATGACATCATTGATATTCAAGCATGCTATTCATTTTATCATCATTCAAAGGCCTTTTTCAATGCCAGGCCATAAATTCTAAGGCGGTATTCACGATTTTCAGCGCACTGTTCCGGGCATATGATTATATAGGGCACCCTTTTGAAGTTGTACTCGTTTCTTTTGGCTCTTCAGTGAGTACAACAGTACTGGAGACCTCATTGCACAGGCCAAGTTTTCTGTAGGCCCTAAGCACACTCGATCAGAGACTAGAGGCCTGGCGGCCTTGAAGCTACGCTGGAGATGCTGCACACCAATTCAGTTGGGCTGTCCTCCGTTCCTTCATGTCCTTGCTCTACAGATCCCCCGGACAGATCCAGTTAAACCTGTGGTGCTTGCATTTGCAACCATGGCTTTATAGTGATAAAGTACAGATGGAATGGACGGCCTACCTAGGCCTACTGGGCAGAAGGTGACTGACAAAAACATACATTGGCAATGCATGCATTGACTGGTACCAGTACCCATAATCTTTGCAACTCAGGAAAGTCAGTGTTTTATCTTGGACTAGAAAGTTTGGAGTGGATAAAAGTGTTGTGGGAATAGCCTAGCTGTACGAGACAGGCTATTATAATGTTTTTTCACATCTTGTCATCTTGACTACCAGGA
>NMRB01000130.1:0-33692 GCA_002633025.1 Notospermus geniculatus | reverse complement strand
ACATGTACATTGTATTAGAACTTCAGTCTTGACCAATGCATAATTTTAGTATATGGAAAGAAAAACTATTGGATCCACAACTTACATGACATGAACGAGAGTGCACATGTCAACCAAAACTACGCATACACAACTTGGTGCTATGATACCTACGTGAGTAATAGCCAATGTCATTGTTTGGATTGATATAACAAATCTCCCTTCCTTCTATCATGTTGAGATCCCAATGTTTTCGGTACGTCGGGTCGTGGATGACATCATAGAGCTGTAGGGGTGGCACGTCTTCAAATGTCGTTCTACCCTGCAATTAGTAGAATACGCGCAACGGAATTAAGAAATGTTTGTCTTCATTATCATGTATACAATATGTAGGTTTGTGTCCAGTTAACTCACAGTTAGAGGGAGCACGGTAATATAGAGTTCCTGAAATTCAGAAAAGGCTTCCCGAAGATTCACGACCGTGAAGCCATTGTTAACCGGCGTTTTCGTATACCATATACTTCTATGTAAAGGAAGCCAAACGGACGTAGACACAGATATTCCTTATATGCACAACACTCGGAGAGAAAATATGTTTGAAAATCGTGATATGGCCCATTTCCCAGTCAAAATTGTAAAACTCACAGCGTGAATGCAGGTGTCCCGAGGCCATGGCAGCATGCATGCACATAAAATCATTACACTCACAACCGATTGAACATCTGGAGTTTGAATGACGATGAATCAACGCATCAATTGAAAATCAGGAAGACAATGAAATAATCAATTTGGTTCACTAATGAAGCACCCCAGATACGTTAAACACGGTATTTTATGACAGAGATGGACAGCGAATACGTTTAGGTAGGCCTGCATGTAGCCTATTGACAGTATTGTACTTAATATTGGATAATAATATTGGATAACAATATCTGACCTTGGGAATGGGGTATATATGTACCAAGTTTCAGATCAATCGCCACAGCGGTTACAAAACGTGCCCTGCTAACGGACGACGACGACGGACCAAACAACGACGATGACGACGGACACATCATGATTGCTATAGCTCACCCATGTGAGCTAAAAATCATCTGCCCTAATTCTTATCATTGGTATAATCATCAAGAATATATAAGTACTTATATATTATTGGTATCATGCATGTCATATAACTTTGATTTAGACACGACGTTTGGTGGCACAGACTAAACAATGCGCCCATGACAACACATACGCAGGTATTCGATAAAGGGTTTGGGAACATCGTCATAAAATCATAAAGGTATGACCTAATTTTACAAGAAAGGCTTTCGCAGTTTCATGGCCCAAACCAGCACAGACTTCGACAAAAGCATTTTTTTCTAATTTGGGGCATGTACAGGACATCATGTGTACGATCGACAGGGACACTCAAACCCAAATTCATGCGTACAAATTTACTGAATAGCACATAGAGTAGACTGACGGCGCCCGCCCGCCCACAGTATGACATCATTGATATTCAAGCATGCTATTCATTTTATCATCATTCAAAGGCCTTTTTCAATGCCAGGCCATAAATTCTAAGGCGGTATTCACGATTTTCAGCGCACTGTTTCGGGCATATGATTATATAGGGCATCCCTTTGAAGTTGTACTCGTTTCTTTTGGCTCTTCAGTGAGTACAACAGTACTGGAGACCTCATTGCACAGGCCAAGTTTTCTGTAGGCCCTATAAGCACACTCGATCAGAGTATGTAAATCTGGTCTTCCGTGCGGCCTATGATGTCAAATATCTTCAGTGTGCATGTTTTGACAATCCCTATTAGCCTGCTGGTATGTGGGTGGCTCCAGGTGTTCGGGGTTGTTTGGGTCACATAGTGAATAGAGTGAACTATCAAATCAAGGCTACTACCTCATAAGAAGGGGTCCGGTCAGCAGAACTTTGCGCGGATGACATTAGAGTTGTTGTCTATTCATAATATACCTGTTGGCAAAAATAGATAATAGATCTTATCTATTTTTGCTGTTGGGCACTTCAAACAGTTCACTGTAGGGTGACACTAGGAAGGTTCGGTTAGGCCCTACAACGACGTTTATCTATTGTGTGGGTATACCCACCCAAACAATAGATAAACGTCGTCGTAGGGCCTAACCGGGCGCTTGCGAAACCTCCCTACTACTTGCAATATAGGCCTACAGCAACAGTTTGGGACCTTCAACCGTCATGAGTAGACATCAGCTCTATTGAGAACTGTGATAATATTTCAATCAACATGATTCAGCTACATACATGTATGGTGTAGATAGCAGCAATAGTAGATTACAAGACTTTCAACCAGCCGTGACGTCATCACCAAATTGACTGGCCCTTCAAGGACCAATTCCATCAATCATTTATCCCACTTGCGTACACACTGGTGCTTGACGCAGCTGTAAATTCAACAACACTATCGACACCCACACTATATTCTGAGAAATCTCTCGTGAGATGATCGATTTTAACAATCCTACGGTGTGGATTCACAACCCATTCACAAAATATCGACAGCTGAGCTCTCACTGTAGTGGTTTTCATACTGATGTGGTAGTAGATCTAAGCCTATAGAGACAGCTCATGTACAGGCATGAAAGTTGAAACTGATCTGGTTTTTGTAAGATCTCACCAAAGCGTTTACACAGCATGATATTTCAAATATGTCGAAGTCATTACTTTACCCATCCTGAGGTAATGGGCAGGACGCCAAAGGACATCGCAGCATGGTAAGAGCTCACCAGGTGAGCTAAAAATTGTTGATGGCTACTGTACAGAACACAAAACAAAAGGCACTTGGCCTAATAGTAGTAGTGCGATGGGCCTCATTTTGATATTGGCCTATAGTAATAGAAATAGTAACTGTAATAACTGCTGTACTCATAATAACTTATGCCTGCTGGTGGCAGCTTGGCACATAGGGCAGTGTGTGAGAAAATCATATGCAGTATGGTCAAGGCCAAGATCATCGACCATTGACATTGTCCAAAAGATTCCTTCAAAATTTTCAGAAGCCACACAGCAGGGCCCATATTCATAAAACTACTTAAGTCTAAGTGTGACACTTATCGTTTGTTCAACACAAAAGATAAGTATCATACTTTGACTTAAGTGTGTTTATGAATATGGACCCAGGAGTTTTGTCAACCACCGTTGTTTTTTTGTTGGTGAACCTACGCCCATTAAACGCTGGTGGTGAGAGTACCATTCAGACATGCATCCCCTTCTAAAAAATTCCAAAATAATGACGCATTAAATACAGTACATGTAGTTATTTAAAATCATTAGATAGCCAAATTGTACCACTAACCTCCTTGTTGTTGGGCATTTGATTGATAATTTACTGTAAGTGACCTTGCACCTAACATTATTACTGATAATGACTTTGTAATTGGATCTTACTGTGAACGTCATACTGCCAACATTGGCTGGTTTCATCAAAGTTAGCAAATGCTTTTACTTAAGATTTGCACAGCAATGTCCAATGTAAATGTACTACAAAATCTGAAGTAAAAGCATTGGTAGCTATCAGCCATGTTGTCCTGCAATTCTCTGTGGAAACCATATCGTCGAATTTCTTCTTCATCTTCATTATGTGACGAAAAATAACGTCGAGACAGTTTTACACCCTCCACTTCAGTTCACGTTGCAGGCACGAAAAGGAACTTCTAATCAGTTTACATACAGGTTTCACTTTATCAAGGGCAACATTACTGGTCCCACTCGCTTCCATGCCATCAGTTTTAATTTTACGTAGGCAACTTCAACGGAAAGCTATCAAAATAAACTTTCACATTCAAAGTCAAGGCTAGCATGATTTAATTCAAAGATCCATATCATTCAATTCATTCTTTATGATAATAACACTGATTTTTAACACCTGTACTGTAGTCAATGGCCTATATGCATGGTAGCATTAGCAAGCACAGTTGGTATACTGCTTTGTGTGTTCATCGCGTATATCCGAAACCAGTGGTGCAAGCCAAATACGTCAAAGCAAGCCTATAAACATGATAAAGAAACGCCATAAAGAAAACCACATGAATAGAAGAACTTTATATACCAAGTATACAGAACACAGCAGGGCTACTTTGTCCAAAGTTCAGTTGAAGCATGACAGCTAACATGGCTCAACGAAGGTTTTGTATAGCTATTATCAAAGGCTTGAACCATGAGTTGTCATGACACCAATACCAGTTAACGACTGGAACAAAACTGTTTTGGACACCAAAACCATGGCAGCAAGGTTCAGGTCAACGTAGGATCCACACAGACAGATGATGAATTCCAAAATATTACAATATACTTACAAATAAAATAATATAAGAATGTNCAAATTGTACCACTAACCTCCTTGTTGTTGGGCATTTGATTGATCATTTACTGTAAGTGACCTTGCACCTAACATTATTACTGATAATGACTTTGTAATTGGATCTTACTGTGAACGTCATACTGCCAACATTGGCTGGTTTCATCAAAGTTAGCAAATGCTTTTACTTAAGATTTGCACAGCAATGTCCAATGTAAATGTACTACAAAATCTGAAGTAAAAGCATTGGTAGCTATCAGCCATGTTGTCCTGCAATTCTCTGTGGAAACCATATCGTCGAATTTCTTCTTCATCTTCATTATGTGACGAAAAATAACGTCGAGACAGTTTTACACCCTCCACTTCAGTTCACGTTGCAGGCACGAAAAGGAACTTCTAATCAGTTTACATACAGGTTTCACTTTATCAAGGGCAACATTACTGGTCCCACTCGCTTCCATGCCATCAGTTTTAATTTTACGTAGGCAACTTCAACGGAAAGCTATCAAAATAAACTTTCACATTCAAAGTCAAGGCTAGCATGATTTAATTCAAAGATCCATATCATTCAATTCATTCTTTATGATAATAACACTGATTTTTAACACCTGTACTGTAGTCAATGGCCTATATGCATGGTAGCATTAGCAAGCACAGTTGGTATACTGCTTTGTGTGTTCATCGCGTATATCCGAAACCAGTGGTGCAAGCCAAATACGTCAAAGCAAGCCTATAAACATGATAAAGAAACGCCATAAAGAAAACCACATGAATAGAAGAACTTTATATACCAAGTATACAGAACACAGCAGGGCTACTTTGTCCAAAGTTCAGTTGAAGCATGACAGCTAACATGGCTCAACGAAGGTTTTGTATAGCTATTATCAAAGGCTTGAACCATGAGTTGTCATGACACCAATACCAGTTAACGACTGGAACAAAACTGTTTTGGACACCAAAACCATGGCAGCAAGGTTCAGGTCAACGTAGGATCCACACAGACAGATGATGAATTCCAAAATATTACAATATACTTACAAATAAAATAATATAAGAATGTAGCATTAAATGATTACAGTATAGCCTATGCTACATGTATATCCATGTGCTTTGTTCCAATTTTTTGAAGTGCCACTCATTTAAAACGAAAAACCTGTAAGGGTGGCAATAGTCTCTGACCTTAGTAGGCTACTACGCAAGTCACAGCTTTTTTCAAATAGGACTCTTCTCAAAAAGTTCAGTATCAAAGTTTTATCATATCAGTACCAAAGTTTCATCAGTCAGTCAGGCAAGCAAGCTCTTCGCCATCAATTTCAAACTAACAACTGTTTTGTATACACATGTATTTATTATTATAAAATTTTAAAAAAAGTTCAATCATAGTTTTTCCAGGGTCTACACTCAATAACTGAACACAACACCATCCATGGCGTCATCGCCGCTGATACAGCCAATATTTCTCATCATCACAAGCGAGATAACCCATGACATCCGAGTAGGTGGGAGCCTAATCCTGTAATTATCAACATCAAAGGGGGATGTTTGAAGATTGACTGAACACAAAAGGAGGATCATCAGAGTTCATGTGACTACAGTCACCCAGTTGGTGAACAGTCAATTACTGCAAGTAGGCCTACTGGTATGGTAACATACCACAAAGTTAATGTAGGCTGTCACCACATGTTGTCAATGTCATAAAGGCCTTGCAAAATAGATTGTTCGTTTCGGGTCTAGGAAAGAAGGTAGAGATTGATTTTCTTCTTGCTATGCACTATTGTATTCTGGTACATGTATCAGATGTCAGTCAGACAGAAGTAAAGAAAAACAAACAATTAAATCTCCGAAGGATCTTAATTTTTTTGTAGAACAGAAGTGATGGTAACAATCAATCAATGATAGGCCTACAGTATATGATGACATTCTTTCGAAATGGCATTTAGTTTCCTTTCATACATTTTTTTAAAAATATGGATGATGAAAATGGGGAGACCAGACGGCCAGTCATTGTGGGGATTTGACGGCAGGCAGGGTTTATTTTGCAAGGCCTATGGCTGGAAGAATTCTTTGACAGACTGCCAGGTATGTTTGTTGGCTTGGAATGTTGCCACGACTGGGAAAATAATATGCTGTGCCACAGCACATCAGCAACAGATGCGCTGTACGAAGACAAATAATGGAGAGACCGTCTCCAGAACGTCACACATACAGTCATATGTTGGACTCCAACCCGGGGCCTCCAACAACATCCTTTTAACACTTCGACGGACTGGCGACCAATGCATTACTCTGCAGTAGAACCCTTCGCAATTTTGTTGGTCCATGATATTGACGGTGTCATCTTCATCTAGTAATTTCTGAGAAGTTACGGATAGCCTGCCCTAGGCCTACCGTAGGCCTAAAAAAATTCTGAAAAAATTGCTGGCGGAAAGTCCTGCTGAAAGAGCTCTGTGGCCAGTGGTGGCGGGGGTAAATAAATTGACTCTGAAATTGAATGAACATTTTAAACAAAAAATAGCCAGCCTAAAAGGCGTTTAGCTATTGTACTAGCCTAGGCCTAGGCCTAGTAGCTACCCTTATGATGCCTATTCAGCATTGTGAGCCCTAGGCCTAGGCCAACATTGTAGGCCTAGCCTAGGCCTAAATCATCATTCATAGGCCTAGAGCTAGCTCGGCCTGCTGTAGGCTACTGTAGGCCGGTACCGTAGGGCCTAGGGCTGGGCTACTATTTCAGTGACCTAGGCCTAGGCCCCTCTAGGCCTAGTCTAGCCTAGTCTAGCCTAACTTAGCATGCTCCTATAGGCCTAGCATGTTCAGCCCCAGGAGGAGCTACCGGTACACTGGCCTACACTATAGTACGGTAGGCTACAGCATCATGGTATAGACCTAGGCCTAGGCCTAGGCCTCGAAGCCTACCTTCAGAATTTTCAAACTTGACCAATCGTTCTTCTTGGACCAAATTTTTGTGCCACTTTTATTGTATTCCTGATGCCACCCGCTGTCGGTTGAACAGTTCGTACACAATTCCTTAAAGCTATCGAACATAACATCGTCCGGCACAACCACTTCTCCCACTGGCATCAACAAACCACCATCTGACATTATTGCTGAGTTTCTATCACAAGTTTAGAAGAAAAGCACCCGCGGTTCTCCACCATGTCCACGAAAATCTGCCGACTGATGAGAAATGCGGAAGTGGACTTTAATGGCATCAAGACGCATGCGCAGTAGTGTAGCAACAGAAAAGTTGTAAAGTTCTTCAGTGGGGTAAACATGTGGCTGGCTTTTTGAGATTTAGAAGAGAAAATTGCCATTCATTTTCAATATCTAAGCCCACTTAATTTTTATTAGTTGTTTAGGGGCTTACAGAAAACTTGGGAGGAGGGCATTGTGTTTCACAGGTCGGCGCTAGGCGGCGGTATGCAAGCACCAACCTGTGTCCGCACGAGCCGCATCACGCCGAATTCGGCGTGTTTCTAAATACGCAGGCCGGATCACAACCAGAAATGGGGGATCACGTGATCTACTGCGCCACGAAAGTAAACCCTAGGAAAATAGCGATATGAGGCTTATTTCTTGCAGACTTTGCCAATAATTGACGGATTTGTCATTTCTGATGAGAAATTGTCACAGATATGACATTGTTGAGAAGAAAAGGATGCTATTTGGGATTTCACCTCGGCAGCTAACTGTCACTGTCCTGTAACGTAGTGTAAACGTATGTGACGACGCACCAACCAGCTGCCAGTGGCTAACATGACATGTACAGCATATCTCACACAAAGTAGGCCTATGTATGTCATAATCATGACGGATAATGTGATACCCACACATGGAGACATCCTAGGTAGGCCTATTTGACGCGATTCTGCGATTTACAAACCCGAAGCGAGGAATTCCCGCCATCTTGAAAATGCAACAAGTAGTCCCAAAATTTCCCATGACGCGTTGCGCGCGCGGTGACAGGTCAGTGCGAGGTAGGAGCGCTACCTGTCGTGACAATGGGGAGGAAAGAGAACACTCGAAGACGACGCAACACTGCCCCAGCCGTTGGCGACATCTTTTGTTGAAAATATACACTGTAGGACTTGCTGGGCGAGTGACGGCATTGCTCTGTCCAGTCCATGGCGCGCAAGAAATACAATGTATCTGCGTCCCGACCCCAGTTGCACAAATGTTAATGAATGTTCCTCCATTGGCATTAATTTTCTTCCTGATATTTTTGCAACTCTATCGCCAAGTCTGCAGAGTGCACTTTTCTAGCTAGGCCTTGTCGGCCTACCGGTAGCGGTACGCGAAATTTTTTTTCCCACATGAGTTCGGGACACCGACCTTATCTAATTTGCATACAACCAATCAGGGCTGTTGTTGACATGAACATGGTGGAGCACGTGTAGTGGTTAGAATGTTGTGGTTTGAAAGTAATGGAGGGATGCTTCAGATGATTTATACCACATATCACAACGGAGAGTCCTGACTCGGGTACTATCATGGAGCAGTGTCGTTATACCTGTTTGCTATTTGGTATTTTTGTACATGAAATGAAATCTTTAATTAATGGAAATACATGACTCTATTTGATTATTCGCTTCTGAAATTTTCTGAAGAGGACACTCTTTTCCCATTTCGCCAAATTCCCAGTTCGCCAAAAAAAGTTCCATTTCGCCAAATCCCATTTTGCCAAATTCCCAATTTGCCAAATTCCCATTTCGCCAAATTCCCATTTCGCCAAATTCCTATTTCGCCAAATTCCCGTTTTGCCAAATTCCGATTTCGCCAAATTTGTTATTCAGGCTATAACCCCTAATCTAATGGACCGATCCAATGCAAAGTACTTCAAAATAGAGGGTTAGGGTTTAGGATAAGGCCCTTGGTTATCAAACTGTTTCACTCGGGATTTGGAAGGGATGGGGCCTAATGTCTCCACCTTCAAAAAGGACGGGTGTAATGTGCCACACCCAAGGTTACACAACTCTAGCAGTGTTTGTTCCCTTGACTATATCTGCGCTTATGTCAGTGCAGATATGAAGGGAGCAAACACTGCCAGAGGAGTGTAACCCAAGGCATATCAGAAGAACAAAAGAAAATTGAAATTAAAAGCAATCGTTATCGTTGAGGAATTTACCTAGAAAATAACATCAATCTCCTTTGGAATGAATACCATTCGCTTAATTTATGACCCTGCTTCAAAGTTAATATTTTGAACGATTCACTTTGAAAGAACACAGACACAGGGGGTGTCAAGTAAATTTTTGGCGAAACAGGAATTTGACGAAATGGGAATTTGGCGAAACGGGAATTTGGCGAAATGGGACTTTTTTTTGCCAAATTCGGCAAAATGGGAATTTGGCGATTTGGGAATTTGGCCAAATGGGAATTTGGCGAAATGGGATTTGGCAAAATGGGATTTGGCGAAATGGGAAGTCACCAGAAACAATGCTTGCGAGCGTTGCTCCAATGGAAAGCCACCCTTAAGCCCATAGCTGTTCACACTTGAGGTGGGACGCTACGAGCGATTTCCACCGCCTCCGATCGCTCCTTCAGTACCGCTTCGAATCGCCTGCCGCGTGAGGATACACCGGCATATCTGGCACAATTTAAGTAATTTTCAATGAAGTGTTCTCTATGTAAGCTTACATGTACATGTACACATAGAATACCTACGTATAAAATAAATAGTCGTTGATTTAGTATAATTAAAAAATTAATACGTTGAGATTTTCTTCTTCACTTTTCTTGAATTTGGCGCTGCTTTATTTGAGGCGTATAAACCGTTCCAGAATAGGCCTATCGCTGCGCCGCAAAGTGCGGCTGCACAAAGTATAAACGATTGGATTTAAAGCGCCTCTGTATGCATGAGGTTTTCTGCCTCGTGGCGGCCGGCGAAACCTTTGACATTCAGGCAACCTCGTTTTTAGATTCATACCGACTCGATCAATGTGGGGCCTATAGGCTACCGCTAATTCATGGTGGCGAGGTTACCTATCCAGGTTAGATGATTTTTTGTAAAAAGAATCTTAAAAAGCACGAGTAAGTTTTTCAGAATAATTATGTTTGCTCGTGCTGCCACCTATACTTAGACCAAAGATCCTGGTATTGAAACCAAAGCTGAGATTTCTTTTTGGTTTCGGGGCCGTCAGATTTGCTGAAATTTGTCTTACAGTACTGTATGACAGCAATTACATGTATTGCTGTCTGACAGCAATAACTGACTATCTGACAGCAAACTTTCGACAGAAAACTGTCACGTGGAGCGGCGCCTTAACTGTCAAACGGGGCAACATTGATCATGAGGTGTTCAATAAGTTGCCCCTTCTCATGTGTCAGGGAGGGCTTACTTTGAACCCTAACGTTTTTGTTTCCTATATCCACTCTAAAGGCGCGGCTCCACATGACAGTTTTCTGTCGAAGGTTTGCTGTCAGATAGTAACTTTCCAATGACTATCCCGTGGAAGTTGTTCAGCTAGTGACTGAATGACAGCAATAGATACCTGTCCGAAAGACTGTGGGATAGTCAATTTCTGTCGTGTGGAAGTGATCCCAATAGATTTTGTAAGCTAGTAAAAAAGTGTCAGACAGCCCTTTTATTGAATAGCACCTGCTCTATTTTGGGATAGAACTGTAGTACAGATCAGTGCGAATTGTACACGAGAAAGGGCAGACGAATGTCGCGCTGGAGTTGCGGAGGGGTTTGTTCAAAACCTGGCGTTGGCATTGGCATTGGCACTGGCAATGAAATGAAGTGGAAAATGATTCTGAACTTTATGCGTGACAATAAATAAAAATGACTGATTTTAGAAGAATTATCCCTCTTAGCAATACAGAGACAGGTTGAAGAAAGAGGATGCATGGAAAAGTCAGGCGAACGATTTTAAAAGAGAAAAAGAGCAGGCGGGCGTGGTTTACTGCTCCCTTTTAAGCAACCATTCATGTACCCAAAGCTTGTGCCTCCTCCTCTTCCTTTGCCTTCGNATGTTATTTTGGACTTTTGGGACATGCCAACCCACCAAATTGAATGTTTTCAGTATCAAAAGAATTTCTAGAGGGGCACGCCACCAACAAATTACTCATAAGACAAAGAAAAACGAGAAATAAACAAACAAAATGTAAATAAACAATGATTTTCGTGGCCCGCGAAAATATCCGTGATATATTATCTTTAAGGTGCGGCTCCACATGAATGTCGAAAGTAATCGAAAAACTGTCGATAGAAAACTATCCATAGCCCTTCCACTAGCTAGAGAAAATTGCCCAGTCACTGTCTGTGAGCTCTGGAACTGAGCCAGATAGTTTCTATCGAAAGCAAATCTGTCGTAAGGCCCATGCACGTGGTAGGCCTATAGACCGTCTAGGCACAAAGGCTTTGGTCTAGGCACGCCGGGATCGATTGGCACTAAAGGCTTTGGTCTAGGCACGCCGGGATCGATTGTCAGATTCTGTCTGACAGCCGAGACCTTCGGACCACGGCATAGCTGCTGTCTTCATTCAGCATGTTGCCTACAAGAAGGAAACAAGTCGCCGCGGTGGTTGTAGCTTTTACCTGACATTGCGAGAGTGGTGCAAATGGTTCCTTAGCCTATACCGGTTGCGGTACCCCCGTCACACTTAGTTCGAATCAGCAGGAATCAAGCAGAACCAGCCGGAATGAGGAAGTTTGCAAAATTCGAGCCGGATTCGGGAGAGCTTCGAATGCACCTCGATAATTTCGAACATGTCCACTACATTCTGACAGACCACAGGAATGGGCCGGAACATTAGGAATGCAGTCAGAATCCAGTCAGAATTTTTAGAATGCACTTCGAATGTCCAGGAATGAACTAGCCTACGAAATCGAACGGCATTCCTACTCATTCTGCCTCTAGTGTGACGGGGGTATATAGGCTACCCCCGTCACATATTATTTTTGGCACGCACTAAAAAAACGCGGACCGCTGACCGCTTCCTATTTTCAGATCCACATCCATAGGCAAATTTTCTCCTAGTGATTGGTTCATAACTACCGGTAGGCCTACTTTGTTGCCCGTCCAGTAACAGCACTGACAGGTTTTCCCCGACACCCTACACAAAGCAACACCCCCAAAAATTTTCAAATGATCAATGCGCACTGCTGGGTAATAAAATAACAGTAACATAACTAAGGTCCCCTATCGGTACGGTACTTGCAAACATACGATTTTGGAAACAATCGGAAATGGTCAATTTGCTACGGTACGGACCTACTGTGAATATGACCCCGCGGGAAATGACCCGCCTATCATCTTTCCAGTCGAGATCCCGATCTAGTGTCAATGCATCTTCATTGTCCCTGGGATAGGTTAGGCCTACATCACGGGCAAATCTGGCTGGACCACACCTAAGATTTTCCGTGCGATATGTGACAAATCCATGGGACCGGAGGCGAAATTTTTTTTCCCACATGCGTTCGGGACACCGACCTTATCTAATTTGCATACAACCAATCAGGGCTGTTGTTGACATGAACATGGTGGAGCACGTGTAGTGGTTAGAATGTTGTGGTTTGAAAGTAATGGAGGCATGCTTCAGATGATTACCACAATCACAACGGAGAGTCCTGACTCGGGTACTATCATGGAGCAGTGTCGTTATACCTGTTTGCTATTTGGTTATTTTTGTACATGAAATGAAATCTTTAATTAATGGAAATACATGACTCTATTTGATTATTCGCTTAGTCTGAAATTTTCTGAAGAGGACACTCTGAAAACTGCTTGATGAAAGAAGGACTCCGAATTAGAGAGAAATTAGGCCTACATGTATTTCGCTTTCTCAAAATTTGGACTAGGCCTACTTTTGAAGCGAGGGGGAGACTCTTTATGATATATGACCCATAGCAGATCAAACCGGTGACTGCACTGTTTTGCAGTTGCTTTCAAACCAAGGGGAACCGATTCTAAATTCAAACATGGGGAATAACAGATATTTAGGAAGAAAGTTAAGATATTCCTCGAAACCATAAAGCTATTCTTAAATCATAATGCAATGAAATGAAATGAAATGAAATGAAAATGAAATGAAATTTATTCATAACTTCTCTAACCATACAGAATGGTGCATAGAGTGTAAGATGAAAAAGTTACATGAATCAGATTTGCGGATTTATTCAACACTGCCACCTATCATCCAACGAAGCAATTTATCTGGGTAACTTGCGCACGTGCTCCACCATGTTTACGTGAACAACAGCCCTGATTGGCTGTATGCAAATGAGATAAGGTTGGTGTCCCGAACTCATGTGGGAAAAAAATTTCGCGGACCGGCGCAGCGGCAGTGCGCTAAAAATTGCCCGCGCAATCTCCGCGAGCGTCGGCCGTCGGTCCTGATGAGTGGCAAAGTTGCAGGGGAGGTCAGTACCGGTATGCCATTTCCTACACTATTATCAGCGTATTCCAAACCGGTTCCCTGTGCTATTTCGTCCAAATGGCATGGAGGAACCGAAGACAATTCCTTCAGTAATGCGCGGCACCTTAGGAATTGGTCCCACAATACTGACATGCGTGGCGCTCCCAACCTCGTCCCCAGGATCTAACTCGAAATTTCTTCTGCTTTTGCCTTGGGACGAGGTCATTTTCGGCTTCGATCGTTAGACCCCATCCTGAGAATATCAGGCGTTCTTAGTGCTCGCTACCTTCGTCGCCGCACACAAACGTTTGTCTGCGGTGACGAAGGGAGCGAGCAGTAAGAACGCCTGATATTCTCAGGATGTTAGACCCTGGATTCACTTCCAAGATTCTTGGCACCTCGTCCCCAACGCTTATTTCAAGTATAGTATAGTATTGTATCAACCTCGGTTACAGTAATGATTGTAAAAAGATATATTTTCATTAAACTGTGTTATAAACATTTATGTCTATCATCAGAAAGAATAATGTTTGCTTTGACATGAAAAATAAAATAAAATGAACCATATTTTAATCCATTTTCCAGGGTATTTCAAATTTCAAATCGGTTATGACGTCAGGCCGATAGCCAATCACAGACGAGGTACTCGGTTCTGAAGCCAGGGCTTAACAAGCCAACGTTAAGCCCTGGGAACGAGGTTGGTGGCGCTCCATCATGTCCATATGCGTGCACATGTCCACATTACAATGCATTAGAAATGCACTGTAAATGTAAAGGCGTAGGGGCCTACATGACATGACATACAAAAGCAGCACGAGCTCGTCGTATTGACACCTGCATAACACTTGGTTTGTTTATTATTTTTATTTCATTACATTCACTTATGTTGTATGCCTACCCGGCAGTGTTTTTTAAGGCGGCGTTGCTGATATGATGATTGTTCGCAACCATGCATGAATGAACATGATGAATGAACATGGATGAATGAAACCACATGCAAAAATGCAAGCATGCATGCACGTCACTCACTGACACTGTGGTCATGATGATGATGCACGCAGCACTCACTGAGCACAGCGCACAGCACACTCACCAGTGGCACACAGTGCAGACTGCAGTGAGCAGGGTAGGTTCTAAACCTTGGAACGATGAAACCATGAAACCAGCCATGAAACCATGAAACCAACCAGGAAACTATGGAACCACCCAGGAAACTATGGAACCACCCAAAATTATACTTTTATTCCGGCTTTGTCAAAACAGCAAAATGACAAAATGACAAAACGAAGTGATGGACTACTTTGTATGATGGTGTGACCGGTTTTCGTGGTACTAAGACTTTACCGCCCGATTGCGGCATTACTTGCTTTGCGTCCGTAATTGTTTTGGTATGTATCGAAAATAGAGATAATATGTGAAGGTGAAACCTTGAGCATGTTGAGGAGTGAGCTCTGCGCATTATTCATGTTATGTTAGGCCTAGGCCTATTGGGGAATTATAGTGAGGATGTTGTGAACATGATTTCCGAGGCGGTGTTTTTGGTTCTGGTAGGGCCGGGCCGGGGGCGGGGGTGGGGGATTTTCCTGATGAGAGGTCCATGAAGACGAGAGGGGAGGGGGAAGAATGGAGCAAAAGTAAGAAAAAAAACTACTCGGAGGATGGAAGGGACATGTGTACGTGTGAACTGGTGGAAGTAATAAGTTGAGGTGACAGGACATGTAGGCCTACTGACAGAATTGAGTTCTTATTAGAAGTGAAGATTATCTAATAAGTAATATACAGGAGGAGTGGGGAGAGAGGATGGAAACAGAGATGGAGATAGCGTTGGGGAGAGAGAGGACTCGGGATGTAGGGAAAGAGAGGGAAGATGAGGCAAAAAGGCCTAGATAAGATAAGTTGAAAAGGAAGATTAATAAGAACGGAGGAAAAGGCAATGGAAGTGGGAGAAAGAATTAATGAAGGACTCTGGCATGGGATTAAATAACTAAATAAGGGGGATGAGATGAAATCATGGACGGCGTTGGAGTGGGGGAAGTGGGTGGTGAAATTTGAGATGGAGGTGAGAAGGACTGTGGGGATGGGAGAGGGAGGTGGAAGGGAAGAGAAGTATTCACACTCTGACATGTCGGATAAGAAAATGATATCCCATCTCATTCTTCATTAGATTATACGGATCACACCCAGGCATCTTCAGGGAAGAAATCCATTTTGGACCTGTTACTGAAAGTCGGAAAAAGTATTTCGCGTAAATGACTGTTGTTCCACGTATTTGACATTTTTGCCAGAAATCTGTAGGCCTATGTAGTAGAAAAATGGCATGAATAATTCGGAGTCTGCTGCAGAAAATATGACAACTGCCTGCGCCATTTTAGCTGTTTGTATACAACAAAAGCAAAGGAAACGAAATATGACAATATTAATCCGTAACCCGGATTTTTATCAAACATAAAGAATGACTTAATCAGCAAATATGGCACAGCTTATTTTCCTTCCTTTTGTCCCATGCAAAGGTGCAAAAATCGACAGAAATTTACAAAAGTTTGCATCCTGATGATGGTCTGATATCACCAAAGGAAAAAAACTGAGAAATGCATTACACTTAATATCCTCCGATATCTTATGGAAATCCTGAATTGATGACGTAATATTAAGTTTAACTGAAGAAGGAGATTACATTTGTGTGGTTTATGCTCACAAATGTAACAAAAGCCTTATTATTGCGGTCAAATGGGACAACTTTGATCCCTATTTTGACGCGAATATTATTTCCTTTTCTCCAAGATGGCCGCACTTCGGTGACGGCGTTGTGTTAGTTGCCTCCATAATAAACCTAAAACAGAAAATAAACAACTGTTTGTCATACACATTCTTATTCACGAGTAGAAAAACAACTAATTTCCGCACTGTATGATCGAATGATGAAGTCAATAAGTTTATTGCTTTTCGTAGAAACGGACGTTTTATATTGGCCATGAAATTTTTTCGCCAAAATGTTTCTGTACAGGGGTCTTCTAGTTTCGCTATATCTTTTCGAATTTTGGTGAAACATGCCGCGTTCTTGCTTCAAAATAAAGCTAAGGTTCCATTCTATCGGTAAGTGATCTTTGCTGGAAAGGTTTCACATGAAATTTTTCGAAAATGTTCGGGTTTATCTCTTCTAGAAACACAAAATGCTAAATATCACAACCGCCATTTTGCTTTCAGTGTCCTGATAATAGCAAGCTTTCCTTTACGTCGGCATTCAGTGTTGAAGTCGATCGCTGTTCCAATGAATGGCATATCGTCTGCTTCTATCACGAGAGATAACACGTAAACGCTCTGCAATCTACAACCATGTCTGACGCTGCATCGCCGAAGAAGAAGGCTGCTGCCAAAGCCAAGAAACCCAAGGCTGCATCAACGCATCCTCCTGTCGCTACAATGGTCATAGAACCTGAAGGAAAGGAAAGGGTCCTCGCTGTCCGCCATCAAGAAATACATCAACGCCAACTACAAGTGTGAAGCCGCTAAGCTTGCCCCATTCATCAGGAAATACCTGAAAAAGGCTGTCGAAGAAAACAAGCTCATCCAGACCAAGGGAACCGGTGCGTCTGGTAGTTTTAAGTTACCAGCAAAGACCACCGAGAAGGACGATAAACCCAAGAAAGTGAAGAAACCAGCGAAGGCTAAGAAACCAAAGGCCGAGAAGAAACCGAGGGCTAAGAAAGCAACTCCCAAGAAAGCTGCGAAACCGAAGAAACCAAAGGCGGCTACCAAAGCCAAACCGGCGAAGACAAAGAAGGCAGCCAAGCCTAAGAAGTCCCCGGCCAAGAAGACGGCAGCAAAGAAGAAGAAAGCCGCCAAGAAGTAAATGGCAGCTCCTTCTGCACAATCTGAACCCAAAGGCCCTTATCAGGGCCACCCAAATACATAAAAGAGACCAACCGAACATTTGTATATCGCTTGCCTAACTACTTGCTCTATTAACCCTGGTGTGCATGATTTTGATCCTTCACTCCGTGCATAGTTCATCATGAACATCCCGTTGTGCCTGGATACAAACAATAGTCTGCCAGAAATAGAAGTTTGCCCTGCAGGTCTGGTCACCGAATAAATCAACATGTCCCACTTCCATCATTGTGGGTTGTAATTATGTTGGTAAAAGTGGGATGAAACAGCTTCTATTTTGGGAACAAAATATGGGACGA
Organism: Notospermus geniculatus; assembly: GCA_002633025.1. NCBI lineage: Eukaryota > Metazoa > Nemertea > Pilidiophora > Heteronemertea > Lineidae > Notospermus > Notospermus geniculatus. Next base: position 15,841 of record NMRB01000130.1, on the reverse strand, counting down.
GAAACATTTGCGCTCATTATCTCCCTCACCTCCTGCAACGCTGAATAAATCGCCAGTTATTTTAAGAACTAGGGCAGTGGTTATTGTCATAAAAGGCAGAGTGACAAAAAAGTGCTCGCACACGCGACCGGTTTGTTGATGTTGATGGATGGCCACCAAAATAAGGCCTAATCATTCTCGATTTGTAACTCACGATGCAAATCAATTTTAATCCCACAATGATATGTTTACGTTAGTATTTCGACCACCTCAAAAAACAGAAGTATTCAGTTTTTCCTGGGCCTCGATCCGGAATCGGACGATTTTTTCCGAGAAAAGCCGAACGTTGACAGCTCATGCTAAAAATAGAAACTTGCAAGTCGGCTGCCGCGTGGTAATCTGCATCCTAGCAAGGAGATATTTTTAGAAATGTTGCAAGATGGTTTCTCTGAGTGACATGCATGGATTCATAATTATCTTCTGTCATCCAATGAGAGTTTTATTCTCAAAATGACCTTGACCTATTCTAGTATTTTCTTAAAGGTATTACTTGGCAGTATCTTGCTCGAAAATTTATCTTGCTTCGCCACATTTCACGATTCTTGAATTCTATACCAGGTTATACAGCTGCCGTACATGACATAGTACAATGTATATCTAAAGCGTAGATTTAATAGTAGCGAGCCTACAGTACATATCAATGGCTGCCGTACTGTCGTCGGCAGTTGTTGCAACAATGGGCCATGATATGAATAAAAAATGCTTTTACTTCAGATTTGTACACACTGTCTAGTGCATTTGTATTGCAAAATTCAAGTAAAAAGCATTTACTAGTCTTTATTCATATGACTCAATTTTTTCCTGAAATTTTTAGTCCATGGAAATCGATGCATATCTTCGTGATCTGACTGCGAGCAGTTTGATGGTATTTTTTTCGTTTTGTGGAATCTGCGAACGAATACATGATGATTTGTTAATTATAGAGAAAAAAGTCTGCGTGATCTCCGAGTTCCTTTGATTTAGCATCATGTGGAATTGCACAACAAGGCCAGATGCTTTTAATGGGCGGAGTTTGCATATGCTTATCACCCAGCTGATTTATGGCAATCCTGGCAGTGGCGTGATCGAGCTACAGCTGATTCTATGTCGGAATGGGATTTTCCGAATGAATATTTCGGTCCTGGACAATAATTTCACTGCATTTCGGGACTTTTTACTAGCCACACCGAAATTAGACATTTGATCCACGTGAATGTGTCAACATGTTGAGTGCATTTTGAGAGATTCGCACAAAATCTTCTGATTTAGACTCGGATCGACGCCGGTTGTATTGACCTAGAAAAAAAAGGATCGGTAATTCTGTCCAAGCCGGCTGTCAACCGATCCAGGATTGCGTGTGTGACTATCATAACCTCGAAAAATGATCATTTTCCATCCCTGGTAAAATTCGCAGCCCTTGGAGTGGTCTCGATATTTATATAGGCCGGTTCCGACACCGTGAGTAGTCAGTCTTTGTTCGTGGAACCTGACTACAGTCAGTGACACATTTGCAAACAGCTGATCCAAAATGGAGGTCGTGGATAGTGGATATCAGATGGACCCGAATCACAATTGGGAAGGATCTGACTTCGTTTTGGACATGAACGTTTCGAAGATAGCCCTTTATGATGATCTTGAGATGCCCTTCAATATGTCTGAGCCAATGTACTGGTCTCATGCATACAAGTCAGTCGGATTTTCCTTCGGACTGGTGATATTCATCATTGGATTCATCGGTAACATTGGAGTTCTGGCGACCCTGTGGAAATCACCCAGCCTCTTCTATCAGAATGGTGCAAGCTCAACCTGTCGTTTCCTATTCAGTCTCACAATAGCGGACCTGTCAGTCCTCCTGTCATCAGCCTTTCCTCATCTTATCGAACTCTTCCTGATCCTTAACCAGTGGGTGTATGGACGCGCTGGCTGCTCGGTCCTGATCTTCATGCAGTATCTGTCCGAGGACGTAGCTGGCCTATGCCTCCTTTTTATAGCCGTTGAGCGTTACTACAGCATCATGAAGCCAAACTCGAATGCATTTACCATCAAATGCACGAATCTGATCATCCTGTTCATATGGTTACTTGTCGGAGCCTTTTGTTCCCCTTGGCTCGTCTTGACAAAGACTGTTGCGGAGACATATTCCGGTGCTGGGGGATACATCGTCGTGGAGGAGTGCACTTTTAAACTGTCGCTGAAGGCATATGCTGGTTATTACATAGCAGACAGTGTCTTATTCTATCTTCTTCCATTTGTGGCTTCGGGTGCAATGTACACGATCATTAGCCTCAAGATGTCACGGATTCGAGTCCCCATCGACAGACAGAAGGAAGATACCAAAAGACAGGTAAGCCGCCATCATTACTCCGGGACCGTCGGAAAAAAACATGAACAGGAGCTAACCGACCCAAGGGCGGCCTTGGGGTAAACGACACCAACTAATTAATACCATCCCCAGTGCAGTGATTGTATACTCCACAGCTTCCCGTTGCTTCTCTGAAACGGCGTAACTTGGTGAGGGAAATAANAACGTAACTTGGTAAGGGAAATAACCCCCCCCCCCAGCCCAGCAACTACAAACTCAGTGTTCTCCACATGACTTTTTGTGGGGGTGGCCCACCCTACCTTGGCATTTTACCACCCTACCTTAGAAGTAGCCACCCTACCTTACAGTCCAATTTTGTAATGGTTTTCTATTACACCCCCACCATGCCTACCTTAAATTAGTGACCACCCTATCTTAATTTGCAAAGTAATCATGTATAAATGGGAAAACCTGGAATTTCAAGGGTACCACCTAGCATAACACTGAAACTAGCAATGTCCCCACCATTTTCATTCTCCCTGGGACGAAAAATCAATCACCGACAACTTGCCCAACACCTTCATTGCAGGTGGAACAGGGTCTGTCTCCTGGCTCAGCATATTGTTCCTCACGTGGGGTTACACTGGTAGGCTACAAAAACATTTCACGCGCATCAAACACACATGGATGGACGGAGAAGTGCACGTCTGCAACTGGCCTACTTTATCCTGGGCCTAATAAATCTGTGTTATTTCAGAATTGCTCCAGCAGATCGGTTGACAAGTATTTTTACAGGTGTATTATATAGGCCTACTTGCCAGTAGGACCTGATAATGTGCGTCCAGGGTTTGTTCTATACCCTGGATGCAGAAGGTGTACCACTCCAGGAACGTTTCCAGGAAAGTAATGGAAACTTGATCTGATGTTTAATTTGCGGGTTAACTTTCAGCAGCTGAGCAAGGATGTTTTCGATTTGGCATAATCCCTAGATGCAGGCATTTTAAGAAACAAGGCAGTGCTGATGCTGGGTATGCCCCATAATTCCACTAAATAATAATTCAAATCATGATTTTACCCATAAACCAAAATGCTGCATCTAAAGGCGAGCACCTGTTGGCAGCTGGCCGCTGGAGTGATTTAAAACATTTTGTATCTGGAACCTGAGTGGAGAGGTCGTTTGGCGTAAAAAAGCCTTGCACATTGGCCCAGGCATTTCTCAGGCAATATCAGCCCCTGGTTCTAAAAATACAATAATGAGACCCCAGGTGTGGATTTAATAGGATACGAAGGTCACAAAGTCAAGTGGCAAATACATTGTTTTTCTACCGTGTGTCCATGTGTCCATGTTTACTACTACGTGTTGTGACCTTATTCACCATTGTGTAAACGGAAACCCGGAAATAATGTAGTAAAGCAAATACGCCAATTCCGGATGTTTTTGTGCTAAATTTGTCTTAATTGGTGCAAATGTGGCCTGCACGCTAGACCCCATGCTTCAAATTATGAAAAAATCATTCAAGTTGTGGTGACTTCTCTTTTCCCGTCGTTTCAGGTATTCCACATGATGCTCTCCGCCACTGTTCTGTTCGGCCTGTTGATGGTGCCATACAGAGGCCTGATCGTCTACAACCTCACCACCCCCAGCAAGTTCTACAACATGTGGTACTTCCTCTTTGCTCGCCTTGCCGTCTACACGTCCAGTGCCCTGAAGCCCGTCGTTTACATTATCTGCTCGTATCAATTCCGAAAGGCTTTCAAGAACGTCGTATTCTGCCGCAACAGACAGGAGGATAACTTGCATCTTGAACTTCAACCAGTTCCAGAGTCGAACATGCTTTAAATTTTACTGTGCTTTTGTGAATTCCAGTTCGAGTTGATTAAATTTATTGGATTCATTTTACATTTTGTTACGTCGAGGCTTCTTTGCCTTTGGCAATGGAGTCACTCTCAAAACCATGCACTGTGTCATCCTCCAAGAGCAGGGCTTGGATTGCACTCCTTTTCATTTGGATGAAGAGTTGCGAGGTAAAAACCCCTGCTGTGGGAGAATGGCACAAGGTTTAGCAACTGGGCCTGTTGTGAAAGCGCCATCATGTTGCATATGGGTGGAGTAGGGGTAAGCTTTGTACAAATTGCTGCCGGCAGTGATGACATCCAGTAGGAATCATAAATCCTACATGTTAAAGTGAAGTGTGAGGTCAGCGGACGCGGAGTGACTTTCCTATTGGACACCTTGCATCGTGACATCACAGGCCAAGCGTCGATGATGTGGTGCGTGTCCAGGGAATGCTGGTGACGAACTAATAACAATTCGTTTCACGTTTTATGAAATCACTATTGGATCCGAGTTTGAGGTATGAAAACCTGTAAGTGCTATTTTTTGGTGAAATACGGGGAAGTGCTTTAATGACGTGTGTACAATCGATACAGATCAGTATGGTTAGTAGCTGAAAAAAAACCTAGTTGAATCAAAATGCAAATTATTGAAAGACTTATTTTGCCCCGTAATTTTTCCAGTGATATGTACATGTACGTGTACGTGTACGTGTACGTGTATATAAGTGAAGTATTATGTATTATTTCTCATTAATATTAGCACGACGACGTATTCTGTATACCGATTGATATGTGTATGTACAGGTACATGTAGTTCCTTGTGCAGAATAAGGGGGCAAGGTTTTTGCTACGGACAATGCATTTGTATACATACGTTAAATAATTTTCAAAACGTTTTTCTTTGTCAATATAGCATATCAAAGTTAAGATCTGTAGTCAGTAAAAAAATTGCGCTGTATCATAAACTCCCTTTCAATAGGAACATGTACATGTGCATGGTTGTAGGCGTGTGGCTGTAGCCCCCTGTAAAAAAATTGCCTCCCAATTTCGCTACTGTAACAATGTCACTTTATCTGGGAAAAATGATGTGCTTTCCTGGTTCGTTCGAATCTACATGCTATAGCACTATCGTGTCCTCTGCTGAACAGGAGACAATGACGAAATTAATATTTTATTCGTAAAAAAGTTTTTTAAAAACTGCGCAACAGTCTCAAGAATCTCTACTGATTGATAGCACATACCAAAGGACAGTCTCAAGAATCTCTTTTGAGTGTGACAGTGTAACAAAATCACTTTTGAGTGTATATGTGTATGTACAGGTACATGTAGTTCCTTGTGTAGAATAAGGGGGCAAGGTTTTTGCTACGGACAATGCATTGTACATACGTTAAATAATTTTCAAAACGTTTTTCTTTGTCAATATAGCATATCAAAGTTAAGATCTGTAGTCAGTAAAAAAATTGCGCTGTATCATAAACTCCCTTTCAATAGGTACATGTACATGTGCATGGTTGTAGGCCGTGTGGCTGTAGCCCCCTGTAAAAAATTGCCTCCAAATTTCGCTACTGTAACAATGTCACTTTATCTGGGAAAAATGATATGCTTTCCTGGTTCGTTCGAATCTACATGCTATAGCACTATCGTGTCCTCTGCTGAACAGGAGACAATGACGAAATTAATATTTTATTCGTAAAAAAGTTTTTAAAAAACTGCGCAACAGTGTCAAGAATCTCTACTGATTGATAGCACATACCAAAGGACAGTCTCAAGAATCTCTTTTGAGTGTGACAGTGTAACAAAATCACTTTTGAGTGCTAGTGTATATCCTACCAAAGGACAGTCACAAGAATCCATTTATCGGAGTGATAGCATACCAAAGGACATCACAAGAATCTCTTTGACTTGTTTGAGTGAAAGGAAATGGAAAGGATTTTTTTTTAAAATTCCCTTTTGAGTGATAGCATACTGTAGAACAGTCGGTCTATCGGCATTTACCGTTGGTCTATGTTTCTCAAAAAATAGCTTCTTCGTTCATTTTAGATCTACCGTACTTATGATCCCTGTATTAAATTGTAGTGGGGAATTGTAAAGTGTAGTCCACGATATTCCGCTAAATTGTGATACTGATACTTGTACCATAGTATTTTAGGTGTTGCAACATACCGCACTTTAGAATATTAGATTTGGCGCTATTTTTCTACGTCATTCTAGTCATGAATGAGCGAGATTGATTGTCAACCGAGTGAAAGAAGTGTGCCCTTGTTTATAGATGTGTGAAAGTTTTCAGTTGTTCCGTATCATTGTTTTGATTTTTCTATCCCATTGGGTTTTGTAGGACAGACCCACTCACGTGATCTTTATGAGGTAAACTTTCCCCACAGCAAATTTTTCCAGGAAGCTGGTAATTAGTAAAGTAATTCACCCTAACTTCAACATGGTAAATGCCAGGCCTGTGCAACAGACACCATAAAGTGAACACAATGATTAAAGCACAAACCACAAAGTACAACCAGCTGACTGGACACAACCTTGGAGTGTTTGCTGTTCAAGTAACCCTAACATTACGTAACTGCGACATGGATTATTTACCACTGACTTGTGCACATTTCCAAGCTTGGCACTTTGCCCATGTTGAAGTTAGGGTGAATTATACTTTATCAGCTTATTTTCACAATAATTGTGTCGAACCCAAAGCCTCGATCATGAGAGTGCATTGACGGAGTGAGAACTCTAGCTTCGATCCCTCCTCTTTAGCTTTCCAAACCTCGGCATTCGGTAGACTGTATTGATTTGAGCCACTAAATCATAAAATTTTGAATATTCCAAATCACCCACAATATAAATTCACTAGTAGTGTGCTGTTGTTCCCTGTGAGCGTTCGTGAAAATCATCATCCATTTTCATCCCCGATGTACATGATCGGAGAATCTGTGCTGCCATCAGGTGACCTGATTTGAAACCCCTGAAACGACCACACCACACGGCTCCAAAAATGGCAGGCTGCCTGCCATTGGATATATACAAATGTATCTGAATACGCAGTTAAAATCTCGCCAGTGAATGTGGACACTTGTACTGAGGTGTGGTACAGTACCTGAATGTTTTATTTCGAGGAGCCTGGGCTTCCGAATTAGAAAGCATTGGTTCCACTTGGTGACTACTTTCAAGTTCAGTTACTTACCTTTCACCGTTTGCATGAACATGAAGGTAGTCAAAGGTGAAACTACTGTGCAAGAAATCATGTGAAACATAGGTGAAAATACCAGAATTCATGTGAAACGTAGTCAAAGGTGAAATCGAAAGTCACAAGAAATCTATCGATGAGAGAATTCCATCGGTGTATCTTACTGACATCATTAAATCTCCCATTCTTTTTGGCTTTTACATGTATAAAATCTGTATATGAAAATTAGAAAATCTAAGTGAAAAATATCTTTTATAGGATGCTATGATAATCTGCTAAACGATTACGGTTTTCGAAAACCTTTTCTGTGCCCGGGTCAAGTTTAAAGGGGAACTACAAGCTTTGTCCTGCCACCTGGTGACCGCATGATATCCACCATGACATCAAAAATCTTAGGAGTTGGGCATTATTTCCAGCCTCAGGTAACGGTCAGCCTTTCCCATTGGTCAAGAGTCGAAATGCTCACCATTGTGAAGCGACCGATTTTTTTGGGCATTGTGATGTATTAACGAATTTTAGACAGGTGTAAGAGGAAACAGTGTCCCAAGGAATATTTGTCGAGAGAACTAAAGATCATTTTTGTTTTATTCTAATCTGTTTCGATTAATTTTTATAGCCATGCACCTTAATCCCTCATGGAACAATAGAGGTCACTTTTTACAAGGGACATTCTTTACTGTTACACCTGTCCCCTTTGTAATCAATGTGCACCTTATAGTTGATTTCCAGTGCAGTTGCTCAGTCCGTAGAAATTTGTCAGATGAGTTGTGTTCCTGTCTAACTGTACAATATTCCGCACAATTTCTGATCCAAATGTACAAATAATATAGCTTTTTGGTAGGAAATTTGGAATTAGTGCTACGTTCTTTGGAAATAGGCCAGAGGAAATAGGAAGGAGTGCTGCACTTCCTAATGCTTTAAACTTGACCGATTTCAACCAAAAATGCAATTCGCTCACTTATAATTTTTTTACAACCAAAGAAGCTTAACCTCAAAAAGAATCTCCTCTAGTCAGGTTTGGATTGGTTACTCATGAAGTTGGAAAGCTTTCTTGAGAAAATCTAAGTAAATGATCAACATTTTATGAAATTTTGTAACGGTATCTATTTCTTTTCGTCTCTGACCGCGACGTTATTTCTTAGCCACGATAAAGAGACCTCTAGATGCAAATAGCACGTAAAATGTATCTTTAGATTTACACTTTGCAGTACCATCCTTCTACGATAGTCTGATAAAAATATGCATGTGTATCCCCAAGAAAAATGGTAATTCGTTCTGTTTATGTTTAATTTGTTGAGTCGGCGAAGACTGATTGAAAGTATCAATATATACGTACAAGTGAATGTGTAAAAAGGTATGTCTTGGGATAATGGCGTTTATGTGGATAAGTGTGTTGCTTAAAATAGATGTTGATCAAAATGTTTCATTTGTTGAATATGTAAATCTGTGTATGAAATAAAGATTTCTTTTTGAAAATAATTTCTTTCATTCCCATTGTTTTACTGAATGTCATTCTGTTGGTCTCATTATTTCCTTCAGGCCCTTCGTGTTATTTTAGCTCAACTGACGTAGTCAGCAGGGCCCATTATTCATAAAACTACATTGTATGTACTTAAGTCTAATTGTGGCACTTATCCTTTGTTCAGCACAAAAGATAAATATCACACTGACTTTGACTTAAGTATGTTTATGAATATGGACCCGGAGCTATTATATTGGATGTACGTAACTCCAAAAATTTATGAATTTTTGGTCGTAATTTATTCCTTTTTCACCAGATTTGTATTGCATTGTAACCACTCACTGCAGCTATCACCAAAATAGGCTACCGAGGGTTAACAATAACCTGGAATGTTTTCGGGCGATTATTTGGCACGTTTCGTGGAAAGATAACTAAAGACCAAAGATCAGAAACGTAAAAACGTATACATAAACTGTATAGGTCTATCATACACACAGCACACAACTCGATTCTGAAGAAGGTCATTTCCCGCTTCCGAAGTGATGAATGCTTTTATTGGCCGAGAACGTTTATGCAAATGAAGTCGGCACGTGTACCCGACTGACCTGACCTCGTGGCACACGCCGGCTCTATTTCTGCCACAATCAGTGTTTTGACGGCTATGCAAAGTAGTGGTACATTTGCTTATTGTCATAGCAGCACCTGCATGCCGAGCTTCCGACGGTTTTCGTCAACTTGCCACATCATGCAGAGTAGACTCTATTCTTGGCATGTATTGTATTGTATGGCGATGAGTCCGAACACAGCGTGTTCCTGGATCATGATGCGGCACCTGTTCACAGCCGACTCGCTGACGGCGGCGACACAGTGTGGAGTATGGTGTGTCCTTGCATTTTATCAAAAATAGATAAGCGGGCGCTCGCTTATCTATTTTTGATTTTATTGATGTACCAGTAGGCTTACAGCAGGTTTATATCAGCCCTGGCGTAATTGGATTCTCACTAAAATCCGCCACGTAATAGGCGTACTTTCTTTGTGTTCTCCAAATTTGGGAGCCATTTTTCTGACGATAAATTGAATTTGACCAGCTTCTGAATGATGATTTTGTGATGTAAATTTTGTGATGGAAATTTAGAACTTCGCAGGGCTTTGGTCTCGTTCCTCTTCATACACTCGAGTAGAGGAGCGAGGTTAAAACCCTTGCTGTGGGAGGATGTTCGGTGCTGTGTTTTAACTCACCGGTATTGTTATTCACCCAAAACAAAGCAAAGCGATTCACACTGTCAAGATATGTCTCTTTCAACAATTTGGGGTGGTCCTGATAAGGACCGTTGAGTGGATGCCCGGAAATGGGGCGAGGTTGTCAGCTTACTTCTTGGCGGCTTTCTTCGTCGTCTTCTTGGCCGCCTTCTTGGCAGGAGACTTCTTTGTCTTGGCTTTCTTCGGCTTCGCTGGCTTCTTCGCCTTGGTTGCTGTTGTTTTCTTTGCTTTCGCGGGTTTCTTCGGCGTTGCTTTCTTTGTCTTCGCTTTCTTCTTCTCGGCCTTTGGTTTCTTAGCCTTCGCTGGTTTCTTCACTTTCTTAGGCTTTTCTTCTTTGTCTTTGGCTGGCAACTTAAAGCTACCGGACGCACCAGTTCCTTTGGTCTGGACGAGCTTCTTGTCTTCGACAGCCTTTTTCAGGTATCTCCTGATGAATGGGGCAAGCTTGGCGGCGTCACACTTGTAGTTGGCGTTGATGTATTTCTTGATGGCGGGAAGTGAAGACCCTTTCCTTTCCTTCAGGTTCTTGATGGCGGCATTGACCATGTTAGCGACAGGAGGATGCGTTGATGCAACCTTTGGCTTCTTGGGCTTGGCGGCAGCCTTCTTCTTGGGCGATGCTGGAGCGTCAGACATGATTACTGTTGAGTACTGCTCGGATCAACTCAGGCTGAGTCTGCGTTCTGAACAATGATACTTCAACAACGAATGCGCGCATGATATGAACTTGCTGTGCCGACGTAAAAGAAACCAGTGATAACCCGGCGATCTTGAAAACAAAATGGCGGTCAGTGTATTAATCATTTTGTGCTTCTCTATTGGTGATATTCTCAAAAACAGCAAGCCTTTTGTCAGAAAAATAACAGAGAATTTGCACTATCTGAAAGCCAGGATATTTTCCTAGCATACTGCGGAGAATCATGCAATGTCATTTCTTTGGTGATACTAATTACAACACTTTAATCGGGTAACTTTGGCAGAATTTGGCACACTCTCTCATAACTTGTCTCGCAAAAGTCTCATTTTCATCACTGAGCGACTTTTAAAACCGTTTATCTTTATTCTTATCATTAGTTTATTAGTTCCACTTACTGGTCAATAACTTTTCAAGACAATGTGGATGTGGTTCTTTTTAGGAAACAGTCTTGAAACTTCGATAACTAACACAGCCGCTCGTAGGAAGCAGCCATCTTTCTTCATTCTGCAGATGAAGTCTGGGTGGTCGCTTAAAAATTCGTTTTTCTTGACAAAGTCGTGGGATTAATTTTTGATAAACATAATAACATAGTTCTCATATCATATATAGATTACAAGATTCGAATGCCACAGGCTCCCAGGAACCGCAATTTGGGACATGGGAGATTCGAATATGACTTGGCCTGCAGAAAGAAAATAACCCGCGATCCAGGAAGCCTCAAGCATAGGGAACCCAGGGCTGAGGAAGTTTCGTATTTCAGGAGTGCAAGCGCCCACTTAGGGCATTATAGCTACTCATCAAACAATATTGGGCGATATTAATGATATGTAGGAGGAAACAGGTGTAACATCTGTGATTGTTCCTGTAGCTCAGTGTTCCCCAACAATAGACGCGGCCTAGAATGGTTATTGTTGGATTAGTTGCAATGGTTATTGTTGAGTTAGTTGCCGCTTAATCCGTCAGGAGGGAAACAATATGAAAAACACAGAAATACGGGGAACACTGATCGACGTTACACCGGAGCGCCCGGAGAAAACCTACGATGTCGAGGAGAGATCGCTGCTCTCTACCACATAAAGCCACTTGCGCGACCGGGGATCGAACCCGCGACCTCAGTGGTGGCAGGCGCCGATGTTTCCACTGCGGCACCCCGACAGCCAAGTTTTTCTCAACACTATCATGTTTTTTTAAACGTCTACCCTACTCTTGTTTTTCCAAAAATACTGAGAGCATTTCTGGTCAAGACTAAACCCAATCATGATTTGGACCTCAGTGATCACCAGGCAGTGAGAAAAAAACTTGACTATCATCATCATCATTTTCATTACCATCATCATGCATATAATTATCATGCAGTTGAGCGGCAAAAAATGAAATTTTAGGCCTGTAAAGGTACTTTTATTGAGAGTTAGGATTTTCAAAGAGGGAGTAGAGCAGAAGATTTGGATTCAGATATGAGAATGACATTGAACTGGCATTGACTGTACAAATTAGCGAATTTGATTACTCCAGGCTATTTAAATTTTGGTATGCTATGGATCATGCAGTGCCCTATTTACTGGTCAGTGTGGTGCCTGGACATTAAAATCTTCGTTAAAAAAATATGTAGAAATGCCGATCATATTTTGGCATGATTTCACTGCACCCCGAAGTAAACATTTGCCTAAACTGATGTGCTAATCATGTTGCCCAGTATTAGCCTACATGTACGTTGGAACATTTAATAGTGCGGCAAAAAATAACCAGACAGAAATGAGGCTATTACTCAAACCCTCCCATTCCTCCATTCTGAGGTAAAATCAGAGGTGGAACCTAACTCCCCGGGCCGGCAACTCATTAGGCAAATGTTTGCTCGATTGGGCCACTAGAGGCACCTCCCAATAGGCAATTTGATATGGCTATTCTACCGAATACATAGTTAGGAGGATCTAACTGACGTACATTGCAAAAAGTAAAATGCATGTGTCAACATTTGGGCCCAAATTCATCGTTTCTCAGTTGCTGGCGCCACCTCTGGTGCAATTGATGCATTAACACTGCATCCAGGGCCCATTTCAGAATTTTGTGTCAGACATGGGCCTCTTGAGTGAGATTGATTCATAACAAGCTGCTAATTTTCTAAAATGTGAGAGAGTTCCATCGACAAAAAAAATTAATGAAAAAAATGGCAGTTTAAAATCAATTTCCGAGTTGAAAATCAGAATGGGTATCATTCGACCCAATAAATCAAATCATTGTTTAAAGGACCACTGTATTGCATCTTTCTGTCGACAGCCGGCGCCACCGGCACCATGCTCCAATACTGTAGTTAAGCCTTTCGCCCCAGTGTCCCGACGCACCGGTTCCCTTGGTCTGGACGAGCTTCTTCTCTTCGACAGCCTTTTTCAGGAATCTCCTGATGAATGGGGCAAGCTTGGCGGCTTCACACTTGTAGTTGGCGTTGATGTATTTCTTGATGGCGGGAAGTGAAGACCCTTTCCTTTCCTTGAGGTTCTTGATGGCGGCAATGACCATAGTGGAGACTGGCGGGTGCGTTGATGCAGTTTTTGCCTTTGTCTTGGCGGGAGCCTTCTTCTTGGGTGATGCTGGAGCGTCAGACATGATGATACTTTGATAGTTGCAAACTCTCTCGAGACCTTGTGAACAATGATGCTATACAGCGACGAATGAACTCCATATGAATGCGCGGTGCCGACGTAAAAGAAACTAGTGACGTCGAGACCATCGAGAAACAAAATGGCGGTTATTGTAATACTGATTTTTGTGTTTCTCGATTGAAGATATGCTTAAAAAAATCAATTATTTTAACAGAAAGTTGTTAATTCCTCGCCGTCATCTGTGTCCCAGGATATTTTTCTCAATGTATGGCAATCGACCATGGCGTGTCATCACTTCGGTCATTCAAATTATGCGATATTAGTTCGTCAAATCTGGTCGCATGTGACATGCTATGTGATATGTCCTGTCACAAAGTTCGCATTTTCTGCGCTGAATGATACTTTAAAATGTTTATGATCATTTTGGGTGAGAGTTTATTAATCATTCTTGACGTTCAGTATCATCTAAAGACTTTTGCAGTAGTAGTTTGTGGTGTAATTCGTCTTGAAGCTTCGGTGACTAACACAGCGTCCGCTGTGATGGAGTCGGCGCCATCTTGTTTGTAGGCCTATCTTGGCTGCATTTTTTCGGTTTGTTTGGGTTATGTGCTAGGCGATTGAGAGAGTGAAGGAATGAGAGGGTATCAGAATACGTCAGATTCAGAGATGGGAAAGACATACATGTATTGAACTTATACATTGCAAGTAAATTTGAGTTGAGTATGTGGACCAAAAATTTTCCACTCCGTTGTTGCATTGCTAACATTGCGTGAAAACTCTGGTGAATATAAAACATTATAATTGTATAAATACTGTATTTAATATTGCAACACAATACATGCCATAGTTGAACAGTGATTAGATGTAGTAAACTATATTTTTTTGCACTAGGGCCTACCGACATGGGGATGAAAAGAAAAATATGAAAAAGAACGACGTATACGAAGATCAGAACGAGCGAATTCGTTATCGCAGAGTGGAGTGGTACAAAACGAATATAACTTTGCCCTTTTTTGCCGGGCTTTTTTGATAGAACTATGTCTTGTATGTATAGTAGGCACTAGGCCGGGGCCCTCGACAAAATTTCACATCGAAGTCTGCATATTTAATCAATCAATCACAAATGNTCTGGAAGGTCTTAGAAATGAATTAATTCCAGAATACTATAGAACAAGATGTAATACAATAAAGATGGCTCAGTTGATTAATTCGCAGAACAAGAAGGTAATTACAAATGTTGCCAAGTTCATAAACAAAGGTAGGGGGTACTAAAGAATACTCATCTTTCCCTGACACCACCCATGTACATGATGCCTCACTTTTTACACGTATGTTTGCAGAATAACTCAGTTCATAGAAAAGTTATGATGAAATCTGTTATTTTTCATTTACAAATTATATTTTTCTAGTTCATGTATTAGTTGTAAAAAAACGACTCCTCTATGTATCACTGTACTGTGATTAGAGAGTAATAAATAATTCTAATTCTAATTCTGAGCCATCCGCCAGATATGGGCGTCTTCAGTGTCACCAGCGTCCTGTATCAGCGATCCATTCGTCACACACAGGCCTATCCGGTATGGACTGATTACCTCAGGATGGTCACCAATATGCAATGTATCACAGTGCACACAGGACTCGTGCGTGAGGGGCCATGTCGATACATCAGCCATGCACGTGAATGTGACATTTAGTCTTTCCCATCTGTCATGTCTGTCCCAGAAGCGGACGGACTGTACTGCAATATTGTGGAAAAAAGGATTCTGTGTTGTGTGCATAGGCTATGTGTTGTTCCTGGCGCGAAACATGGCATACTTTTTTAGTTATCCGGCTGAAACCAGAGATGGAGAGAGAGAGAAATTCAGCAAAAACAAGAAGACAGCCCCATTCACAGTTCTGGTCTTGGCGACATCCCAATCTGCGTCAGAGGAATGAAGCGTACTGTCATTGGCCGCTGAAAATAATTTCTTTCATTCCCATTGTTTTCTGAATGTCATTCTGTTGGTCTCATTATTTCCTTCAGGCCCTTCGTGTTATTTTAGCTCAACTGACGTAGTCAGCAGGGCCCATTATTCATAAAACTACATTGCATGTACTTAAGTCTAATTGTGGCACTTATCCTTTGTTCAGCACAAAAGATAAATATCACACTGACTTTGACTTAAGTATGTTTATGAATATGGACCCGGAGCTATTATATTGGATGTACGTAACTCCAAAAATTCATGAATTTTTGGTCGTAATTTATTCCTTTTTCACCAGATTTGTATCGCATTGTAACCACTCACTGCAGCTATCACCAAAATAGGCTACCGAGGGTTAACAATGGCTCATATGAATAAAGACTATCAAATGCTTTACCTTCAGATTTGTACAGCATCGCTTAGTGCATTTGTATTGCAAAATTCAAGTAAAAGCATTTACTAGTCATTATTCATATGACCAAATAACCTGGAATGTTTTCGGGCGATTATTTGGCACGTTT
>NMRB01000129.1:619488-630061 GCA_002633025.1 Notospermus geniculatus | reverse complement strand
CCTGAAACGTGGTGTGCGTGGCGTCACAGTTTGATCCGAGATGAGATGACGTCAGCGAAAACCCCGCTGCGGCGAGTGACGCTGCAGCGTCATGCTCGACGTCGTGGTGACGCTGCGTTCTTAGGCCCGACGTCATGGGTTGTTGACGTCATGGGCAAAGGTAAAATGCGTTAGAACAACAGACTTCATCTAATTAAACAGTTCATTGTTGGCGGATGACCCCCAAAATCAATAGGTTTCCGTGTAACATGCCTATCCACAACTCCTGAAAGTTTCGTCGCGATACGTGGCGTATTTTTTGAGTTATCCTGCCGAAACCACAGATTGGACGGAGAGATCGAGAGAGAGAAATCCAGTGAAACCAATGAAGACCGCCACCTTGTGAGGTGGTGGCGGTCTTAAATATAATTTGGTCAGCCTCCAGTCAAGTCTCTGTTAACATTTATTTAAGTCTGTAATTTTACAGATCCAGTCCTGTCCTGGGGACTCTGCTGCACAGATTTTCTGTAAAATCCTCTGTTATTTCTAACAGTGCACATCATGATGTTCACACTAAATTGTAACGATCTTGGAACTCTATTATGGTACGAACCCCAAAAAATGACATTACTTAGTTTCTCAATAAATGATGATCATCTTTATTCATAAGCAAGCTATCAACATTTTCCTAAATTTCAAGGTGTGGCAACATCGAGGCACCCATCTTGAATATCTTATAAGACCACGAAGTAATCGCGTGATAGGCAAAATACTCTGTTAGGTAGGCCTATTGCTATCTGTTTATCTTCACATGCATACTGCTTTACAAAAAAACACCAACATTACATCGGATGACAGTCATACACACTGTGCCTTTGAGAGAATATTGGTATTCATTGTTCAGGTATTGAAAGAGAAATGTGTCCGGAGTTATTGAAAACTATTTGGCAAAGACGACAGGTTTTCTTTACAAAAGAGGTAATGATATTCCGTCCCAGTTGTTCACAATGGGTTTTAGAATCGATATTGACCTGACATGAGAATTCAATATCGCCACAAGGAGTCACCGTGGCGTAGTGGCTTGGTATCTGGCTAACAGTCAGAAGGTGCCAGGTTCGATTCCCACTCTTAGTCTGAGACTCTGGCAAAGTCTCTTTACCTGAACAGTGTTTCCTCAAGAAATTATTTTGTGGGGAGTTAAACCATTTTTTTGCTAAAAACCTAGGTCACAGTAACAAATTTTGGCCTAAGTTATTTGGACAGCCTGTGTGTGGGGGGGGGGGGGGNNNGGGCATGCCCCACTCATCCCCCCTCTGCGGAAACTGCTCGACAGTCTCACAACCCCACCCAGGTTAAACGATGTACCTGTTACTCTGTGATAGTAACTTCGAATCTTCGTAAATGAAATGGTCCATGGACCATATGCTCAGCTGGGTGAATGTACCAGAAGAACAAATGACAAAATGAATCGAAATGTTCCAGGGCAAACCTTGCGTTCCTCGGTAATATGATTTTGGCCAAAATTTCAAGGTCAAAACATTCTTGCTTGAGTATATGACATATGTGCCAGTCCATTTTCCAAAATGGCCGCCTGGTAACCATGTACCTGTATTTCAGGTCCAATTGGATGAAAATTTGCTGTACACACACAGGATACGTAGACACATGACCACACTGTTAGAAATTATTGTAATAATTTTACAGAAATTGCCTGCAGCAGAGTCCCCAGCACTTTCTGTAAATTTTCATATGGTATGATTTATGTTTTCCTGTATTGGTTGGACTCAATTGGACTTTCCATAATGATGCTTTCTGAGAGCAGTATGAAAAAATTTGGTCAGCCTCCAGTCAAGTCTCTGTTAACATTTATTGAAGTCTGTAATTTTACAGATCCAGTCCTGGGGACTCTGCTGCAGGAATTTTCTGTAAAATCCGCTGTTATTTCTAACAGTGCACACCAAACAAGAAGATACTAGAAATAGCCACGAAACGTGCCTCCAAATTGCAAAATATTGAACTTTGACCTCTGTGACCTTGAAAAGTAGGTCATATAAATCACCCGTTACATATGTCAAACTGATATACCCGGGTATGCAGATGAACGAAGCTGCCAGACCTGAGATGTGGACTTGGATGAAGTGACTGAGATAGCCAGGGGCAAGACCTGTGGTTCTGCACCCTGGTGTCGATGCTGGACGAGGCAGGTTGTCACTGAGATAGCCAGGGGTAAGACCTGTGGTTCTGCACCCTGGTGTCGATGCTGGACGAGGCAGGTTGTCACTGAGATAGCCAGGGGCAAGACCTGTGGTTCTGCACCCTGGTGTCGATGCTGGACGAGGCAGGTTGTCGCTGAGATAGCCAGGGGTAAGACCTGTGGTTCTGCACCGTGGTGTCGATGCTGGACGAGGCAGGTTGTCACTGATATAGCCAGGGGCAAGACCTGTGGTTTGCACCCTGGTGTCGATGCTGGACGAGGCAGGTTGTCACTGAGATAGCCAGGGGTAAGACCTGTGGTTCTGCACCCTAGTGTCGATGCTGGACGAGCCAGGTTGTCACTGAGATAGCCAGGGGCAAGACCTGTGGTTCTGCTTCCTGGCATCGATGCTTGATGAGGCACGTTGTCATTTAAAGCGATGTACGCGAGCTCTGCAGTACTGCACATCGATAGTTGCTTTATTTCCCGCACGGTGGCAGCACAATATTGTATGAATGGAATTCCAAGCGAGCCATCTCATTATAACACCACGGAATTTACTATGACCAATCAGTAGCGAGGAGAGTGACCATGGTGACATGATTGACAGTGAGTGATGCCGACGGCAACAGGCTCGATTCATCCGCAAAACATGCAAAGGACGGTGTTGGCCGGGGTTCAACGACGTTCTGGAGGTACACTGCTAAAGTCTTCATTCGTGCTACAACAATTTCCTGTCTTCACACGCCGCCATCTGACTAAACTTGCAGCAGTGAGGTGAATTCTCTGGTCTGTCTTCCTCACACTTCGGATTTTTCCGCGCCATGTTTGTTGTCAGTCTGTCGATCTCGTTCTCGGAAATACCCCGTGAGATTTTGAAATGTTTCCGGCAGTAAACACTAATGTCGCCCAAATTCATTGAAATACATGTAATATTAATAAAAGATTTTTTCATGAACGTTTTATTGTATAAAACGTTGACGATACCGTAATTTGATGGTTCAAAGGTGCTAGAAATCACACGAGATCAGTTTCAAGAATCCCGCCAGCTATGAATGAAATTGGGGAGCTATCGCGGGTCGCGATAGTTGAACGAGATTTCATTTTCAACCTCGCGCGTACATCGCTTTAAGTGATGAGGTATCTTACTTGACCCTCTAAAACTGATGACCTGTTACATTTCATTATTTAAGTAGGCGACGTTGTGGGCCGAAATGACAATAGCAATAATAATGTTTATTGTTCTAAGGGGAAGCTATTATTGTACATTTTCATATTGCTTGGATCCAGGCCCCTCTGAGAAAAGCAATAAAGACACCTCCAGTTGACTGTTTTTATGAACCAATGTGATCACTGTGCTTCATAGACACAGAAAATGAGGAAAGTCCCAAGAATTACAGCTGAATTACATTACGTAATCAAGAACAAAGAAATTCACCAAACATGAAAAACCGGTACAATTTTCTCAGAGAAGAAGCATGTATGACACATTCAGGGAGTGGCAGCAATGTCACAAACCCATAGAACCTGGGGTGGCGAGGGTTTCTTGACCAGCACTTCATAGACACCATACACGCTAGGACATTAAAGTAGTTCCAGGAAGTAAAATCCAAAGTGTCATGGCCGCCCTGTTTTGGAAAATCTGGCAGCATTCATGGAATTCACTTGTGGAGTACTCTATATCTGTTGAAAATGTTGCTATCAAAACGGGTGGACTGGGTAGAAAAAAACAAAACTTTATGATCAGCATGTTGTTTGATCTTCAAAATGTAACATTTCTTGGGAGAGTGTTCCGACAACTAGTTTTTTGTTTCAGCTTATTAGCTAATTAGTGCATTCTAAGATGCCTCTCATTCAATTCCTTTCGACTGATAGACCCCACAGGTGCCTTCATTTTCGTCATATAACTTGTACTTTTATGGTATTTTGACATGTTTTATTTCCAATGCTCCAAAAATTCACAACGTCAGCTTGCCCTTAATGCCCGTGTCACACTGTCCCGAAGTTGACCCCCGATAGCCATACGGATTAATGGAAACTTTTGGAAATCTTACTGATAAGTGCCAGCCTGAAGAAGACCCCGGTTGGGATCGAAAATTTGCAAGATTCTGGAAGTTGACTTCGGGGCCATCTTCACGCAAAATTCAAAATTCCATATTCGTGTGGCCATCGGGTGTCTAATTTCGGGACAGTGTGACACGGGCATAAGCCACTTACATCAAAGAAGAATGATCTCAAATGGCTTTACATACGACATATAGATAAGATGATGATTCATAGATAAGACATGCAGTGTAAGATAAAAATCAATAATGGATAAGAGAGTAATATAGACGTGCAATGTCAATAATTAGGATACTAATCGACAGGCCTAATAGATATATAAGACAATTAAAGCACATAGATAAGACATGTAATGTAAGATAGAATAAGGTGAAATACAATTGAAATACAGTATAATAAACTAGTTGAAGATTGGAAATGAGTGTGTGAATAAAAAAGACTGTGGTCTTTGGAAACGCACCTCGTAATGGGAAAGCTCTACGGTTCTGTATTCGATGTGTTTGGTGGCCGCGGCCGGGAAGGTCGTCGTGCCTAGATTTTCTAAATACACACGTTCCCGGCAAGTTATAACATACAGTCTAACAAAAGGGCCCGAAGTAGTGAATGAAACGCAATCCTACAAGGGTCATGTTCGACAACTACCTCGGGATGGGGATCGCGTTTCATACATGGGAAAAACGACATGGGACGCCTGACCAATGTGGTTATGTAAAGTTACCTCCAAAGACATTAATTTTGTTACGCCTATGCGCTCTAATTGGTGGCCGGGAACGTGTGTAATTAGAAAATCAAGGCACGACGATCTTCCTGGCAGCGGCCACTAAACACGTCATATACAGTATGTTTTCAGATGAGATTTAAACACCTCCAGTGATGGTGCATTCGGGAGAGCAAAGGCAGAGAGAGAAAGCACGACTGCCATAAAACTCATGTCTATATCTCGGCTCGATGAGCTTACGTTCAGATATGGAGTGTGTACATCGTCCTGGCGGGAGATGAGATCTGATAAGTAAGGTGTTGTCTGGTTATGCAGAATCTTATATACAATGACAAATATCCTTCAACTCAATGCGCTGTGCTACTGGGGTTGAAAGGGTTAATGTCGTCCTGGGTATATACAAAGATTACCCAGGATCTCAATCTTCACTAAAACAATAACCCTGGGTGTAGTTTCGGTAAAGAATATCACCCAGCATCGTAGTATGACACGTGGATTCTAGACTGGTTCCCGCATCCAATATACCTCAAGGATAAGGGACCGGTATTGCCTGATGTAACGACGCAGTTGATTGGCTAGCTCTTTTTGATTTTGAATTTGTAACGTCGCAGTTGATTGGTTAGCTATTTGGGGTGTCAGGTAAGTAAGCTATTTCTCAGTACTTCTGTGACGTCACATTGTGGCAGCTTTCTGCCACAAAATGGCCGTCCAATACCGGTCCCTTTTTCCGTCTGAGCTACGTTGGGACCGAGAACCAGTCTAAAGTGGATTCGAGGTCATCTCGCCCGTGGTCACGTGACTACCTGAAGAATGTCGTGAACAGCGAAAGTCAAAAAGGAAGGAGGCTGTTACAATAGCCAATCCGTGATGTGATGAAAGCATGAACTAGTCTTTCTGTGCAAGTACGGTCTAAAACTTGTCTGACTCGGCCGGTGCGGTGCAAGGCGAACGAGGCGGACTTGCAGACTGACGCAATTTGGTAAGACAGAGAGCAGACCGAGTCTAGTTAAAAGCCCAGGTTTTTGACGAGAAATATTCGTACTTACCACAACCAACTGAACGGCCAATGACGACGAGAAACGTTTCTGAGAGAGAGGGCAGATTGGACTCTTCACTGCCCGACAGACGGCTATGTTATGAGAATTTGGCACATAAAATGTTATTACGGCCATTCCAACTTCCGATACGTATAAGTGTCATTATCGCGATCCCAATTTCACATCCAAGATATCACACCAGGAGATTTCAATGGTTCAATCTATGGTTGAATTTAGACCATGAATATCTTAGAATGATAGAAGGTGTTGCGTGCAGTCAGGTATTGAAGTTCTTGGGGACCACTGACTGTATGCTAAAGGCCGCCGTACACGAAACATTAGGGAGGTTTCGCAAGCGCCCCGGTTAGGCCCTACGACGACGTTTATCTATAGATAAACGTCGTCGTATGGCCTAACCGGGCGCTTGCAAAACCTCCCTATTTTTCTCCTGCGAAATATTTTGTAGGAATTTATTTTACCGTGTGTGACGGGAAACATCGTCCCATTTTTGTCGTATAGGAAAAAAAATCCACAAGTAGGTTCTGTCCTATTTTTCTTGTACAATAACATGCTATAGGGAATAATTCATATCGTGTACGCCGTGGTAGCTGATAATTTGTACAGCTGACGCTTTGTGCCCCTTTGTCCGCACTGTAATAGGTCAATCGTACAAAAAAAATATGACCCCGAAACGGATCATATTTTTCGTCACACACAATCGAGAGGTTAAAGCTGAACTGCATGCATAAAACCAGGGCCTCGCACGTTTAAAAAAAAACGCCCGCGCCACAGCGTGGGCAGTAACTGAAATAACCTGGGACATCCGCCATGTTTTAGTGGGACTCCAAACCGAAGCATGTACCGAAGCATGTCGGTGGCAGCACCTTATTTGCGTCCTGACCATCAACAAGTGGAAGTCACGCTGTATGTACATGTGCATGTAGGCCTACATACCAGAAGCCCATGTAGGCCATCGGTAGTGTACAGGCTAAGACAGTACACGCCCATCTCATGAAATGGTGGAACAGCTGTAATAAAACAAATATCTGAGAAGCTGGTTGTAGCCTACTTCTTCTAGGCCTGACAGACTATCATACACTCAAAAATTGGCCTACAGCATTCCCTTGGCAGATGTTTCACCTATCGGGCCCCGCCTATCCATACTAGGCCTCCGGAACATGAACACACTGAGCTAAGGGACAAACAAAAACACGCCAATTTAGGCCTAGCAAATATGTCATGAGAACCGNAACATGGCGGATGTCCCATGTTATTTCAGGTACTGCCCGCGCTGTGGCGCGGGCGTTTTTTAAAAACGTGCGAGGCCCTGATTTTACGCATGCAGTTCAGCTTTAAGAAACCGCTCCGTTAACGATAACACTAACGCTAACGCTATTTCTGACGTACATCTGCAATTAAAAAATAAAGTTAGCGTTAGTGTTACCGTTAACAGGGCGATTTCTTAACCTTTCGAATATCTTTTACGCTGCAACGTAATACTTGCTGGGAAATAAACGGGATCACCTACGGCGTGAGCTTTTGGCGCGTGAGTTAGCTCTCTATGGAAAACCAAACTGGTGAATGAATTGCCCATTTACAGGCAGATTCGCAGGGGGGAATCTAACGCGGAACAGTACCTTCAGTCGTTGTGAACAGTTCCTGGGATTTAAAAGTCAACTTTTTTACTTTCTACTGAAATCTTAGGTTCTTTTCCAATATTTCCTTCCAAAATAATTGGATCAGAAATCGTACGAAATATTTCGTACGAAAATAATGTATCGTGTACGGCGGCCTTAAGCAGGCGAAATATTTGTTAACTCGTTGATGTTGGGTCATTATTTGAAAAAAACTCTTTGCAGGGGGTCTGAAATGGGTCCAGTAGTTTTGCACCCCGACTTCTTAACCACACGTGACTTCGCAGCGATGTTTTAACCGAACGTATACACGACCACGCTCGTTACTTAGATCCCCAATAATGGGACCCTCTGCGACGTGACGTTCATGCTCAGCCGCGTTTTGAACAGGCGAGCACTGTCATTCCACTGGGCCAGTTTTTAGCGGTAGTATTCATTCTATGGACCGAGTCCAAATGGAATGAGTACTCTGGACTGAGTGCCCAAAAATATAAACAATAATAATGAATATAATATTAATTAAGGTAACATACGTACGGCTTACTCGATAATGCGGAATCTCTATTCCGCGGAATGGCGGAATAAACCTCGTTCTCAGGCAATACATGAATAAATATAGCTATAAAATACACAGCACTTATCCCGTGTAGTCCTGGATTCGAGGTTGAAACCTGGTGTCTCAGGGAGCATTCCATTATTCTCTGTGTAGGCCTACCGTCGTTGCTAAGGTGAATCGGCTGGCGTAGCCTAGCACAGCGTCAAACATTGTCAACACCACTGGTGATGACGTCAAAACGTCGTGCCGTGAAGTTTTGGCGACGTCGTCAGTCAGATTGAGATTGGATTGCATTCTCTACAGTAGGCCGTATGGATGATTCGCTTTGTTTACCCCGGTTTTCAAAGCAATAATCCAGCTGCTATCCATCAAGAACTAAGAGAGGTAGGTGATTGTTGAATTTTCGTGCGTCAGTGGTTTGTACGCCACACTGAAACTGTTTGAATCGAGAAGGAAATGCGGCCATCAGAGGGCAAGAGGACGTGCAGCGACGATTATGACGTCACCGCGACGACGAGATGCCGCCATTTTGGACGGCACGTCCAACGCATTCGTAGCGTCGGATGCCGTCCAAAATGGCTGATGTGCGAATTATGACGTCAATGATGACGTCACGTGCACATGGTCTATATCAGTTTAAACTAGGTCATCGCCATGGAGAAGCACATGCATGCCAGTACCGAGGCTATGCACGTGACGTCATCAGCGATGTGACGTCATGTTGGATGGAACGTTGTGACATGCTGACGCAGTGCATCTGACCACGTGCACCATCCATTTTCCATCCAACACGTGGCGTGATACTCATTGATGACGTATTTTAATGACGTCAGTGCATAGCCTCTTATAGGCTAATGTAAAATAACATAGGTTTTCCGTATTTTTTTAAATTATTTTTTCGTATTTTTTAACGTTTTGGGTCGTTTCATTTGGCCCGTTTCTTTTGAAACGTTTCAATGTTTACATACTAGGCCTATCCAGTTTGATTACACGTTTTTCGTATGATAAAAAAAGTGTCCGGAGACAATATTTTCAGTGAAATGTGGCCCAAAACTGTCGTGAATATTCAGATTACAAGTTTTTGGTATGGCCACCGGCTAGGCGGGGATAGTATTGAAGACCGGAATTGCAGTCAAGTTGGACATGTGCAGGAGGTTGGTTTTAGGCCTATGACTCTCTTTTTAATCAGGATATGAACGCATTCGATGACGTTTTTCACAAATCATAGCCAGCACATGGCGTCATAAGCATGTAACGGTACTTCATGTATCGATGTATAGTTTTGGGACAATCAAAAAAAACAACGGGAATAATGCATGCTCCCATTCCGTCTGTTCCGCGGAATGTTCATTCCGTTCCGCATTTTCGAGTAAGCCCATACGTACCAGATTCATCAGTGTCCTGAGTGTTTCCGCTTCATTTCAGATATTTCGCGAATGTCCTTTGTTTTTATTATTCAGTTACCCGCTATGTAATGGTCACATTTTTCATCTTTCACAATGTGAAGTGATGTCTGAACCATTCATTCCATGTGGAATACAATTCTCCTACAGTTATTGCCTAAAAATGACTTGGTACAATCGTTCCCGGATAAAACAGCTCCTTTATGGAAGGTAATCATCTGTCCATGACTTGACATTGCACTGGATAAGTTGTAGTTGCTATCACATTGTTCAACTAAGCTGCCTCCTACCAATATGTCATTCTGATAATCACAGGCCATTTACGGTCGTAAGCCTCCCTTGGAAAGTGCGAGGACGTGGCTGTGAAGACCCTGGGTGCGAGGATAACCATATGTACGCAAACGTGCAAAGTGTTCTACGTTCAGATGGATATTACAATCGGTCTAATTGTATAACAAGAGGCCCGTGGGCCTTGCGCTCAGCTGGCTATGACCTGCCAACTCAAGAGGCTGAAAGAGTGGAAATGAGATACAAGTACGAATAATGTGCCTTTTTAATGGTTAACAAGCAAAGCGTTCCTCATGGAAATCAGTTCAGTGGAAAGGGGTTAATATCACTTTGTGAATCGAAAAAGATATCTTATCAGACCATTTTGGGTAGGAAGGGGTTAATATATCTTGGTGAATCAAGATAGATTTCGTATTACACCCACTGGGTGTGAAGGGGTTAATATCACTCCGTGAATCGAAAATCTTATCAGACTGTGACTCTTATCAGACCACTTGGGAAGGAAGGAGTTAATATCACTTGGGGAATCGAGATAGATATTGTATTACACTCATTGGGTGGGAAGGGGTTAATATCACTTCATGAATCAAAAAAGATATCTCCTCAGATCACTTGGGTTAGGAAGGGGTTAATATTTCTTGGTGAATCGAGATAGGTTTCATATTACACCCATTGGGTGGGAAGGGGTTAATATCACTTC
>NMRB01000129.1:608398-619244 GCA_002633025.1 Notospermus geniculatus | reverse complement strand
CATAAGGCGATTGTGTATGATCATAGGGATTTTATGCCATTATCATAGGTATTTCATCTCGATATTCACTTTGTGCAAGCACCACCACATTTCCCATGATTCCTCATTCCTTGAACAAAAGAGCATCCAACATGTCAAAGTAACTGGCGCGGGAAATTCAAACAGTGCTGTTTTCTATTTTGTCAGCTAGCGCCCCCTGGAGAACAAATTTCGAATTAATTACCATCGCACTTGGTGCATCAAAAATCAAGCTCCATACCCTGTCAATTTCTATTTGATATATTGCTTCTGGGCTGAGTTATTGCGGTTTTCCATTTTACGGAAAAAGCCCCCTGGAGGACATAATGTAGGTCAAATCGCAATTTTTTTTGGTTCTGTTTCGTGTCCTTCCTAGGGCCTACCTCTTCACCAACTTTCATGACCCTGGGCCTTGCGGTTGCGAAACGTGCCAGGTTTACGGACGACACACACACACACACACACACACACAGACGGACGCCACTCAGTATACATATGACTAGCTCAGCTGAAAGCTGAGCTAAAAATGGCAAATAGTCAAAATTATGATATGCCATACTTCAGT
The DNA here is from genome assembly GCA_002633025.1 of Notospermus geniculatus. Taxonomy (NCBI): domain Eukaryota; kingdom Metazoa; phylum Nemertea; class Pilidiophora; order Heteronemertea; family Lineidae; genus Notospermus; species Notospermus geniculatus. Next base: position 618,661 of record NMRB01000129.1, on the reverse strand, counting down.
ACTTAATCACGAGTTTGGCATAAAATCTTTTCGACCTCCACTAAACTTTCTAAAGCCTGCTGCGCGGTCTATATTTCGAATGATGCTGTTCGAGTTAGTTTGTCGCACTGTAGGGAATGCAGTAAGGAATTTCATTCTGAAAACAAATTTTGTCAATTTTCTTTTTTCAAGATCCGAATAATCCCTAACCTTACCTAACATTGATGCCGGAGTTGACAACTGAAATCGGGGAAACATTTCGACCCTCTCTTTCAGTCTGGGATAAAGTCCCTTAATCCAAGGATAAAATCTTGCAAATTGCAAGAAGTCCCAATCAATGAACATTAACTACAAAAATAACATTTACTGTCTTAAATCATTTCAAATTATGGCTAATGTCCCTTAATTTATTTCCTCGCCGTTAGTCAGGGATAAAGCCGTGTGTTTGAATTTTGAATGAATCGGAACTTCCTACAGAGTGAGTAAAAAAAACTAGACACTTTTTAAAAGGCCCATTGTTTTATTGTGTACCAATATATACAATATATTTTTACTTTTACTTATGCAGCAACTCTTCCTGCGTCTTTTGGTACCAGTCATGCTTGATTGGTTTTCATGCATGACCCACAGGAGACAATTAAGGGACAAGGGTGAAATCTGATCTGTGCCAACTGATCAGAGCTGGATATGAACAAAAATCACAACAGATACCCTCTGTAAAACTTAACATTGACTTGCCAAGAAGGCCAAATGAGGCCTATGAGCAAGTGTGTGTGATTTGAACTAACTGATTATGTAACCTTGTCCCCGCATTTGTTTCCTGTGTGGTCATGCATGAAAACCAATCAAGCATGACTGGTACCAAAAGATGCAGGAAGAGTTGCTGCATAAGTACAAGCAAAATTATATTGTATATATTGGTACACAATAAAACAATGGGCCTTTTAAAAAGTGCCTAGGTTTTTTTGACTCACTCTGTATAGCAACGGCCACAGAGGGGACGATAATACAAACTTAATGAATGGGGAACTTCCTGAACCACAGCAGCAGTCTGTCGTAGAGGGATCGGGTATACGAATCAGCAGACCGCATTGATTTCCATCGTATTCTGTCGGTTATATCATTGAAAAGCGACACGATATTGTTGGAGTGTAAATAAACCTTTAGGTCACGTGGTCTCATGTCTCTGCCACCTTGATTTCTATTTCGGCCATATATACATGTACCTGGTATATGAAGGCACTGATGTTTTTCACCATGTTAATTTAAACAAATAAGGATGAAGCTGTATGAAAGTAACACTTACTGCAATAGGTGCATAACTGTACGACTGTGGGTAGTGGACGTGTCTTGAGCACCTGCAGTGTTAAACGTGTTGATGTAATTTGGCAGTACTAAGAAGCATCTATCTATATCGCCGTTAGGCCACATAAAAAAAGAAAGCTGGTGATCGTCCCCGCCCGACCCGCGAAAACGGCCCCGACCCCGTTTTTTTTCAGAACAAAATTTTTTTTCACCAAAATAACTTTTTTTTTCTATTTTTCCCCAAAACGTTCAAATTGCACTTTTACATATATTTTGACCATTGACATCACTTGTTCAGTTCATATCGCACCTGGGATACAAAGGACGCGATTTCAAGGCATTTGGTTGTTACCAGTAACTCATTCTTCATGCCAATTCACTGTGAATTTTTTTTTAAAACGCCTCCCCCTACCCACCTCATCCCCGAGAAAAGGACGATCACCATTTGTTTTTTGTTTTGGGCTTAGTTCGTTCGGCCCTTTTCCACGAAATTAGGGGCAAACAGGTGTGACAGGAATGAACGTCCTAGGAATGCATGTCCGCCAAACTATAGCCCGCTATTGTAGGGTTATGTTCGAATGGTCATGGTCTCCATAGCCATATATTCTAATCCCTCGCTGAACAATAAGACCGGACTTTGATTCCTGAGGGGGACATTGATCCCTGTCACACCTGGTACAAAAATGTGATTCATGTACTGAAAAGAACCATTAAGGAGGCTTTACTGTCAGCCTCGGATTTCATGTGGGAGGGATTCACCTTTTAATTCTGAGTCCTCAAAATGCCTTTTTACACGCTACGGCCTCGAGGAAACCTACCTCAACGCTCCTCGAGTCGCTTCGGTTCAGGATGGATTGATCACGTTTCCACGTTGCGGGTTCGGTAACCGGGCTCGATCTGGTTCGAGGTCAGTTCGTTTAAAGGAGCTGGACGTCCAAATTGTAAACACGATATTGACTAGTCTCGGTCACCCAGCCGCTCGGTCACCCAGCCGAATCTGAGGATCGAACGTTTGTGTCGCAGTACCTGCGGAACGAAACGGTTGGCTTCGCGAGACTAGATATTCACTTCAGTACATATCACCGACAATAGGTGGCAGCACAGCGTGGATAGAGAAACAGTGAGTGGTTGAGTGAGTTGCATTGGACTGGGCACCAGTCTAACGATCACGGGGCGCTACTGGTGCTGCCACCTTCACGAAGGAATAAAACTAGTTTGCCGACCACTGTTTGTAAACAAACTGGTTTGTTTACAACTTGGACGTCGAACTCCTTTAAATGCCTGCCACTAGACGGCACGTATCAGTCTCCTATTGCTGGGGGAAGGGAATCTTCATGTGAACAACAACGGCGTTGATTGCGGAACCGTTCGACATTATTAACAGTGTTATTGTCAGTACGAAATATCCCTATAAATCGATAAACTGGGCTTATAACAGCATGAACAGCGCTTGAGTAATCTTGCTCGTGATTTCGTGACAGGAAACTGACAGCAAGTACCGCGAGTGACATCATTCAGGTAGCGTGCTTAATCTCGCCAGAGGCCGGTGCTGGTCGGTTCGTTTTTACACGAGAGAATAACTGGCCTGCATCAACCTCCACGCGGCGAATCGACCACGTCCGATGAAGGTGGAGGTCAGTTGTTTCGCTTTTACACAGGAAAAAATAACCAAACCTTCCTCGATCCAGTCTCAATCCGGAACCCACCCTTACGGTGTAAATATGCCTATACAAACTAGTCAACACACACATGACACCTTCTTCCTCGTCAGAAACATGGATCTTTTTGTGGAAGTCATAAGCATAGCCGACCTCGCACCTCAAAGTGCAGATTCCAATATCGTAATGACTTTGAATGTGTACTACTCTTCCTGCTTCTTTACAAGTTAGGCCTACATGTGAAAGGGATGAAACTATGACCCATATTACGCTAGAGTACGGCTTCTTTGAGAAGGTCTCAAATTTTGAGCCATAACTGGTATGACCAGAGAAGATCAGATTCAGCTTCACTGATATCAAGAATATATAAGTACCAAGAATGTACAACTCAGTAATCAATCAAAGGGTGGGCATTAAGTTACTTTTTCTGATAATAGAGGGCGTACGGTAATTATAGGCCTTCTAATTAAATAACCAATGTTTAGATTTAAGGGTTGTTGACTGAACTGTATTATTTAGAATAACGTCAATATTCTTATGTAACGTTACAGGCATGTTACTGGCATACAAATATTTTTTTGATTTTGGTGAAACCATGGATTTGTTGTTTAGGTAATGCTGTGTTCACATTGTCGCTTAAAACGGGTTCGAAAACAGTTTAGACAGGTTAAAACGCTTTGCGTTCACATTAAAAACGCTTTTATACCGTTTTAACTAAACCGTTTTCGGACCTCCTCGCAAGCTGGTCTCGAAACGGTTCTAGTTAAAACGGCACACAGTCTGAACACGCTAAAACGGTTTAGTACAGCTAACCCAGAGGCTGCGTAATGTGGCGCAGATCTTTACGTGCCGATCATAACCAATTTCGTTCCAAATCGCTGTTATTTCCATGCCACATTTTATGATGGCTTCAACGGAAGAATGGAGATAGGTGGGCTGTGAGGAGTTTGGATCATGGATTCTGGTGATCAGTTGTTTGTGCCTTTTGTCATTCATTGTCATTTAAATTCATTCTTCTCATTGCATTATTGTGTCATCTTCTCTGCATTCTGGCATGATCTCGCTTCCTCAGATAGGTCAACCATGCCTTCAAAAAAAAACAAATTTGTTGAAGGTAAACATCGGGCGCGTTCGTAAACCTCCCCGAGGAAGCTCGGAGAAGCGCGAGAGCGTTCGGAAAGGTATGGCAGGCTGCCAAGGCTTCCTCGAGCCTTGCCGAAGTAAGCGACTCACCGAGTCGCTCACTTGAGGAAACTCATGGCATGCATTTCGTTTTCTTCCTAAGTCGGCATGCTGATTGGCTATACATATAACGACTGCATCGGCACAGTAGTACCTTTCCCCGAGGAAGCGCAAATATCGTTCGGAAATTCGCCTTCACTGGGCATGCTCACATTCCCCAAGAGAAGTGCCAGAAAATTCCTCGGGGAAGACTTCCGAACATGCTAATCGCGATCGCATCAATTCAAGAGATGGAAGCAACCATTTTTATTACCCGACAATTCATCAAGCTGAAACCACCACTAGAGTTCGACCTGTACGGCATTTTGGTTCCCGAAAAGCTAATGGAGACCAGTTGGCTAAAACGGTTTCGAAACCGTTTCTCAATGTGAACACAGCAATAGGCTAATGTGAACGGGAAGCGTTTTAGTTACGAAACGGTTTAAGTAAAACGGTTTCGAAACCGTTTCTGCAATGTGAACACAGCATAAGAGTGCCCGACCCTGAGATCAAGTACGATATCAATTTGTCGAAAATATGGTCCATTCAAAACTGCTCTGTAGCTCGGTTATTTCTGAGTGCATACAACTGCGGGAGGTGTCATTTTGTTGGTAATGATCTTCCCAACACAATAACCCTTCACAAATTAAGATCCCTTCAGTTACATGTTCACCAGAGGCAAATTAGTAAACTCACTTTTGGCACATATTTGGAGTTGTACATTCTTGGTACTTATATATTCTTGCTGATATGCATTCTGAGAATATCAGGCGTTCTTACTGCTCGCTACCTTCGTCACCGCAGACAAACCCCTGAGAGAATTCGCTCGAATCCGTGGAGTATCAAAGCCATTCCAGCAAATGTTCATCCCCACCATCTCATCCCACGTACGCCGGTGATTGATACACATGAATTACGCGGGTTTGAACAATGTTGACCCAGCAGGTCAACATGAAATAACTCCAGCCGCGTATATGTTTGGCGACGTGTGGCCTGAGAATGATACACATTCTGTGCGATGAATGTAGGGTAGGCTGAACTCAACTTATGTTGAATCCAGCGGTGTAAATAGGTTAATGGTCGGCAACCAATGTCAGCTGCTTGGCTGTGAATATTACAAGGGCCGTTATACATGACGTATACGTGTAACTGATCTCTAGTTATGGTGAGGTGGGGAAGCTGAGGTACTTCAGCACTGTGTTGTGCGTGACACTACGATACAATCTACGTGTAATGCTTGTCATCTTAAGGTGACTCAGAAATGGCGTTCGCTGATTGGGCGCCTTTCTTTCGGCGCCTGCTAAAGCCTAGGTCACAAATCCACCGGGCCCCGTACGATTTTCCCCACCCAGCGGCTTGCCATGGATTTTAGAGACTGAAGCACGGATCTAAGATGAATTAGGCCGAAATCGCCTCAATAGATAAGCGGAAATTAGACTGGATCAAATTTGGCACCGTAGAAATTGCCCAAAATGTCTGTTTTTACTCGCCGTACAGGCCCCGGAGTTGACATGTGACGTAGGCTTAACCCAGCAAATGTGGCGAATGCTCTCAGGGGTTTGTCTGCGGTGACGAAGGTAGCGAGCAGTAAGAACGCCTGATATTCTCAGGATGCTGATATGGCTCAGTTGACCTAAGTGGTCAATTGCCTGATTGAATATCATTTGCTCCGGTCACGACGGACTCGTTGGCAAAAGGCACATGTATTATATCTCACTGCCTGACACTGCAATACTGGTTTGATTCCACACTGCTGAGATCATCATTGCAGATAACGATCGTGTAGGCCAACCCCAGTGCGTGAAACTGTCAGATACTCTCCCGTCAAAGTGACCATACATGTAAACAAATTTATTATGCAGTTTCATAAAACGAAAAATGATATCTGAATATTATTATTATTATCCATTATTATTATTATTAGCAGTATTATTAGTATTAGTATTATTAGTATTAGTATTATTAGTATTAGTATTAGTATCAGTATCATTATCATTATTATCATTATCATTATCATTATTATTATTACTATCCCTTATTAAATCAAGGAAATTCAATACACTATCGTTTCTGAAACGGCCATCATCTTGATACTCCTCAAATGGATTTTTATGATCTCATATAAGTCGGGGAACAGCCATTATTAGGTTTTCTTCTAAAAACCACAATGATATCAACGTGAACAACTTGCATGAAGCATGATCGGGATGTTAAATCTGCCAGTGGCCGGGTTTGGCTTTTGGATCAGTTCAGACCGACTTGTCAGTTGTGCATGCCTGTTTTCGGTTGATCCCACATGTAGGCCTAACAGAGATCAACGTTGATCTGAGCTTCAATATGGAGATGATCCTCTCTGGTGCATATGGGCCTTTATACTGGGTCCTCTTCCGAACGCCGGTGTAGTAGAATCTAATGTCCCCCGATATGTGATGTCCCCCAACAATACATTTACGGATTAAGCGGCACCATTGAATGGAGGCTCATTGTTCGAGAGATGCGGTTGAGCAAGCACGGCCAATCACACCTTGAATCGTCATGAATAATAGGTGGCGTCGGTGTACTATCAGTTCAGACCCACGCGTATATTCTCGCGTGGTCTGCGTGATCGGGGTTCCCTATTGGACTCTAGAGAGACCAAGACCCTTTATCCTGTGACAAACAATGCAGGGGGACATCAGGCGGGTGGGGACATTACATGTAGTTTTTATCACACCTGTCAATCGGCAATTTTCTACAGCAATACATTTTGGGGCCCGCTGGGGTGCTTTTATTATGCATGAACCGTATACCGCAAAACATGCCAAAACGTCAATCAGACACGCCTCGCTTGGTGACCATTTCCACTCAATCCTAATCGGAGCCTCACCTGAAGCACTAACGCATACGAACAACCGGTGATCGGTATTCGGAAGAGGACCCAGTATCTACTGGACCAGGTCACATCTGCTGACTTGATTAATTCATCGTCTAGTGGCAGGTAAGGAAGAGAGAGTTTGCCGTTTTTTACTCTGCCAATAAACCCCACAACCAATGATCCTCAGGAATTCTCGTCTGAACTGAGTTCCCGTGATGCAATACAAAATGAAATTAATGCAGTGGTTAATGAGGACAAGGTGATCGAATAGTGGCTTAGTTAGGTGAAACACAAAAGATCCCCATCCAGGGAAAATCCTATTTAATTCTAAAATCGGGTTTCCACATGTCTGTGGAAGCACTAGCAATACGAAGGTGAAACTTACTACCAACAACATCCGGGTCATACTGTTCATTTTTGAATCATGCCGGCTGTCTTGGAGCCTTCTCTGCTTCGAAAGACCCTGTCTAGTCTTATAGATAATGGCGATGTTGCAAAGCATAATTCCTGTGAATGGTAGGGCAGCAGAAAACAATGGGTGAATTATCTGCAATTCGATGCCAAAATATTCATTTAACCATGACCATGACTGATAAAACATGGCAGTGCAGTAACCCAACGTTGGGCCAGAGATACCTGTTACAAGAAGCCCAAGAGATAGCAACGAAACCAGTGTCCATTTCTTGGTGCATATTGATTTCGCTTTCAGAGGAAGAGAAACACAAATCCATCTTTCGATTGAAATGAACAACACGTTCCAGTGAGAAAAATGTATGGTAAACCTGTGTCCGAAAAACGTCCAATGGCAAAATGCAGTGGTGTTATAAAAAGGTATGCCGTTAAAACTAAGGGCAGAAAACAAATGGCGATTGAAAATAAACACTGTATCCGCAAGGCTGAGGGTGACGAGAAGGATACGTGTTGATATATTACCAACCTTTCCAAAGGTGAGTACAACTATTGTCATGCCGTTCATTATTGTACCTAAAATCAAAATAGCGGGCTGCACATACCTTATGAACACGTACCCCAACTGCTGCGCTAACAACAGCGCGTGATCTGTCCATTCAGGCAGTGACCTATAGTTCTTACCGTCATCTAAAATTTCTGTATTACGGGTGACTTCAAATAAAGACATTATTTCTTTTTCAATGAATTGTCGGACTTGATGGATAGTCGTTTTCAAGTGTATTCAGGTAGTTTGAAATTAAACACAGATTTATCAGGGAATCAGTTCGAGGGAAAACTGATGGATGGAAATGATTCAAAACCCGTGAAAGAGAGACAACATTTATATTTCGTTTGGGTTCAATATACTTTTGAGCTATTTCCAAAATACCGATGATAAACAGGAAGTCAATTTCCAGAATCTTGGCAAATTTTTGACCCCAACCGGGGTCTTCCTCAGGCTGGCACTTTCAAGTCGGGCTACCAGAAGTGTAAATACGAAGGTAAATACCAAAATTCCGGTGAAGCGGATTCTAAATGCGGAACGATGTCATCCGTTACAACTTTCACATACTGGTCAGAGTCAGAACACGTCAACGGAGCGTTGCCATTCTCTTCATACTTTTAATTTGTGAAGTCGAACTTCTCAGCTAAAAAACACCATTGCTACTCATTTATACACGAAAACCATATCCTTCCTTACAAACCTGAGTGGCCTACATCCTTGTCGGCCCGATCCTCTTTCAATGAATAGCCAAGAAATTCTTCCATTTATTCTGGCAATTCCAAGGTAAAATAATAAAATAATGTTTGACAAAAGGCCCAGTGGCATTCCAAATGAGGAACCCGCGTGCCATTTATCCCGACAGGTCGGCGCTGCGAGCAGTGCGACCGAAGCGACGTCATTGACGTCGTTTTAGGTGTTGACGTTGCGTCATGAAAAATCCCCTGCACATTTTCTACAGGAATATAAAGACGTTGCATTATCACCATCCCATCTCTTCATTTTAAGGAAAAAACACCGAAAAATGCAGAAATTTTCATCTGCTACAAGAAGATATAGGGCCGTATTCAAAAAGGATGATCATCGCTTGATTAGGACTTAAGCGGGGAATCCACCATTGATTTTCTAGCTGATTTTGCGTTGCGACTCGCTTTGCAACTGGGTTGCGTTGCAACTGGGCACTCGATCGCCGTAGTGGACCAGCTAGACGTGATTTCCGCCAATGGAAAAGATGTGGTCAATTTCAGTCGGCAATCGGTCGGCGACCGGTATCAGTTCCTTGTGTTCGTATTCAGTCGCGAGTCGCAGGTTGCAAAGCAAGTCGCAACGCAGAAAATCAGCAGTGGATTCCTAGCTTTAGACGCGTGTAACTTCACCAAATGCACGCACTTCCACCACGCATTTGACAAAGTTACACGCGTCTAAGTCTTAAACACCCTTTTTGAATACAGCCCGTAAATTTTATTGCCAGGCGACTGAAACAAAAGGGTTGTTTTCACGCGCCGGTAATAAATGGAAATAAGGTCAGAAAAAAGAAACTTCGGTCGCACCGCTCACAGCACCACGTTCCTCCGGTTCCCCATTGATGGTGATTGATTCGTATGTGAGTTCCAGATGTTTGGTGTAACGGATGGGGGATGGAGGGGGGGGGAGGGGGAGAAATGTGTTGTGATCACTGACTGGAAGCTCCCTGACGAATCGTGAAGAATCAATTCGAGGCAATTCGGTGTCGCTTTGCCTTGTTAACGTTCACAGGCCAGATAGCGAAATGGCTTGAAACTGCATCTTATTCGCGAAAGTATGGCATAAATGCAACAATTGAAATGCAGACCTTGTAAACCGAGTTGACTGGATCTGTTTGAAATGGAAGAATCTTCATTTTCCTGACCTATGATAACAAAATGCAGTTTTACATTGTTTCCCCCCATTGTGTAAACTATCATTAGTCATGTTACCTCGCATGTTACATTATCCTGTACTCACTGGTCATTTTACAATGATGAATGGGGTATACGGTAAAATAATCGTATCATAAAACTTGAAGACGGCTTCAATATTGCAACTATTTGGTTCTTCATTTAAAAGCGAATTGATATCGAAAAAATTGATTTAGGAATAGAATTTGAAAGGGGACGAATTTTCGGGAAAAAATGTAAACAGACTTCTCCAGAATGTCAACAAATAAATGTTCGTGCATTCTGATTGGCTGAAATTTTGTGTTTACAAACACCAACCAAATGTAAATAAAATCCGCTATCAATTCGCTTTAATTTTAGCTCACCTGGGGTGAGCTC
>NMRB01000129.1:574184-607766 GCA_002633025.1 Notospermus geniculatus | reverse complement strand
GTCCATTCAGGCAGTGACCTATAGTTCTTACCGTCATCTAAAATTTCTGTATTACGGGTGCCTTCAAATAAAGACATTATTTCTTTTTCAATGAATTGTTGGACTTGATGGATAGTTGTTTTCAAGCGTATTCAGGTAGTTTGAAATTAAACTCAGACTTATCAGAGAATCAGTTCGAGGGAAAACTGATGGATGGAAATGATTCAAAACCCGTGAAAGAGAGACAACATTTATATTTCGTTTGGGTTCAAGATACTTTTGAGCTCTTTCCAAAATACCGATGATAAACAGGAAGTCAATTTCCGGAATCTTGGCAAATTTTTGACCCCAAACGGGGTCTTCCTCAGGCTGGCACTTTCAAGTCGGGCTACCGAAAGTGTAAATACGAAGGCGATTAAATACCAAAATACCGGTGAAGCGGATTCTAAATGCGGAACGATGTCATCCGTTATAACTTTCACATAGCCTACTGGTCAGTGTCAGAACACGTCCACGGAACGTTACCATTCTCTTCCTACTTTTAATTTGTGGAGTGGAACTTCTCAGCTAAAAAACACCATTGCTACTCATTTATACACGATGAGGATGACTGCAGAAAACCATATCCTTCCTTACAAACCTGAGTGGCCTACATCCTTGTCGGCCCGATCCTCTTTGAATCAATAGCCAAGAAATTCTTCCATTTATTCTGGCAATTCCAAGGTAAAATAATAAAATAATGTTTGGCAAAAGGCCCAAGGCATTCCAATTGAGGAACCCGCGTGTCGTTTATCCCGACAGGTCGGCGCTGCGAGCAGTGCGACCGAAGCGACGTCATTGACGTCGTTTTAGGTGTTGACGTTGCGTCATGAAAAAATCTCCTGTACATGTTCTACAGGAATAATGAGATAAAGACGTTGCATTGTCATCATCCCATCTCTTCATTTTAAGGAAAAAAACACCGAAAAATGCAGAATTTTTCATCCTGCTACAATATGATATAGGGCCGTATTCAAAAAGGGTGATCATCGCTAGACGCGTGTAACTTCACCAAATGAACACAATTCCACCACGCATTTGACGAAGTTACACGCGTCTAAAGTCTTAAACACCCTTTTTGAATACAGCCCGTAAATTTTATTGCCAGGCGACTGAAACGAAAGGGTTGTTTTCACGCCAGAAATAAATGGAAATAAGGTTAGAAAAAGAAACTTCGGTCGCACCGCTCACAGGACCACGTCGTGACGTTAGTTCCTCCGGTTCCCCATTGATGGTGATTGATTCGTATGTGAGTTCCAGATAGGTTTGGTGTAACGGATGGGGGGATGGGGGTTGAGAAATGTGTTGTGATCACTGACTGGAAGCTCCCTGACGAATCGTGAAGAATCAATTGGAGGCAATTCGGTGTCGCTTTGCCTTGTTAACGTTCACAGGCCAAATAGCGAAATGGCTTGAAACTGCATCTTATTCGCGAAAGTATGGCATCAAATGCAACAATTGAAATGCAGACCTTGTAAAAGGAGTTGACTGGATGTGTTTGAAATGGAAGAATCTTCATTTTCCTGACCTATGATAACAAAATTCAGTTTTACATTGTGTTTCCCCATTGTGTAAACTATCATTAGTCATGTTACCTCGCATGTTACATTATCCTGTACTCACTGGTCATTTTACAATGATGAATGGGGTATACGGTAAAATAATCGTATCATAAAACTTGAAGACGGCTTCAATATTGCAACTATTTGGTTCTTCGTTTAAAGCGAATTGATATCGAAAAAAATTGATTTAGGAATAAAATTTGAAAGGGGACGAATTTTCGGGAAAAAATGTAAACAGACTTCTCCAGAATGTCAACAAATAAATGTTCGTGCATTCTGATTGGCTGAAATTTTGTGTTTACAAACACCAACCAAATGTAAATAAAATCCGCTATCAATTCGCTTTCATTTTAGCTCACCTGGGGTGAGCTCTTACAATGGTGCAGCGTCCGTCGTCCGTTAGCAGGGCACGTTTCCTAACTGCTGGAGCTATTGATCTGAAACCTGATACTTGTCAAAAAAAGCGGTTCACTTTTTTTGGGACACCCGATATACCCCTAGGTCAGGTGACCTATGACACCAAGTTTCGGTCCGATTCGATTCTTGGCTTCGCCACCAGGTGGTGGAAACCAAAAACGCAAAAAAATGCAATAACTCCTGAACTAATGACTGGATCACCTCCAAATTTTTATCATAGTTGAATGTATCTAACGATGGTACAGTACATATATATATTTTGATTTGACCTACTTTTCAAGGTCACAGAGGTAAAAGTTTTAAATTTTGCCTTTTGGTGGCACGTTTTGTAACTGCGGGTGCTATTGACCTGCAGCTTGGTACATATATACCCCTAGGTCAGGTGACTGATGACACCAAGTCCCGGTCTTGACTCCTAGCTAGGCCACCAGGTGGCGGAAACCAAAACACAAAAAGTGCAATAACTCCTGAACTAACGACTGGATCGTCTCCAAATATTTATCATTGGCGTTTCTAATAAGGATGCATGACATATGTAGTGGGTTTTTGATTTGACCGACTTTTTAAGGTCACAGAGGTCAACGTTCAAAACTGTCATTTGGTGGCACATTTCGTAACTGCTTGAGGTACTGACCTGAAACTTGGTACATATATACACCCTTCTGTCAGATGACCTATGACACCAAGTTTCGGTCCAATTCGATTCTTGGCTTGGTCACCAGGTGGCCAAAGCCAAAGTCCAGCAACTCCTGAACTACTGTTAAATGGACTGTCTCCAAATTTTTCTCATAGGTGCAATGAGGATACATGACATATGTAAAGGGTTTTTGGTTTGACCTACTCTTCAGGGTCACACAGGTCAAGTTCAAAATTTTGCCATTTTGGTGGCACGTTTTTTCGCTATTTGCCCCTAACTTGGTACCCTCTATATGTACAGCAATTCTTTGCCCAATTGGAATGCAAATGATGGTTACCAGGCAGCCATCTTGGAAAATGGACTTTGGCACATATGTCATAAATTCTCAAGCCAGAATGTTTTGATCTTGAAATTTGGCCCATAATCTTATGACCCTGAAACTCAAGGCCCCTGGAACATTTCGATTCAACATTTGTTTTTCTGGTACATTCACCCAGGTGATCACATGGTCCATGGACCATTTCATTCTTAATATGTTTACTGACATGATTGGCATTGTAAAGTCTCGGAAGACCCCCTTCACCTTCATAACCCGAACGAGTGAGTATTAAAAAACATGATATTTTGGCCAAATTTCAAACTTTTGCCAAAAACACAGTTGTGTAATGATTTCAGGTTTTATGGCCTTAAAAGGTGTCCTAGTGGCCCTAGATTATGCGTATGAAAAGAAAACGTGGCTATGAAAAATATTCATTGAGATATGCCGGAAAATTAGCTGGGCATTTATTTTTGACTAAGGGTATGCGTACGTACGTACGTCCTAACGCACGACTAAATGACCCCAACCACAGCATAAGCCCTGCTGGGCCTTGCGGCCAAGCGCGCTAATAAAAATGGTCAAACGGTATTTTTATTTTTGTTTTTATTTCGACCACCTACTTTATATTTTCCATTGACAGATCCGTAAACCAAGTAATAAAAAAACTGAGGTCTAAGGTCCCAGACTACAGAGCACATTTTTAGCTCATTTGGTGAGCTCTCGTCGTGGGTCTGCGTCCGTCGTTGTCCGTTAGCAGGGCACGTTTCGTAACCGCTGGAGCTATTGATCTTAAACTTGGTACATTATATACATATTGTTACATTCTAATCTCTGGTGATTGGTTTCTATAGCCATGCACCTTAATCCGTTAATGAACAATAAAAGTGGACACTTTTTACAGGGGGATATTCTTTACTGTTACACCGGCGGTGATCGCATCATTCTCCAATACCGTAGTTTTGCTTTTCACCCCAGTGTTGGAGAATGTATGATTACAAAAGAATGCATATAGGTGGATATCCTAGGAACGAGAGTTACTCTACATGGGGCGAGGTTGATACGCGGTAGTTTAACAACGTTGTCAATAGAGGACAGATCTCCCTCAACAGGGTATGTTTAGCGCAAGACACGGAAAGAATAGCGTGCCCATTGATGCAATAAGAATGTTCTTTTCGCAGAATTACTGCAATGGCTTTTTTGTCCATCCTGGCCATCTGCCGACCACTTTCGCAAGAAAAATCTTTCTCGTTTAAGAAGAAAATAAGGATACTGGTCTAGTTTATAGGCGAAAATATATTTACTGCATCATATCTGTCATGTTTGTGACGTGTCATGCGGACGTTCCTGTTTTGGTCGAAATAGGCCGTTACTGATCTCGAAAGACTACCGTAATCGTCACGAAATACTGCATGCATGTCTAGCCGAAGACGACTGATTACGTCATAGTGTTCATTCAAACTCGATGAACAAATCTTATGCATTTCAAAGCCGCAGTATCCCCAGTAGTTAGCGTCTTTTATTCTCCTTGGGTACAAAAAAGCATACACTCCTAACGCTGCGTTAGCAATGGTCAAGTGTGCGAAGGTCTTTGGCATAAGAACTTCGTGTCGCCGAACTGTAGAGTGCCCGTCGAAGTTGCGAAGAACAATCACAACTTGAAGGGGATGCTTGATGTCGTATGTGTATATAAGAACAGGATGTTTCGCCTCACGGAACAAAAGCAACACTGGAAGACCGGGGTGATCCGATACGATTTTGATTGGCAGTGAAATCTGAAGAGACATATTATGCGAGAATGCATACGACGTTTTACCATTTTCAAATTTCTTGTGTAGGTCGTAAAAGTTCAAGGCCATTGTAGTTCCCGCGGACAGGTAACAAAAGAAAACCACTCTCAACGAATCATTCGGTAAAATAGGGACGGGGACTTTAGCAGTACCGACACGATTAACTAACTTGCATTTTTCGTCAGGCGGGATAGAGAACGTGGCAATCCTTTTCCCACTTGGTGAATGGTACACCCATATTTCGGTCATGATACATTTCCTGAGGGTTGCAAAAATAATTAGGAGATAGTAAAGATGGTGCATTTGAAAGTCCATTAAAGCCGTTTTACCTTTAGGTAGGCGATGAAAGTAGGTATAATTGTACAATACCCGATAAAGTTTATTTCGACGCGGAGTGTACTCCAGAACTCTCGACCAAGGCACTGGGTGTTCTAGGTATTCTACCGTTACAACTGGCTGGGCCGTGTGAAATGTAACAAAAAAGGATTTTTCCGTTGATCTAATTGGTGGTATGAACGACATACGATGACGTAATCTATATTTGTAAACTTTACGTACCTTTGAACACGATAATGAGGTTAAAGGCCTCGGTCGGGCGGGCGTTTCACGCCACGTTTTTTACGATTTCCACAGGGAAATGGACGACTACCATGCTTTCAACATGATTAATCCATTAGATTAGTCCATTTCTCTGTGAAAATCGTAAGATACGCCCCGTGGAGTAAGGCCTTGACAACACAGAGCGTAAAAATAAGAAAGGGTAGTCGTCACCGCCGAGCTAATAGAGATGATGCGCACCTTTCCGACTCCGACTCCGAATTCAACTACGAGAATGAATGGCAGTCCGCTATGGACATCCTTGATAAAAACGATTTGATAGACGTTTTGATTCGTTAAACACCGCAAATTGAAGGCAGAACAGTTTGGCCTTATAAATCAGAAGTGCGGATAAATAATGAATATTGAAGTCGTTATTCTAGTCGTAACGACATGAAACACGACTAATTTGCGATTTATGTGCACTTCTGATTACGAGTCAAAATTATTCTACCACAAGGTTATGGCATTTTACGATTTGCAAACCTCTATCAAATCGTTTTTATCAAGGATGTCTACAGCGGACTGCAATTCATTCTGGTAGTTGAAGCCGGACTCTGAGAGGTGCGCATCCTCTCTAAGGTATAAAATTCGGGAGCCAGCTTATCTCCGGCCGAGAGACGCAGCATAGGGATCGACTCGCTGGCATTCAAGTAGACTGGTTCCTTTCTTTACCGCTCCACTAAAGCGGCGCTACTGTCTGTTTTGCAGTAGCGCCGCGGTAGTGGAGCGCAAAGACAGGAGCCAGTCTAGCATTCAAGTCTCATATCACACGATCGTAGACTTCAGCTGAAACAAAATGTTCATTCATTCCTGGCGCCATCCGTGGAGGACGTTTAAAATGTATTAGTGAGCTATCTTTGGGGTTGAGTATGTGATGAATATGGAAAGACCAATCGTTAATTATTGGGTAAAATGTCACAATTTTCTCTGTAAACGTTGTTTTTCCTGACCCTTTTCTGACCAAACCGTCCTTAGGGTCAAAAATCCGTCTTAATCCGATCGCAGTCATCACTCTCGGTGTACAAAATAGAAACATCAGATGGGAAAATATACTAAAATCTAATTCGGCTCCTCCGCGAGTGTGACACCTTCTCAGGAGTAATTCCAGTTGTCTCGGCCGGTATTTCGTAACCCGATATTGATTTCTCAGAAGAAGATACCCAATGACGTACACTCTTTGAAAAATACAAACATGATCCCGGGTGATAACCTGTGGCCAGCCCGTCAAAGGAAAGACGATTCCATTTGTAAGGACAAAATGGACTCGACCAGTTCCGTTTGACAAGTTTATGTCATAAATGGTGGCATCGATGAAATTTCGAGGGCAATGCACGATGAGTTTTCCCTCATATCCTATACTTATGCCATGGTTCGATCCTGCATAAATGCATTTATTTGTTCTGGGTATGATGACGTTCCCTTCAAGTCTCCCCCTTTTGACGTCAAAAAGCTGGTAGGATTTTTCCTGCCTGATAGATGAAAAAACCACTAGGTAACACATGTGAATACTTCCTGCAGCCCCACTGATGCCATTTTTATAGAAAGAAGCCTTGTACTCAATTCCAAAGTGGTCCCTCTTTTTACCATACAGAGCAACATTCGTATAGGGTGTGTCCCCCGGCCATTGAATCTGTATTAATTTCCCTGAAATACTGTCTGCGTACCAGTAATCCCCCTTGCCTGACATCATTGGTGGTCGGATTGAAAATACCGTTCCACGTTTAAACTGAATCCTCGCTGGGTCCTTGAAGAACCATTAGACAAGCCAGAATAACCTGTCACGTGATGATCAGAATCAATAGCCCTGATTACACCCACCGGTATCTAAAATCCCCGTGCTTTTTGAGACACAGGGTTTTCCGAACCAGAAAAAACACGGCGTTGACAGGGCGAGCGGTTATACTACTAAAAATGCGACTGGTAATAAGTTCTGTAACCCGGCGATAGGGGCACTGCATGTAGGCAACTCTCCATAATCAAGTGGCTACTGGAGGCGTGAAATACATGTAGCCTATACGCATGCGCATGAGTCATCGATTTGCATGGCGTTCTGTCGGGGTGCTTGGAACTACAGGTAGACACTGAGATTTCGCGCTTACACTACATAAAATGCCCGTGTCTAAAATAGCTCCGGCGTAGCCCTTCGAACTCGCTGGGGCTAATAAGCACGGGGATTTCAGACACGGGTTTCAATCGTCTTCGACTCGGAAGCTTTCGGCAACCTTCGGGCGGCCATTGAAAGCACCTCGTCCGTATATAGCGGATTAAGTTCGACCACTATATGGTCGGTGAACAGGTCAGAAGTGATGCGGTTGTGTAGCGTTGCGCATACGGGAAATAGTTCGCACATAATTTTTTACTTAACTGATGTTTGTTTGCATAAAATGAGTTATTTCGCAATGAATATAAATATAAAAACGTTTGAGTGGTTAACTGTGCATTTTGCGACGATTTTTATTGAAAAATTCGTGTGCATTTAGGTGACTGTTTCTCCCTCCCCACCTCGATTACGAAATAACAATGGCCGCCATAGCTTCACCACTTGAGAAATTGAACGTGCTGTTATAACGTGACTAACCCTTCATCAGGTAATGCAACATGCTTCAACTCATTTTTCTATATGTAGCAACACTCACAATGCCTAATTGGCGACTTAGATCATTCAAATAGATAGATTTGAACAGTCTTGTCGAACTGATCTTCATCGAAGTAGTTCCCGGAGCAATATGGCGCTGTCCGATATACGTCAGAGTTACGATGTTGGCACGAATCGTTCTCTGACGTTCAGATTGACACGGGTCTATTTTAGACTCGGCGATTAATAGGTGTAACCGCAAAATCCCCGGGGGAAAGCACGGGGATTCATGTAGGTTATTTACGGTCGTGCCCTCCCTTTAATAATGAAACAAGAGCAAAGATGGGAGCGGCAGTGAAGACCCTGGATGTGAGGATGGCACAATAGGTGCTTTCACTCGTGGCTGACGAGAGAAAGACCATCTAAAATAAGGAGTCAAAGCCCCCCCCCCCCCACTCACACATTCGGGGGTCAACCATACCACATGCTCGTTCTAATTTTCTCAGGAAAAGGGGTCATTTTCGGCAGCACTGTTCGGGAACAAATTCCCGAAAACACTTAAAATAGGGGTACTTTGAATGACCTTTCTCCCGAAAAATTCTTTAAAAGGGGGCAAAAGCTTCTGTTAATCCCGAAAAAAATAATAAAAATGGGTATGAAAGTCCTATTTTCAATCAAAAAGCTTGTAAAAAGGGGGTGAAAATCCCTTGGTTCCTTCCATTAGAGAGTCTAATTGGATGAAAAAATGCCCGCTTAAAGGGATGGAAAATTTTCCTTGGTTCCTTCCAAAAGGGGGTCCTTTTCAAACTCAGGAACAAGCATATGTGTACCCTAAAATTTAGGAGTGGTGGGGAGGGGGCAGGGAGCCAAAGTTATACTCAGTATAATCTGCATTTACGTTACTGGAAGATTTACCAAATTACGCGAATACGATCGTAGGCCTATGCGATAAAACGACAAATTTCATCCAAATTTCACACTATTTTTGCGCGGATGATACCAAGAATCATAAGCGTTCTGTGTAATATCAAAAATAGATAGGATCCTCTCTTATCTATTTTTGGTAATATGTATATCTACAATTCCTGAAATGTTTGCCGCGATAAATGGCGTATTTTCTGAGTTTTCCTGCTGAAACCGCAGATTGGATGGAGAGAGATCGAGAGAGAAATTCAATAAATCAAGAAGACCGCCCCATTGAAATGGGGTGGTCTTAATGAATTACCTTCCTCTGAAACATCTTAGCTTGCGGATACCTCACAGCTTCGTGCTTCTCCAAACATGTCCCCCGCCGGTCACTCATCTGACAGACAAGACTTCCTTCTATCATGTCTATCGGAATCGTTGAGAAGGTCGTACATTTCATGACCTTGAGACAGAGGGCAGAACATGAAATAAGTGACCTTTCTTCTCCTCCATGACCCAAAGAAGGTGACCGTAAACTCCAGCCTGTCACGATAATTTGGTAAATAGCCTTCTCAATTACTTTCATTTCGGAAGCCGAAATGTTGTGGAAGTGGTAGAGCGTTGGTCTACTGCATCAATGTCCAATAAAACAAACCGGATTCATACTACATTTATATGTATATCTTTATGTATATAAGTGGCGGACCTGCGAAACTCTTGGGTTGTATTTAAGACGTGAAAACTCGGGTAACCATCATAATATCAGTGGCGCCACAGTAACAATCTCGCGACGTGAAGGACCATGCGAAATCGTCCGTATGTCTAGTAATCGAATGTGAGTGCACGTACTGTGCCGACCAGAAAATCGTCGAAGAGTAGGCCTAAATAACAATGGTCACGAGTAGCCTTAAAGTTGACAAGATAATAATTTGATATTTCTCTCCGCTTTTGCGACACGACAGGAGGAAGAACACGAAGCCGAAGTGTCGTTTTTGACAAGAGGCTGATCCCTGACGATATTCGCGGACGACTCTTCCTCAAAACTTGAATAATTGTTTTAATGCAAAGAGATCAATGGTTTTATTTAGACATTTCTTTTGTGTGATTCATTAATACTGCGTGTATTTTTGTGAAAAGGAATTGATTATATGAAAATATTGATTGATCGACCGATCGATCGACGTTTTGTCATATCTACCCAAAAAAACTCACTACACTTTTGCTGACAAATCATCCGTACGCGCCTAGAATAGGCCTTTTATACGGCAGCACAATAGGCGATAGAAGAGAGTTTTCGCAAAGCCCCCGAAACGTCAACGCGAACGCCAACCCCATATTGTTCGATGCCACGAAGAAAGCACCGAATGATATATGGGATGGGCCAGAAAAAACTGGATCGCTATTCATCTGAACACAACTTTTATATCTTTGTAACCATAGCCATGTCATGATATTTTGCACATCATATTCCACAGTTTATTGGGACATGTAGTGACAATTTAAGACGAATTGGTCAACCGTGCCAAAAACAGCAGCGATTTCAAAATAGCTGGTCAAACTTTGCAGCCGCTGCAGACAAGCAACAGTACCCCAGTGCCAGATGTCTGATATCTTGGTGCCGCTCTGTCTGCATGGCCTGAGAATGCCAATAACAGGTGGCTAGACAGTCCCCTGTGACCCATCTGGAAACAAGCAACCCGACATTTTATTTGCAAAGACGAATGGCCACCGCAGAGCCCCGATCTGAATCCTACGGATTACACAATTTGGAATTCGTTCTCAGGACAATGATGCAGTGGGATTCGTCCTATCTATGTTGCAGCAGACAACCATGTTAAATGATGTTTGACCCCTTTTCAGATGGGAAACCCTTAAAACTAGAAAACAATAGATTCTGTGGTGAGAACAGAATTACTCTAAATTCCCACTCACCTGTCCCATTCCTGTACTGGGGAAAATGACCAAATCCTTAAGTTGAAGATATCGCACGCTGTCATTGTTTGCCAGGCTTGGGAGTGGGACAAGTAAGTGGACAGGACACTACTCTTTCTGACCATATCCCCACCCCATTATCTTCAACTTAGGATTCATTCATTTTTTCCTTGTTCAGGAATGGGACAGGTAAGTTGGAATTTAGAGTATGCAATCAGATTATCTAACTAGAAATTGGCTTTACAGCCAATTTGAAGACCGCCACTGGACACAAGCAGAGGTTTCGACAGTCAGTTAATGAGAGGTATTGTTCTGGATGGTTGCGATGAGCAATGTCAGAACTGAGTACTTATGTTGGCAGTGGCATCCATGTATGGTACTTGCAGGCTCTGGGTTGGTTTCTTGAAAAATCCTAAGTTGGAGAAAATATAGTCTCGCGCAACCAGCCCCTCGGTCATACTCCGAGGTCGTCAGACCGAGGGTCTGGCACTGAACGCAATAGCACACCGCCCGGTTTCTATTTTTACCAGCGAAGGTCGGACAAATATTAGATAACAAGTAGACTTTACTGAGTGACCACATTGTCGATGGTGAGACAGGACAAAAGCAGGGTCGGACAAACACAATGAAATTGACACGTCCGACGTCACTCGGGCGGTTCGCTATTCTCATTGTAGCGACCTAGTGACATTATTTCGATGATTTGAAATAATGTCAGCTTCGCTGATTGGCTAGTTTCAAAATTTGGTGACGTAAGCAACAGGGGGAATATGGCGGCGCCCAGAGAACTTGAAGCCTGAAAATTAGTGAGGTGAATCGCCTAAATTTGTGTTGTCAAGTCAATTTATAGTGTCTTTCATTGGAATTTCAGGCAAGTGTATTTATATTCTTTCGACTGGGGAGGGAATTATGCTATAAAAAGTGCAGTAGGCCGAACAGCAAGGGGTACAAAATACTGTAGTTTTACACGCACGCTGCATACTTTTTGCTTTGATTGTGCATTGTGTTCTACGTCATCGGCGGTAGATTGTCCGCAATGATGGATTTTACAAGCAAAAGGTACCATCTGCCTCAGACTCTAAAATTGAAAATTGCAGAGTCTGGTGGCACGAGACTAGGGAAAATAATCTTAACTAAAGATTTTGTTGAAAAACCAGGCGCTGGTGTGGAACCAGTCTGTCAGGACTTTGCACTAGTTCCGGTGGAAACTACATGGAATCTTGAGCGTGAGTTCGACATCAAGAGGTCATCATAAACTTTTAACATACATTTAACATAGGCGTACAGAAGAAGTGCATTGAATTGAAAGGAAAAAATGGCATGTTTTATTTTTGTCATTATCAAATTGTACAAAATACAGATCATCTAACCAATGTTCATGTTGTGACATAACCCTCGCTGCTCCTGATTCCATCATGACTGTTGTCGACTGCAGACATCTCTTGTAGTTTGTAGCCAACAACATCAAGTCGTATGGCAGTAGGTTGCAAGATGGATCTTTTGGGTGCATGGTCTTTTGAAAACTTTGGCTATTTTCATCTTCATGCTGAAAAGAGAAAAGGAAGATGTGCATGTCTTGCCAGTAGGCCTATCTACCATGTCTACATGTATGTAGGCCCCTATCGGTGGTAATTTTTAGCTTGGCCTAGTGACTTGGTTTGACACAGGAAAAAGAGTCAGCAGTACAGCAGGCCTAGGCCTACCGGTACAACGAATGACTGTTAGTAGCATCTTGGAGTATAATTCCTCCAAGGTAGAATACATGTATGCAAAGCAGCGCACTGCACGTAAGCTACATTATCATCACAGCCAAGTAGACACTACACTACATGTACATAGTCTACAGACACTCTTCACTTCATGCACTCTTCTACTTTGATTTTGATCACAGTGACAATCTTCTCAGGCCGTCTGTACACGTTTAGTGATGATGCAGAGTATGTTGACCATCGCCAACGAATGTGCAATATGATACGATTAACGTATGCCAGGGGCTGTGAAATGTATAGGCCTGTCTGATTCACTATCATCCGTACATGTATGCATGCATTGGACTGGTGGTGGTGAGGGTCAGACAGATCTGATTCTGACCTGTCGATGTCTGACCGACGGCAGAACACCAAAAATCTAACAGAAAATATACAAATAAACATCACTTTCTGGTTGACATTGACGCCAAAGAAGTTAACTTCCGAATTAAACACTATTAAACAAAATTTACCTTCGCAGATGTCTCTATTCTGATGATTTCGAGAGCGTAGATGAGACGGGAAAGCACTGTTGGTTGAACGGACAGTAGCGCCACAGGAGTGAAGCGGCAAAGATGGGTGGAACGCGTTCTACTCGGGTATAGACTGGTACCCGGTCTTTCGATGTAGAACACATATCGCGGTTACATCAAATCCTAGCGGTGGCTCATTGAACCAAGGTAACTCGGGTAACGGAACGATGACGATGCGCTGGATTCTATTTTGGGCTGGCGGGGATTCCCGCACCGACACCGGCGGTCTGTTTTTTGGCGATAAAGTCGAAAAATACCCATCAAACGATTACGGGTTGAGCCAGTTAACGAACTTGACCTGTGTTTTGATTCGTCTAGAAGTCAACGTAAGTCTTAAGTTGATCCATCGCTGATGTTTAACCCCTTTTTCGGAGGGGAAACTCCTTAAAACCAGAAAACAATAGGTTGCTATGGTGGTTGCTAGGTGTTACATAACAGCTGCATCTCAACGTTTGTCATCATTGATGATGTTTTGGTCCAAGGTAAATGTGTGCCAAGTTTCAAAGAAATGTCTCTTACGGTTTGCTCAAAGTGCACGATCCACAAGCTGGTCTCTTATCCTTCCAGGCCCTTTCAAATAAGTCACAAACGTGAAAAATGAAAAATCACCATCGAGACCACACGGGATTCGCACCCCCGACATTGAGGTTGTTGTCCCACCACACTTTGCATTGCGCTAATCAAGTGACTACAGATACGGGGAGGGAATTTATTACCTGGTTCAGGACAATGCGGGTAAACTCGACGTTTGAGCCAAACTTGCCGTACTGTTTGCCAAGCCTGGCTCGATAAATAGCAACCTTCTTCTGAAAATCGCTTGTTGGTGGCTCCTTTCCGCAAGGCCCCCTCCACCACAAGTGTACGCCCGCCATTTTCTACCCTGCAGCAGTAATCAGCTGCTCTGCGAGCGCTGCATAATTAATGAGCTGCTTTGCGGCCGTTGGTCACAGCAGAATACATATTAGAGAGGTTAAGATCTTGAACGACAAACGACAAACGTGAACGGGAATGACGTCATTGTCGTTCCCGTGAAAAATTCGCGTATATCTGGTTAAGAAGTGAATTAACCAGGAACGTGAACGCCATCTATTGTTTAAGTAATTGGGCATGCATTGTACGTGTGTCGCGAACAATGGTAGTTTATACTGGTACAATCTCCGACGCTGAGGTCAGACGGTTTCATCTTACTGACTCTGTCACCTGCAAGTCCGGACTATTTCAGCGGAGGATCGTATATAAAGGTCACAGTGGTTTCCAGTAATGCAAATGGAATTGAAGTATTTCATGGTTTTATCCACAAACGAAACCCATGGGACCCAATTTAATTCTCGTTCGTATGCCACGTTCAAACGACAAATCGCCAGTTTCTACGTTCACCTCTTCCGAACTGTGGCCGAACTGACCCCTCTACAAACATTACATCATGCCTATTGGATTGATTCCTTGAATATGGGGTTCACAGCCAAGACCTCCATAAGAAGATCTGTCTAGGCTATTCATTCGGATCACCTGAGCTCAACACCTCCTTCAGGACAATAGATTTAGGAAGAGGAATTCCTGTACAAGAAACGGCGTTCAAACGCGAGTGGGTTTGTCACGTGCCTGCCTACTGACGTCACTCGCGTTCATGTGTGTCGTTCGCGTTCAGGATCTTAACCTCACTATTAATAGCTGAACGTGCACCCAAGGCTATACGCTTACTGCATACAGAGCAGTTAGCTGTGGAAATAAACAGTTCCATAAATAAACAAATTTCTACCTTCCTATTGCTGGCGGACGTAAATTTCGAAACGGCGCAAAGCTGGGACATTATTCACGAAGCTCTCGCAACTTTACTATTGTCCATTTGCAGGCAACTGTTGACCACCAGCCTGACAAAGGATTTGCGTACCTTTGAAATAACGGGGGTTTCGTGTATGGCAAGGGGGTCATATGAATACTAGTAAAGACTAGCAAATGCTTTTACTTCAGATTTGTACAGCATTGCCTAGTGCATTTGTATTGTAAAATTCAAGTAAAAGCATTTACTAATCTTCATTCATATGACACATGGTTTCTGTAGCAAAATATGATCTACAATTTCGTTTGGTATTTCGAACACTTCAAAGATTTTTAAATCTGTAAAAAATCATCGCAAACAAAATTTTCCTGTATCAAGTCCAGTTTTTAACTCCTTGATAAAGTGTTATTATAGAAAGAGACTTCAAATAATTGTAGGTTATGGAATAGGCTTCGCCATCCGAAATTATCACTTTGATAGTCGCCTGAGAGTTACTTCGAGGAAATTTGAAAAAGCCCGTGATTGAATTAAATTTTAAATTAAAATTGGATGATCTTCGCCATTAAACACACCTGCATGTGGAAACTCTCCTGCCCCCCCCCCTTGATTCCGTAGACTACCTGATCCTGCCAACCTGCGCGCTGCAGTCGTGGCCTGTTTGGTAGGACCAGTATTGGCCGCCATTTTGGAGGAATTCTGCCAGCGTCGTCAATAGGAGGTTTTATGTAAATTATGTGAATTCATTGAATTTTCAACACAGCAGGAATGCAGATAGAAGGTGACCTACATTTGACCAAGAAAATCCACCAGAATCACGAAGGTGTTAATAATAGAAAGACATCAACATAATAGTTCCTATGCTTATCACCTGCGCTAGCACCGGCCGATCAGATTCACGAACGCGATAGGAGCTACCGGTCCTAACATATGCAAAAGTCCGATGGGAAATTGTTAGGATCGGGTACCAGACTATTGATTCCGTAGACGGAACAATGTTTGTAACAAAATACTCAACATTTTACTGCCATTGATATCGTTACGACTGCCTGAAAAGTAACACTTTTATTCTGAATTTGCTTCCGATTTCTTCGCTGTAAACAGAGACTAATAAAAAAAACGACGTGTTTGAATATTAATACTCTGCTAATCTGATCCGGTCGCAGCCATTCACAACATGACCGCGCTGCTTACTGTGTTGTGGATTCTATTACAAACAGAGCCGAATCATAAACCGAGTTCAGTAATCGTCATACCTAACAGACAACCACGGAGTCATTGAAGTCTGGTTGGAGGTCTATCTGAGAGCCGGTGTGACAGGAATCAACGTCATAGGAATGCAAGTCCGCCAATAAATAGCCCGCTATTGTAAAGGGACTTACAGGTCGACATTGCGTCTTGAAGCAACTCCGATCCGTCGCAGATCAAAAATCCACCACGCGCAGGTCGACATTTCAGCGATTGAGAAGAACTCGGATCAACTGGCAGTTACCTTGAGCAGCACGCTCATGTCGACAGCGCGTCGTCCATGTGCTCGGTCCATTCCACTGCCGCCATTTTCTTTTTTGGTACACGTCACGTGATTTTCAATGAAATCTCCCCGTTCAAGCAACTAATCGATCAGTCGCAAGCAGGCGCAGGTCGACGGGTCTGAGTAGAACTGTAGAAAACTAGTCACCGAAAAGTAGAACATGAGAAACTCGAAGCAACTCGCGGCAACTAGCGGATCCGGTACTGCTTGGAGACGCAAGCCCGCTCAAGTCGACGAAATCGGCAACTGATCAGTCACTCCGAGTTGCTTCCATTGCCGGAAAGCTAATTGCTGCGAGTAGCTTCAAGACGCAATGTCGACCTCCAAGCCCCTTAAAGCTGACGTCTCCGAACAAAAAGCCCCCATGCGACCAACAAGAGAATTGCAAACGCCTTCAAGCACCTCAAAACGAAGGCTCAGAACATGATCTACCCCACGACGCCAGGAGGGCACCACTTTATTTGCCTTCAGGCAACAGAGCTCTCAAATTTCCGGTCACCTCTTACACTTCTCAAAGAAAAAAATGTAGTCATTTAGATCGGATTCGAACCGTCGACCTCCTACTTTGTAATTCACCACTCTATCCACGCGGCCAACGAGCCAGCTGACAGATACATGATTTGTGTTTGCTCGAAGACGAATAAGGTGGCGCCCTCCTGGCGTCGTGGGGTCTATCATGTTCTGAGCCTTCGTTTGAGGTGTTTGCAATTCTCTTGCTCGTCGCATGGGGGCTTTTTGTTCGTTCACGTCAGCGTTAAAGTTATATTCGAATGGTCATGGCCTCTATAGCCATGATAGCCATATATTCTAAAATGAGGCATGTCAGGTGACAATACAAATACGTACGTACGTGAATACATGTTAACATGCGTTGAGCACTGTTCCTCTCACATCAGAAAAATGAATACGAACGGAACATTTCAATTTACTATACCGACACCTGACGAGGACTATCCAACACTCAGAGCCTCCATTGCAATACTCCTAAAATATGTTTGGATTATTCCTGTTGGATTCGGAATCTCCGGGAACGTCATTTCCGGTTGTGTAGCTGCACAAGCAAAGAACCAAGAGGTAACCATGTGTGTTTACATGCCAGCGTTAGCTGTGTGCGATACTGGTGTTCTTCTTCAGTTAATATGGCAGTGGCCTCTTACATACTATGACCACGGGATGGAACTGCTTATACCAAAGGAGTACGTGTACAAGTGAGTAAACAATCATGACCATTAGAAACAGATGCAAGTGTGCCTCAAAATTCAAAACTTAAAAATACCCTGGGGGTGACAAATGTGTAGTGCCGCTGAATCGGTAGATGTCGTCCTGGGTAACCCTAAAGTTTACCCAGGACCAACCTGGGTAACCCTAAAGGGTAAACGTTTGTGTACTAAAGTTTACCCAGTTTGAAATCCTCGCACTTTTACACCTGCGGTCGAGGATCTTGAAAACGGCACTTAGTCATACATCAGTGAACGAAATCCATCAAATCGGCAAAAATGGCAGCCGATAACGTCACTCGTGTAGCTGCGGAGGATTTGCAGATGTATTTGAATTCGATCGCATCTTATAGGGACGGTCAGTTCACATCTAAAGGTCGAGAAACAAAAAGAAACTGGTTAAGTTCGTGGAAGGAAAATACGAACTGTTTGAAGGGGTAAACGTGACGTCAAACTGCAGTGGCTAGTTCGAGATGAACTTATATGCACTGGCGCGGGAAATTGCCAGCGGCGCTGTGGAGGCATGGGCACCTGTATCCCGCGAATTTCAAACTGGGTAAATTTTAGTACACTAAAGTTTACCCAGCATCGTCCTGGGTAACTTTTAGGGTTACCCAGGACCAACTTTAGGGTTACCCAGGACGACATCTACCGATTTGGTAGTGCCCTTCCTAGACATGGTATGCCTGGATCGCTCTGAAAATCGCCTTCCAAGTCAATTTAACATAGTATTGTAAACAGCGCTGCCAGACGATTTTATCTGATTTATCGCGAAGGTAACGTTCTGCGATAACTGCTTTTTGAACCTTACTTACCAGAATCGGGGATTTAGTGCGAGACAAAGCTCTGAAATTGATACCCAGCACTTGAAATATGTTTGCGGTATCATTCAGCAGTATAGGTTCAGAAAAGTTTTAACGTTAGCCACGAGCCTTGGACTCTAGCTGTAAATAATGCCAAAAATATTCTTATATCGTTCTCCTACACAGGCCCGTATTCTAGAACGTTCCTTTCGCGTTAACAGCGCCTTCAAGTCAACCTTTGGCTAAATTTTATTTCAACAAGAGGCCCATGGGCCTGGCGCGCAGCTGACATTTGATGCCTCAGTTTGATAGGCTAAGGCATAAGAGGTACTGCAGTCTTAGGACGGTTCGTGGATGATGTCAAATTCACCAAGTGTGCATGTTTCGATGGGATAAAGTCTGCAAATTATGATTGAGAGACTCGGTCCAATACAATTTTGCCAAGACTGAATCACATTTATTTTGGAAAGCCTACGGTTTGCATACATGTGTAAGAGAATAATTCATTTGTCTGCTGTGGCGAAGACTTTGCTGTTCTATGATTTCGACAGTTGAACCCTAATTGCCATTCCTATGTTATGTGGGCTGCGAGTGAGTTCTTCAAAATCAAGACACTTCCTTGCTCCTCTCTTTAGCAAGTAATAGGGAATTGCACGGATCTAGATATAGGAAGATTCTTCCCTCGCACGCGCCCGAGTTTAATGCTAGCATAACTGACTTGATCCGTTTTTATTGTAAAATGTACAGGGTAGTATCTATGAAATTAGTATCTGGGAAGTGTGAATTTTACCTTGTGAAACGGATCAAGTCAGTTATGCTAGCATTAAACTCGGGCGCGTGCGAGGGAAGAATCTTCCTATATCTAGATCCGTGCAATTCCCTATTACTTTAGCAACAGCAGCATCCGCGATCTGGGGTGCTTCGGCAACCAGGATCGACCTGAAATGTAGTGAATAGAGTGGGAAGGGGTTCAATAGTACATGCCAGGCCTAAAATCCTTGGTGAATCGAGATACATGTCAGATCATTATCACACCACCCTTGGTTGGGAAGGGGTTAATATAGCATGTACCGTACAATGCTAGGTATTAGACCCCTGGGTGGTGGGAAGGGGTTAAATTTTAATGTTGCAAGATAGGCATACAATCCTTGGTGAATTGAGATATATGTCAGATA
Organism: Notospermus geniculatus; assembly: GCA_002633025.1. Taxonomy (NCBI): domain Eukaryota; kingdom Metazoa; phylum Nemertea; class Pilidiophora; order Heteronemertea; family Lineidae; genus Notospermus; species Notospermus geniculatus. Next base: position 588,229 of record NMRB01000129.1, on the reverse strand, counting down.
CCGTACTTTATTAGACCACCCTTGGCTGGGAAATTATCAGTAAGGGGTTAATGTAGAATGAGACAATCCTTAGTATTAGACCCCCTTGGGTGGGAAGTGGTGAATTGATAAAAAGCTTATTAGACCCCCTTGGGATTAGGTGGGAAGCGGTTTATCATGTTGAGGTTCTTGGTGAATCAGGAACTCACAACTATTGACATCTTCACAAGAATTAATCCATGGTGAATAGGGAGCTATAAAATCATCATTGCCATTATTCTTGTTTGACTTTGACCTGCTATTCTATTTCCGCAACTCATAATCGGAATATGCCGAGGACTGAAGGGAGGTTTCGCACTTTCGCCAGACGTGTCTTCGGCAAAATTCACGGCAGTCCTGAAATTAGCAGATTAGGCGGATTCCCCATCCTACACAACGATCTAAAATAAGTAAAAAGTTTGCCCACGTCAACAAAGACATTGCCACGTGAAAATCATCTTCGTTGCATGCGTTGATTTTTCATCATATGGGGAAGAATGTGAGTTGTGGGTATTTTGTCGTAAGTTGGCTGACGTTTCATGAGCACTTCGACGAGATTCGAGTGGTGACAACCTCGTCCCCAGGGGTATAGTTCGCTTTCTGACAATATGGCGGTCGCGTCACTAACCCCTGGCATCAGCTTTGGATTTAACGCACGTGATTGGTTGACGGGAAACCGTCAAATATATCCAAGAATATACCCAAAGAAATTTTCAAAACATTTTGGATCAAACCAGAAGGTTATCTATATCCAAGTTTGATAATAAGGAAGAAGTCAATCTCCAGAATTCACGAATTTTCGACCCCGACCGGGGTCTTTTTCAAGTGGAACTTTACAATCTGAAACTCTAGAAAAGACTGAAAAGCACAAGTTAGTATTTCAAATTGATTATTTTGACTCGTGTTGCCACCTATACTTAGTCCAAGATTCCTGGATTATCAAACCGAAGCTGATTCCAGGGGTTAGTGAGCGAGTGGTCCGAGGTTGTCTGAGCGCACTATACCCCTGGGGACGAGGTTGGAGTGGTGATTCATGGTCATGCCAATTGGTCATTCTTAGTTCTCTCGCTACGATAGAGAATCACAGGCCTCTGACGTCATCAGAATCAACCCAGTGACGAGCCTTCCGCCTCATTACTTATTCACTGTGTGAGCCGAGGGCAGAGCAAGCGATCAACTGTCGAAACTCACAATGCCAGGGTCATTTAATTGGTAATCATTGCGTCATTAGGTTCTTAGAATGAAAAAAAGACCTTACCTAGCGTCTCATTGTTTAGATGTGTTGAACTCCTTCGAAGTAGACGATTGAACTGCTGAATGCAGACTCCTGGCCTTAGCTGTGAATTCCAATGACGATGATGTCAGACACTGGCAAATGATACGCTGGCGCAGAAGGCGCGAAAATTCAAATACCCCTGTTTTTTATTTTGTTGAATAGCGCCCCCTGGTGAACAGATCTGGCATTAACTTCCCTTTGAACTGATGTAGAAAATATCAACCTATCTATCCCATCACTTTTTGTCTACATATTTATCATAGGGGCTGAGATATTGCGATATTTCATTTTACACAAAACGACCCCTGGTGTGCCTAATATAGGTCAAATTGCGCTCATTTTTGGTTTCCGAGGAGAGTTCACCATGGGCTACCTTCAGATGTAATTTGGAGTCTCTAGCTACTACGGTTACAAAACGTTGGGCATAGTTGGACAGATGGACTGGTGGACTGCTGGACTGATACACACTGACGCCACTGAATATTTATTTGACTAGCTCCGCTGACCTTTGGTCAGCTGAGCTAAAAACCAACCTTTATTTTGGGGACAACGGACGCCTTTAGGTATCTTCCTTTAGCAAAGGTTGGGTCGTTTCAGGAACCTTCCTTCATTACAGGAAATGCTTTATTTTGCCTTAAGGAGGCCTTTAAACATATGTTGGTCTGTAGTGTCCAACTTTGTGGTAAAGGCCGACATTCACGTAAGTGAAGCTGAAGTGTGGTTCTTGAAAAGTATTGTTAAAGGAGCCTTTGGTAAAGGAGCTCGTCAGTGAAGGAAACCTCTATAAAGGTCAGGCCAATTTAAAGGAGGGTTTTAGAATACGGGCCTAGTTTTTCTATCTGATGAAAACTTGATCTATTGTGAATTAGGTTTGTGTTCCACATGACATCGACCAATCAGAATCACCCGGTAGCTCGGACTATCCCCATAGAAATGCATTGCCTTTGACTGATGTATAGCATGTACAGAGTGGCCTACTTCATCCTATACATAAACGCTTCAAATGTTGATTTCTTTTAGGCTCATGTTCTCCTTTCAGAATTGCCTGGTACATTGAGTTCACCTTCGGAATGTCTTCAGGTGCCTACTCGGCCATGATGTCATGTGACCGCCTTATAGCTGTGCGGTTCCCTTTGGCATCACGCCGCCTATGCACCGTCAAGAGAACTAAACGAATCGTTGTAATCAGTTTTGTGATCATAGCCTTTTTGAATTTGACCACTTTCTTTGCTTTTCGATACATTCGTGATTCCAAAACAGGTAAGATATGGCGTTGGAGAATACCTAGGGGCGAAGTTTGCCTAAACAGTTACAGGTGTTGTAGAATCTAATGCCCCCGCCTTCCTGATGCCCCCTGCATTGTTTGTCACAGGATAAAGGGTATTGGTCTCTCTAGAGTCCTATTCAATTGTACCGCTTAATCCGTAAATGTATTGTTGGGGGACATCACATCTCGGGGGACATTAGGTTCTATTACACCGGGACAAGGGAAAATAGCTCCACAGATCGTGACGATCTGCTGGAGCTGTTTTCCTCTGTCCGGGGTCATCCCTATACATCGTACCTCAAGAGAGAATCCGTGAATATGATTGGCCCAGACGCATCACGTGAGCGGTGAACATTTTTCAATGTCTCCCGCTCAAGATGCAATGTTCACCGCTCACGGGAAACAAAATGGCGGACGATTTTTCCTTTGACCGCTTCGAATATTTGAAGTCGCATATCAGGCTATCGAGCACCGATTAAATCCTATTTTGGTGTCGATTGGCTTAGTATCAGCATGTTTATCACGAATACAGAAAAAAGGCTGAGTGGAATAGAGGGAATAGCATGTTCAACAGTCATAAATTCTACTACCGGTCGCAGAGAGCCGATGTCAGTTCCTCTGGCTACCAGTTGAATCGCAGCAGCACTGCGCACGTGGAGTGGACTTACAGGTTTAACAGTACTGTCACGCAATGTAGGCCTAACAGAATGATACTACATCGCGTTTGGAAGAATATTACCACCTTTCCTTTGTCATTTATCTCACTTAGGCCTAGGCCTAGACTAGCACAGCTTCTTAGCACGGAATTCTTTTTTCAAATCGTCGTTGACCATGATATGCAATTTCCTCTGCAAGGTGACGCATCGATGCTCTTATACACCTTTGCCCCCAAGCTAAATTATTCCGCAGGGTGGAACTATTAACGAGTGACGTCATCCAAGATGGCCGCGCCCATGGAACCCTCGATTCCCGTGAAAAAAATCACATTTAAAGCGAATGGCTCGCGGGGTTTGTTTACATTTTTGGTGGTACCTTCCATAGAGAGTGAATCTAGCCTCCAGGCAAAGCCGTGCGCCAGCCATATGCAACACCTGTACAAATATGCGAATGTAAACACCGGGGACGAGGTTCCATTAAAAATTTGTTAAAATGGGTTAATGACGTTTTCAAATTCACTAGGTCAAGATGGACATTTTGAACTATTCCCATTGATTTTGAAGCAACAGATTTTGCAGAATACGCCTCCGAAGTTTGGCTGTCTAATGCATTTCCCATTAAACTAACATCTTTCTTTTGCCTTTTTCTCAAAATGGTGCTTGATATCGATGAGCAACTGTCATGGCGCCACAACAAACCCCGCGAGCCATTCGCTTTAAGTGCTTTGTTTGCCCTGTTCTACGGCATTCGCACTTCGTGGACCAAAGTGCACGTCAGAAAATGTTGTCCTGATATTGTTGGGGTGGGAAATTATAATATTAGAGGATTCGCTAACCTTGGCCAGTGACCCGCTCGGTTCAACTAGGCCATGAGGCCTAGGCCTGCCGCCTAGGCCTCCTACCTGCTTGACATGTGTGTAGAGCCTGTTTTGTCCGTGTTCTGAGGGGCCATGAGTTGTTTTCATCGTCTCGTGAACGTCTTCCTTCACGTTCGTGTACATCCATGCACATGGCATCCATTTTGAATTTGACAGAACCCACGTGCTATTATTTACTAACGGTACGTCACTCAAAATCGGAACATTCTGATTGGTTGCTGGACGGTTTACGCCGCAATGTTGTGTCCTTGCACGGAAAAATAGTGCGCCATTCAGAACTCGATAAATTGCAAAATATATTGGTTCTGATCAAAATTCTTTTTTTAAATAGACATGTTTTAAGTTATCAAGTTAATTTGACGGAAATTAAAGTGATTTTAAGCGTTATAAATATGACCTGCGCTCAAGCGCAGGGTGATGAGGTAGCTTTGTGGCTAAGGTGTAAGCGAGAGCATCGATGCGTCACCTTGCGGAGGAAATTGCATGATATGTCGTCTTCACGCATTCCGCCGCTGCCGGGCACGGCCGCAGAGACGGATTGTGACATATACATGTACACCGGTACGATATAGAAAATGGCATCCTTTCATGTCGGGGGACAGACCGAAATGTCACCCCTCGAAAAAAAACATTGTTGACCTCGGCGGCATCGTCAATAATGTTTTCTCGGGGTGACATTTCGGTCTGTCCCCCTCCATGGCGGGCGCCATTTTCTTAATGTCCCGGGTCCTATGTGTCCCGGGTTCTATGCGTGCCGGGTTCTATGTGTCCCCAGTTCCATGTGTCTGTCTCAGTAAAGATTGGACTTGTCCTCATTTTGTTCTCAAGTAGAAGTGGAGTCGACGAACTCATATCTGAATAATCATGGATGTATGTATTAAAGCGAATCGACAGTCGTTTTGTAAACAGAAGGACGATGTTTGTAAACATTGCCCTCACAGCCAAGCAGAATGCAGGAAATGAGTGTTTGTAAACATTCGTAAAGATTCGTCCCCTTTTGCATTCAATTTTTTGGGCTGACACATCGCTTTAACTAAAATAAATCAGTGTTAGCATTCATTATGAATTTTTTGAACACTTTTTGGTGATGTTTCCAACCATTATAATAGGCATCAAAATTCATAATAATTTTGTCCATTGACTCTTCACCAGGGCCTGTTTCATAAAGTGACTTTAAGCTAATGGTACCTTCAATTAAATGGAAAATGCATTGAGTTAATGGTACCATTAGCTTAAAGTCACTTTATGAAACAGGCTCCTGGTTTTTTTTCTTCAGCATCACCGTAGCTCCTGCATTTTGGAAGATTAAAAGTCTAATTAACCTTACAAAAACCACGTACAATGTAATTGTTTGGTATGCATTGAATATGAGTAATGATAGATGGGCCGTGGAACTACTGCTGTTCATCGTGGAAGTTGCACAATGTTGATTTATTTTAGTTAATACATACTTTATCCATAATGATTAAAATATGAGTTCGTCGACTCCACTTGAGAATAAAATGGCGACAAGGCCAATCATAATTGAGACAGCCGCATGGAACTGGGGACACATAGAACCCGGGACTAGAACCCGGGACGCAAAGGACCCGGGACACATAGAACCTGGGACATATAGGTTGTCCTGTAGGTGTATTTTTCAAATTGGGGCGTAGGTATCGAACACCTGGATCCACATCGACACACAAGGAATCTACTCCACGGATTAGAAGGAAGACATTGCTCTACTCGGCGGCCAAGACGTCGCCAAAAGGACCTTGATTTAGCTGGGTGGATTGGGTTCGGCGGCCAAGACGTCGCCAAATGCACCTTCATTCAGCTGGCTGGATGCAGGTGACTTCTGTCGAAGCCATCACCGCCATTCACACCCATGATGTGATGCTTTTTTCTATTTTCTCCCTCATGCACCGATCAATGATATGTCTGCCCCCCCCCCCCGTTTAGGGGGTCACCACTAAATTAGTGTCGAAAACGTGTTGAGTTCTCAGCACGAATTTTTTCTTACCGTCATTCTTATGTTGATCGAAGTAAAAAAAGGTAATGTCGAATTCCTGGCGATTAGGCCTACTTCAGAATTTCTTATAGAAACGACATAGAAAAGTTAAAATATTAGTAGAAAAAGCTGCTTAACACCTGTCGATTTTATTTGATTCCTCGGTGAATTAGTGTCGAACTCTGACCGTAGAAAAAATTTCTAGGTGTCGAATAAGTGTAGAATAATAGTGCCGACCCTTGAACGGGGATGGGGGGTCCAGACATGTCATTGACCGGTGCATCAGATACATCAAGACATTGTAAAGATAAGTCCATGAATTCGAATCGAACCTGATCACACACAATACCAAAATACATAGGTTCAGGTTATGTACACTGATTATTTCCATTCCGACTGAACCAATTCTTGAAATCCTCACAAGCTCATTTACAATAGATCTTTGCCACATTTCTACCAAATACAATCATTTCCGTTAGCAATGTGGTCATTGGCAATGTCCGGGGGGGGGGGCAATGGCACACAAACTCCGGGCTTAGGCGAGTCAGGACCGATTTAATAGAGGTTTGCTAAGCTAACCATTGGTTCCACCAAAAATAGATAGGCGTGTGAAAAAAGTACAACTAAATTTTCCGCCAAAAAGCCCCGTTTTCTAAGTTCTGTATAGCGCTTACTAGTATCCATCCAAACAGGGCTTTTCGCATGCCTATCCACAAACTAGAGGCCAACCCAATCACACACAATACCAAAATACATCATTTAGGTTTCTTTCAGGGTACGATACTCTGATTATTTCCATTCCGAGTGAACCAATTCTTGAAATCTTCACAAGCTCCTTTACAATGATCTTTGCCACATTTCTACCATTTACAATCATTTCCGTTTGCAATGTGGTCATCGTCAGGACGATAAAACAAGCAAACGAACAACGACGGAAACTGGAAGGCAAAAAACAAAATACTGACTCTCGTCAACGAAGTGAGGCACACCTTACCCGGATGTGCGTCGTTATTTCCCTTGCTTACGTGGTGACGTCACTTCCGTTCCGGCTTCACTACTTGGCAATGGATATCCCTGAGGTTGCCAGAATGTATGATGTAAATTCCACCTATTGGAATCTGAAGCACTTACTAGACAATGCGTATTTAGTGATTCTATGGTTGAGCAACTATTCAATTAATTTCTACCTTTATGTTGTTGCTGGTGGACGTAAATTTCGAAATGACACTAAACAGGTTTTTAACAGTTTGATGCGTTGTTGTAGAAGAAAGCAATAACGAGGTTTATAGAAATTATGCCACTTTCGTCTAATTGGGGGATGTTTTTTGCACAAAAAACACCCCCCAAACTAAGAACCCAGAAGGAGTAGTGTACCAAATTCAGTGCTCTGCCAGGACAGTTACATGAAACCAGCAGACCCCTTCACATCAGAATTGAGGAACACAAAGCATCAACCAGAAAAAAGGACTTAAAATCAGCTATATCCGAACACCTACAACTAAATCCAAAACATACTATTATAGGGCCGTTTAGACGACAAGCCAAAAAAAAACACATTCAGATTCGATCCAATTGGATCCGATCGACCCACATCGGGTCTCATTTGCGTTTGAGTGCCTGGCATGCTTTTGTGCAACACTCCTAGAAGACCCAACTAACTAGAATGCAACTAGGCATTTGGAATGCTCCTATCTCCTAGTTGGCTTCTAACTTATTATGCTTGTGCAACCGGCCCCTGAACGTTTGGATGTCCGCACTAAAGGAAGTCGAGTACAGTGACGAAACATGATGACGTCACGTCATGCGCCCACAGCAACGTACTAAAATACCCGAATGTCAGACAAAAAATCCGTCTCGCGGGACGTTGTAACGTTATGTCTGAGTTTATTATCATCTTATCATGGGACATCTGCGAAGTTTTGGATGGATATATGTGTAGGGAAAAGGTCCTAGTGCACTTTTATTTTGCATAGGCCTAAAGGCCTGTTTCCAACGGACCGTCTCCGCTGCGATTTGCTGCGCGGTAGCGGTTTCCACAGGCATTGGGACAAATTAACACGGCATGTATTGTTAAACCATCGAATGATTATCCAAAACCCTGTGAAAAAAATCCGGCGCCGCAAACCGCAGCGGAAACAGGTGCGTCAGGGATCAAAGTCCCCCTGGAATCAAAGTCCTGTCTTATTGTTCAGCGAGGGATTAGAATATACGGTTGTAGATACCATGACCATTCGAATATAACCTTACAATAGCGGGCTATTGTTTGGCGGACTTGCATTTCTAGGACATTGATACCTGTCACACCTATCTAGTGGAAACAGGCCTAAAAGGCGCAAGGCTTTGGCTAAGAACCCATTCACGCGATTTTTGTGTTCGAATCTGGTAGGAAGCTATGTCATTCGCCTTAGAAACCCGTTTCTTTTTCATGTTTTTAGCTCACCTCTGTGAGGTGAGCTTCTGTCATGGTGTGTCGTCCGTCGTCGTTAACAGGGGTGGCACGTTTCTAAACCGCTTGAGTTACAAATTTGAAATTTGGTGTACAGGTACCCTATGGTAAAAACTATCTCCGAACCAAAACTTAGCGATGCTGCTTGTACACTCTGGCCTGTAGGGGGCGCTTTGTGAAAACCTTCTTTTGGCTGTATCTCCTGAACGCTGTTAGCTAGAACCACGAAACTTTTATGGTGGGTTCCTCTGATGAGACTACATCACATAAATTCCGGGTTTTTTGATTTGACCTACTTTTCAAGACCACAGAGTTCAAAGTTCAAAATTCACTGTTTGGTGGCACATTTCATGGCTGTTTGACATAGAGTTTTGTGATTTGGTGTGAAGATATATCTAGGCACCCTGCACAAGTGCACCAAATTTCAACCCGATCGGACTTCAAATATTGCCGCCAGGAAGCCATCTTGAAAAATGGACTTTGACCCACATTTTATCAATAGGAGTAGGTAGGCTGTTTTAACCTTGTCAAACTATGTATCTAGGTACCACATAAATATATTGTAAATTTCAGTCAGATTCGACGTCAAATATGGCCGCCAGGGAGCCATCTTGAAAAATGGACTTCGACCCACACCTCATAATTAATAGCGGTACATATGTAGCTAGGATGCTTTAACCATGCCTAAATATGTGTCTTGGTACTGTCTACTTATATGCCAAATTTCGGTTCGATTGGACTTCAACATGGCTGCCAGGCGGCCATCTTGAAAAATTGACTTTGGCCATGTCTCACCGGTAGTAAATCTTACGATGTTTCAATGTTGTCTAAATATCTATGCAAGTATCCTGTACATTCCAAAATTTCAGTCCCAACGAACGTCACACGTGTGGCCACCAGGTGGCCATCTTGAAAAATAAATTTTTGACATCTGCGACCTATATGACCTAGACGGGAATGCAATTTGTTCACAAATACCTCTGCCATTGTATTCAGAAATTGTACTCCTTCTGGGTGCCATCACCTGAGTTTATGTCATTGAGTGATAATACTGATCAGATCATATAAATACTTCTTGGTGTGTTCAGCTTTATCTTATCTGTACTGATCCTTCAACATTCACCATGAGAGTCACAGTTTCACACTTACGGAGGCTTATCACAGAGGTGAGCACAATGGCCCTGGCCATTTCATTAATTAATACCTTACAGGGACCGATGTTTGTAACAAAATACTGAATATTTTTCTGCCATCGATATCTCGTTACGACTGCTTGAAAAGTAATACTTTGTTCTGAAGTTTGGTTCCGATTTCTTAGCTCTATACAAAAACTATTAGATGTACAAAAACGATGTGTTTCAATATTAATACTCTGTTAATCTGATCCGATCGCACCCACTCGCAACATGACCACGCTGCTTACTGTGTTGTGGATTCTATTGCAAACAGAGCCGAATCATAAACCGAGTTCAGTAGTCGTCATAACTACCAGGAACAATCACGGAGTCATTGAAGTCTGGTTGGAGGTCTCTCTCAGTGCAGGTGTGACAGGAATCAGTGTCCAAGGAATGCAAGACCGTTGTTGTAAAGGGGATTATAGGTCGACATTGCGAATCCGTCGCAGATAAAAAAAATACCACGCGCTGGTCGACATTTCAGCGATTGAAAGGAGCTCGGAGCAACTGGCAGTTACCTCGAACAGCACCTCATGTCGACAGCACGTCTTTCATGCCCTCGGTCCATTCAACTGCCGCCATTTTCTTTTTTCGGTACACGTCACGTGATTTTCAATGAAATATCCCCGTTCAAGCAACTGATCAGTCGCAAGCAGGCGCAGGTCGACGGATCTCAGTGGAACTGAAGAAAACTAGTCACCGAAAAGTAGAACATGGGAAACTCGAAGCAACTCGCGGCAACTAGCGGATCCGGTACTGCTTGGAGACGCAAGCCCGCTCAAGTCGACGAAATCGGCAACTGATCAGTCACTCCGAGTTGCTTCCCTCGCCGGAAAGCTAATTGCTGCGAGTAGCCTCAAGACGCAATGTCGACCTCTAAGCCCCTTAATACCCCCATCACACTGAGCTAGTAATCAGTGCGTTCTTGAAAATGTTGCCGAACGGGCTCAAACTTTGTGCAAGCGGAGTGGACGTTGTAGCAACTTTTTACTAGTCTTTTTACGAACTTCATGGACGGGCTCGGACGGGAAGAGTGCTCCACAATTTTGAGACAACTTATTTGGCCAACGTTACACGTTCTAGCCCGTTTTATGATTTTTTTAGGACGAGGCAGGACGTTTTGAGAACTATTTCAGTGTGACAGTACGGTACCTTTAGGTATTGAATACGTTCTTGAAAATGTTGCCGAACAGGCTGAAAATGTGCGAACGAAGTGGAAGTTGTGGCAACTTTTTACAGTCTTTTTAAGAACTCCAGAACTTTGAGGCATTATTTTGCCAACGTTACACGTTCTAGCCAGTTTTGCGATTTTTTAGGACGCGGTAGGAGGTTTCAGAACTACTTCAGTGTGACAGGCCCTTAACATGCGTTGAGCACTGTTCCTCTCGCATATTAATCAGAAAAATGAATACGAACGGACCATTTCATTCTACTTTACCGACACCTGATGAGGACTATCCAACACTCAGAGCCTCCATTGCAATACTCCTAAAATATGTTTGGATTATTCCTGTTGGATTCGGAATCCCCGGGAACGTCATTTCCGGTTGTGTCGCTGCACAAGCAAAGAACCAAGAGGTAACCATGTGTGTTTACATGCTGGCATTAGCTGTGTGCGATACTGGTGTTCTTCTTCAGTTAATATGGCAGTGGCCTCTTACATACTATGACCACGGGATGGAACTGCTTATACCAAAGGAGTACGTTTACAAGTGAGTANAGTTGCAGAAACAATCCCGCAACTTGCAATAAAGTTACTTCTAAACTGAATTTTTGATGCACTTAAATTTTTGCAGATACAAGGCCGCATGATTGATTGATGCAGTTGCAACTTGCATTGTTTACAACTTTATGCAAGTTGCAGTTATTTTAATTTACAACTTGCAATTTTCATCCGAGTCCGGTGTGACAAGGAACAAAGTCCCCCTGGAATCAAAGTCCGGTCTTATTGTTCAGCGATGGATTAATATATTATGGCTATAGAGACCATGGCCATTCGAATATAATCTTACAATAGCGGGCTATTGTTTGGCGGACTTGCATTCCTAGGACGTTGATTTCGGTCACAACTGTCCATAATATAGAACCCGGGCCACACATAACCCCGGCCACATAAACCCAGGGCACATAGAACCGAGGGCCACATAGAACCCGGGCCACATAGAACCCAGGCCACATAGAACCCGGGCCACATAGAACCCGGGCCACATAGACGTGGTCCCATACGCCCCCTGGAGAGCAGAATGTAGGTCAAATCGCGGAAATTTTTGGTTCTGTTTCGAGCCCTCCCTAGGGCCTAACACTCCACCAAATTTCAGCGCCCTGGGCCTTGCGGTTGCAAAACGTGCCAGTTTACAGACTACAGACACACACACAGACGGACGCCACTCAGTATACATATGAATAGCTCCGCTGACCTTTGGTCAGCTGAGCTAAAAATATCTTGGTGATGACAAGTACCCTTCCCAGACAAGGTATGCCTGGATCGCTCTAAAAATCGCCTTCCAAATCAACTTCACAAGTAATCACCCCAAATAGATTGTAAACAGCGGTGTCAGGTGATTTAATTTATCTCGAAGGTAACAATCTGTGACAACTATTTTACGACCCTTACCTGCCAGAATCGGGGATTTAGTGCGAGACAAAGCTCTGAAATTCCTACCCAGCACTTGAAATATGTATGCCGTATCATTCAGCAGTATAGTTTCAGAAAAGTTTTAACGTTTCGAGCCTTGGACTCGAGCTGTAAATAATGCCAAAAATATTCTCGTATGGTTCTCCTACATAGGCCCGTATTCTAGAACATTCCACGTGTTAACAGAGCCTTCAAGTCAACCTTAATATTTCAAGAACCAACCTTTATTTCGGGTCAACGGACGCCTTTAGGTATCTTCCTTTAGCAAAGGTTGGGTCGTTTCAGGAACCTTCCTTCATTACAGGAAATGCTTTATTTTGCCTTAAGGAGGCATTAGGTTGGTCTGTATTATCCAACTTTGTGGTAAAGAACGACCTTTACGTAAGTGAAGCTGAAGTGTGGTTATCTTGAAAACTATTTGTTAAAGGAGCCTTTAGTAAAGGAGCTCGTCAGTAAAGGAAACCTCTATAAAGGCCAGGCAGTATAGGGTTTTAGAATACGGGCCTAGTTTTTCTATTTCTGGTGAAAACTTGATCTATTGTGAATTAGGTTTGTGTTCCACGACATCGACCAATCAGAATCACCCGGTAGCTCGGACTATCCCCATAGAAATGCATTGCCTTCGACTGATGTACAGCATGTACAGAGTGGCCTACTTCATCCTATACATAAACGCTTCAAATGTTGATTTCTTTTAGGCTCATGTTCTTCTTCCAGAATTGCCTGGTACATTGAGTTCACCTTCGGAATGTCTTCAGGTGCCTACTTGGCCATGATGTCATGTGACCGCCTTATAGCTGTGCGATTCCCTCTGGCATCACGCCGCCTATGCACCGTCAAGAGAACTAAACGAATCGTTGTGATCAGTTTTGTGATCATAGCCTGTTTGAATTTGACCACTTTCTTTGCTTTTCGATACATTCGTGATTCAAAAACAGGTAAGATATGGCGTTGGAGAATGCCTACGGGCGAAGTTTGCCTAAACAGTTACAGGTGTGGTAGAATCTAATGCCCCCGCCTTTCTGATGCCCCATGCATTGTTTGTCACAGGATTAAGGGTATTGGTCTCTCTAGAGTCCTATTCAATGGTACCGCTTAATCCGTAAATGTATTGTTGGGGACATCACATATCGGGGGACATTAGGTTCTATTACACCGGGACAAGGGAAAATAGCTCCACAAATCGTGACGATCTGCTGGAGCTGTTTTCCTTTGTCCCGGTAACTATGTCACCAAACCTTCAAGAATCTTGTCCTGTAGGTGTATTTTTCATATTGGGGCCTACGTATCGAACACCTGGACCCACATCGACACACAAGGAATCTACTCTACGTATTAGAAGGAAGACACTGATATTCGACTCGGCGGACAAGACGTCGCCAAAAGCACTTTCATTCAGCTGGCTGGATGCAGGTGACTTCTGTCGAAGTTATCACCGCCATTCACATCCATATGATGCTTTTTTCTGTTTTCCCCCTCATGCACCGATCAATGATATGTCTGCCCCCCCCCCCGTTCAGGGGTCACCACTAAATTAGTGCCGAAAACGTGTCGAGTTCCGTGCGCTCCTTCTTTTCTTACCGTCGTTCTTTTGTCGACCAAAAAATAGGTAATGTCGAATCCCTGGCGATTAGGCCACATAAAAAAAATCTTTAGTTTAGCATCAGCGCCCGCCTCGAATTTTCTCGCCGCCTCAAAAAA
>NMRB01000129.1:545426-573592 GCA_002633025.1 Notospermus geniculatus | reverse complement strand
GGGGGGGGGGGGGGGGGGGGGGGGGGGGGGGGGGGGGGGGGTTTCAATGACACACAAACTCCAGGACCGATTGAATAGACGTTTGGTAAGCTAACCATTGGTTCCACCAAAAATAGATAGGCGTGCGAAAAAAGTACAACTAACTTTTTCAGCAAAAAGCCCCGTTTTCTACGCTCTGTATAGCGCTTACTATCCATCCAAACAGGGCTTTTGGGTGAAAATCTAGTTGTACACTTTTCGCGTGCCTATCTATTTTTGGTGGAACCAATGGTTAGCTTAGCAAACGTCGATTAAATCGGCCCTTAGGGCGTTAACTCCAAAAACTAGAAGCCAACCCGATCACACACAATACCAAAATACATCATGTAGGTTTCTTTCAGGTTACGACACTCTGATTATTTCCATTCCGAGTGAACCAATTCTTGAAATCCTCACAAGCTCATTTACAATGATCTTTGCAACATTTCTACCGTTTACAATCATTTCTGTTTGCAATGTGGTCATTGTCAGGACGATAAAACAAGCAAATGAACAACGACGGAAACTGGAAGGCAGAAAACAAAATACTGACTCTCGCCAACGAAGTGAGGCACACCTTACCCGGATGTGCATCGTTATTTCCGTTGCTTACGTGGTGACGTCACTTCCGCTCCGGCTTCACTACTTGGTAATGGATATCCCGGAGGTTGCCAGAATGTATGACGTAAACTCCACCTATTGGAATCTGAAACACTTACTAGATAACGCGTATTTAGTGATACTCTGGTTGAGCAACTATTCAATTAATTTCTATCTTTATGTTGTTGCTGGTGGACGTAAATTTCGAAATGACACTAAACAGGTTTTTAACAGTTTGATGCGTTGTTGTAGAAGAAAGCAATAACGAGTTCAGGGACGGATCCAGGATTTCGGGAAAGAGGGGGCGCCTTGTGCTAGATACATTGAAATCTGCGGTCAATTTCAATGATTTGCTCCAAATTTCATAATTTCACGGTCAATTTTAAAGATTTGTCGGCCGAAAGGGGGGGCGTGCGCCGGGTGCGCCCCCCCTTGGATCCGCGCCTGGAGTTTACACTGTTTTGTAAAGAAGTGACTCAGGACTTTCGATTACCAGCAAGTCACTACACCCTATACTTCTACTCCCATTTTGGGCACATTGAAAAGTTCGAAAATAAGGGGCAAATTTAGAGAACTGCATGGCAAGTTGTGGAACCTAACTGTCGCTGAATGGGTTAATGTCGTCCTTGGCTGGGTTGCATAAAACTCATGTTAGCGCTAACTTGGTGTTAGCGCTAACTTTATGTTAAATGACGTAAAAAGACAAGGGATTTTTACGTCATCTAACATAAAGTTAGCGCTAACGCCAAGTTAGCGCTACCGTGAGTTTTGTGCAACCGGCCCCTGGGTATACCTTATGTTTACGCAGGATCATCCTGGGTAATCCTTTTCTTTACCCAGGATGATCCTGGGTGAACATCAGGACCCTTAACTTCAGCCAGCCAGGAGTTCCCGCCGAACCGGGCAAATCGTTAACTTTGCGTCCGAGGATGGAATTTGGCACGTTCGTCACGATGCAATCGCGAAATGCACTGTGCGTAACTACAGCTGTGATTTGATTTTGTTGATTTTGCATCCTTTGTTTGAGATTTCATGCCTTGAAGAATCTAATATGGACTTGATCATGACCGAGTATGCTTCTGATGATGAAGACGCTGCGGATGATAAAAATGTGGAGAGACTGTTGCTACACTGTGCTGTCGGTGGTCCGGCACTGGAGGAACTTAAAAAACATGCCTGGCGTTCAGCTAGTTAAAAACAAAAATCAAACGAAACTGATAACGGTGGTGCCTGAAGCTGAACGAAGTGCCTCAGAAACTCGTCACGGAGTAAGAAATGGACGAGAGGTGATTCAGTGCAAGAATAGGTTCAGTGACAGTTATGTCTCGACTGCCGAAACTGCATGAAAATGAAATTTACTTTTCCGCTCGAGAGAATCACCAGATATTTGAAATGTATTTTTTGTTGGAAAATGAATATTTTAGTCCTGCGGCAATCGATTCGATATCCAAAATTTACCGCGCAACAAGCGACGCACAAAATGATAGTAGGCCTACTTTTGAAATGGTGAACCGATTATTTCCCCGACAGCGCCGTTACGTGTGACGTCAAATTCACTTTCTGAATTGGCGCGTTCGCTATATTTTTCTAAATAGCTGGTCGAAAATGAATAATATCGGTCTGTATGAAAGCTAAGGATATCCCCTAACTACCCGTGAATTTTTGAAGCGATTGTGTTCTTTTATCTTAGTTGGGAACATTACTGTTTCCGTGAACCATCCGCAAAAAACCAAAAATCAGCAACAATGCGTATAAACTGACTTCCCCAGTTTACAGACTTCGGTATTTTTTCCTAAATTTTCTAATTACAGAAGTCATGTATGTTTTTCTTTCGGAAGGTATATATATTTGGCGTATGTGCCCTTCTGTTTTAACGTACTGAGTTATCCATTTTGCCACCGGTACTGCGCGGAAACCCAATCTCGTACCCAGAGATTAGTTACGCTCGGCCGAGGTTGATGGTCGCTACACTAATCTCTGGAGACGGCTAAGCCATAGCGGTGGCTTCGGGAACCAAAATGCAGGCAAGTGCGTTACACCACGGCGCATCCCGCTTCACTCCAAGTTTATACAGTGCGCCAAGTAGTGCTGTGGATTTTCCTCTCAATAGATACAACACATCCCTCGAAAAAAACTTTCTAAGGACATTTTTGTGCATGTGTAACATTTTATACATTTTATAAGTCATCTCAAGTCACTTCAGTGCATTTGTGGTTAAAATTCGGTCTTAAATATTGCACGATACCAAAAATCACACATAAGGCGTGAAAATGGGAAATAAGTTGGATCGATTTTTTCCACCCGCGCCCGCCTCCTGTTCCGCGCACGCAAACGTCTCGTGGAAAAGCAGCTTTATCCTTACTCGCCGTAAGGGCCCCGGAGTGGATAATGTGAAGCCTAGGTCACAAATCCACCGGGAGCCGTACGAGTTTCCCCACCCAGCGGCTTGCAGTGGATTTTAGATACTGAAACACGGATCTAAGATGAATTATGCCGAAATCGCCTGAATGGATAAGTGGAAATTAGACTGGATCAAACTGGGCACCGTAGAATTTGGTCCAAATGTCTGTTTTTACTCGCCGTACGTGCCCCGGAGTGGATATGTGACCTAGGCTTAACAGGTATAACTCCAGAAGTGGAGAACAGAAGGCAGTGCTGTGCTGATCATAGGTCTTTTTTGGCCCTGATGCTGAATGTTCGTAAAAAATGTTTTTGTACTTGTTGAAAAAAATAAATTGAAATTGAAATAGGTTGCCTACAGTGTGACCTAGACTTTTTCACATCAAACTACATGGAAACAGCATTGCATAGTCCGTACAATACCGTTCCCAATCGTGAGGAAAATCTAGGCCACCTTGTGGAGATTTTAATTGGGCTTCAATGGGAAAACCTTGGCTTTCTGGCACATTTTGCAGACAGCGCTGGGCAGACCAGAAGTTGGACGAGCCATGAAGAAATGAATAATGTGGACTCCATCAGAAACAGGCTGAGGGCTTCTAGTTGTGCCATATGGGAACTAGATATCAAATTGAGAGGGAACATTGCGTCCTGATTGAGGGTATTCGAAAACCCTGTCATTGTTCTCCGCCACCTGGATTCACATACAGCACTGTGGACGAGCCTAACTTACCAACAGTTGGTAAGGTAGGCTCGTCCACAGTGCTGTATGTGAATCCAGGTGGCGGAGAACAATGACGCTCTCCATTGTCCACTCTCCAGTCTCCAGTATCCAGGCTGCCCTATCATGAGAGACTGCAGTATCTGCAAAATTGTCGTTTTGAGAAAAAAGGCCTTGAAGGTTTTCCTCTGGTTTGTGACGTTGTCAAGAGAGACTGCAGTATCTACAAAAATCATTGTTTTGTAGATACTGCATGAAAGGTTTTCCTCTCGTTCGTGGAATTTTAATGTTATACCTGAATTCAGGGGAGGAAAGGAACCTTTTATGCAGGAAGTATAAGAATCATGACCGCTGGAGTGACCTAGGTAATAGATAGGGCAGCAACTAGGCCTACAAGCTGACTGCTCTGAGACTGTGTCAGTTCTATTAAGAAACCACAGTTCATGTCACATTTCCCATAACTCGCATAACTCAAATTCCTTTCATGTTACCTCTAGGTTGAGTCGGACTATAGTTAAGTATTTAAGCGGGCTTCTAGTGGCCTTTCTCACCCATTCTGCCTTGGCCCTCTGTGCGTGTAGTACACTGAGAAGGTGCACATTTGGTAAGTAAAATTCATGTTCTTTCGATTGTGAATAACTGATCTTTCCCGGGTTGTACATAGTTTCACATCCTACCTTTTTATGGCCATTTTTTTAAACTTAATTTTATATTTTGCAGTTGACCACACACACACACACATCCTACTGGAATCTTGTAATCTTTGTAATAAAGATTTATATCGTACTACTGAAGTTAAAGTTTGACTCCATCTTTCGATCGTGCGTGCGACAAATGCGCACATAGTCAACAAATCGTACGGGATATATGACAAGAACACGCACAAGAATACTGAAGGCGGGCCAAGGCAGGGTCGGTGAGTACCTCTTCCGTTTGGCAATTGGTTTAGGCCTATTGACCATTGTTATCATGGCCTCTGGGTACTCTCGTTACGGCAGACCTTTGAAACCGTCTCTGAAGGCCAGGGAGGCGCAAGCTCAAACGCAGGCCCTGGCAGACCATGATGTGTCCCGTGTATCGGATCTTCACCGATGACCAGTCTTGGCTTCTGGGCTCCCATTTAGATGAGGAAGAAGCGAGACAAGTAAAACGTGAAATTGATCGAACTGAATTACAGCTACAGCAAGCGATTAGATTACGAGAACTTGAACAGGCCGAGGCCAGAGAACAACAGATAATACAGGACATTCAACATAAACGTGAAATTTTAAGACTCGAAACTGAACTAGAAACACAAAAATTGGCTTTGTCAGAATGTGGTAGTGTGCGTGGTTCAGTCGTGGGTTCTAAGGATTCACTAAGACGAACGTCTGCTTGGCTAAAATCGTCTCAAACAGAGTTGAGAGATCCCGTTTTGCCGTCCCGAGCTTTGGATTCTCGGAACCCACGGACGACCACGCTCGCTCTGAACTTGAACAGGCCGAGGCCAGAGAACAACAGATAATACAGGACATTCAACATAAACGTGAAATTTTAAGACTCGAAACTGAACTAGAAACGCAAAAATTGGCTTTGTCAGAATGTGGTAGTGTGCGTGGGTCGGTCGTGGGTTCTAAGGATTCACGAAGACGAACGTCTGCTTGGGTAAAATCGTCTCAAACAGAGTTGAGAGATCCCGTTTTGCCGTCCCGAGTTTTGGATTCTCGGAACCCACGGATGACCACGCTCGCTCCACAGACCCCAGTTGATTTTCAAGATCCGGAACCCCAATCATTGGCGCCACAGCCGGCCGTTGGACCACCTGACCCATTTCCTGTACCTTTAGTGCCACAGGCTCCTGTTGTAACGTACGCTTCTTTGCCCAATTATGGTCTCCCAAAATTAGAAATTAACACCTTTCACGGTGATCCTTTAGAATGGCCAGAATGGTTCTTGACGTTCCGAAATCTGATAGATGATAACCCGATTTTGACTGAGACCCAGAAAATAGGGTACTTGAAGACCTTCTTGGGCAAGGGGTGCTTGGTTTATTGTTGAAGGGTGAAAGATATGATTTGGCTATCCAAGAGTTGAAAAAACGGTATGGAAACTCTACGGTTATCATCGTACATGCAGAAAGTAAGAGAGTGGCCAAAAATGACAAAAACTAGTGAGCTGGCTGGTTTCTGTACACAGGTCAACCAGCTAGTCCAGGTGATCCAAACTATGGGTTACACCTCTGATTTAAATGCCAAGGGCTTGTTGACTGACCTGACGTCGAAACTACCCGGCTTCATGCGGGAGTCTTGGGGAAATCATATTGTGAAATATGGCGCAGGTGATCCAACGGTTGAGTTATTTCATGCATGGTTGCTCAAGAAAGAGGAAGCCCTCAGATATGGGGGTGCCTTTACTGGGTCGACCGGATCTGGTACTTCGCGTGATTCTAAAACTGCCACTAAACAGAAATCGAAAGGTGTAGGAAAAGCTGAGACCCAGTCCACATATTTGACTCCTACGAGTAGGCCTACGAATACTGACAAAAAGAGCAATAGTATGAATGATACCAAAAATGACAGAAAAGGCGCGTTAGTGAAGCGATGTCAGTGCTGCGCTGGTTCACATTGGCTTTCTGAGTGTGATTCATTTGCTAAGAAAACCCCCAAAGGCTAGAATTCAGTGGTTTAGAGCTGAGGGGCGCTGTTATTTGTGCCACAGGAAGGCTCATCGAGCATCTGAATGTCTTTCTAAGAGAAGATGTACTGTAGACAGCTGTGGCGGGCCACATTCTCCCCTGCTTCACGAAGCCTTCACTGCGGTTGAAAAGGACCTTACCCCCACTACTAGTACTGTATCTGCGGCAACGCGCCATTTGGTATCGTCAGTTTACTTGCAAGTACTGCCAGTTCGAATGCATTCTCCAAATGGGCGTGTCGTAGATACATTTGCTCTCCTTGATTCGGGTAGTCAAACTACTCTTATCCAGGAGTCATTTGCCCGTGATGTTGGCTTGAATGGGCCCTCTGCATCGTTGTCTATAGGCAATATAAAGGAAAATGAACCAGTTCAGAAATCGAAGCGCGTTACATTTTGGTTGAGTGACCCTGGTAACCCAAATATGTCGCCAATTAAGGTTCATGATGCCTGGACATACAGTTCAGCTTTCAATTTGCCACGTCATGCTGTGCCACGCGCTGACGATGGCACCCTGAACTGGCCCCATACTCATGACTTAAACATACCCGATGTTGACCCGAGCCAGATTATGATTTTACTAGGTGTGAATACCAAGAAGGCCTTTGTACAACTTGAAGTGCGCGAAGGTCCTGACGATTTGCCGATGGCAATTCATACACCACTAGGATGGACCCTCATGGGTCCCTTGATGGAAAATAAAACCCAGAGTCATTGTGAAGTGCAGGCGTGTGCGAACGTGAACTTGACCACTGAAAATGATCTATCAGAAAAAGTAGAGAATTTTTGGAAAACGGAAAGTTACGGTGTGACTAATGCCAATGAGAAACCGTACTCCATTGAGGACACCAAAGCGCAGGAGTTGCTGGACTCCTCGGTCCAGCACCTGGACAATGGACACTATGAGGTTAGTATGTTGTGGTCGAAACCTGAGATTTCTCTGGAGAACAATCGGTGTTTAGCAGAACGTAGATTCAATCAGATCAAACGCAAGTTGAGTAAAGATTCGAAACAACGTGAGAAATATGAAAGTGTTGTCAATGGTTACATAGACAAAGGTTATGCCCAAAAGCTGTCTCCAGAGGAAGCCCAGAAAACTTCTGACCGCACATACTATCTTCCCCACTTTGGTGTTGTCAATCCTAGAAAACCAGACAAATTAAGGGTTGTGTTCGATGCGGCTGCAGTTCACAATGGCGCGAGTCTGAATGATCACCTGGTTACAGGACCAGACTTGATAAATAGCCTGTTGGGTGTTTTGGTACGCTTCCGTTGTGGCACAGTTGCCATTTCTGCAGATGTGGAAGCCATGTTCCATCAGGTTTTTGTCACCCCGTCAGACCGGGACTCCTTAAGATTTCTGTGGAAACGAGATATGACCTCAAAGGAACCGCCTGATGAATATCAAATGCTTGTTCACATTTTCGGGGCTAAGTCCTCGCCATGTTGCGCCAACTATTGTTTGCGACGCTGCGCAGATGACAATGTTGATGGGCAGTTTAGTGATGAAGCCCTGAATACTGTGAAACGCAATTTCTATGTTGACGATATGTACCGGGCTCGAGACAGTGTCAATGAGGCCATTGATCTTGCATTGGAGCTGATCGACCTGACAGGTTATGGAGGTTTCAAACTTACTGGTTGGGCCTCAAATAACCAAGAAGTTTTGGATACCATAAACGACCTTGACCCGAACCTTGGCATCAAAACAACAATAGATCTGAAGTTTGATGACAAATCTCATCATATCCATAGGGCATTGGGCCTGAGTTGTGACCTGAAGTCTGATCAATTTGTGTTCAATTCTGATCTTAAGATACCGGAAGTCTGTACGAAACGCTCCATCCTCAGTACGGTCAGCTCAATCTTTGACCCCCTTGGACTCGTCGCCCCCTATGTTCTTCGAGCAAAATTGATTCTACAAGACCTGTGGGAAAAAGGACTGAGTTGGGACGAAGTGATTGATATAGAAGATTTAGGAGACTGGCTAATTTGGAAAAATGAATTAGAGAACTTGGCTAGTGTGAGTATCCCTAGGTGTTATTGGCCATCCGGATTCAGACCAAGCAAATACGTGTTGCATAACTTTGCAGATAGTTCAGAGAAGGCCTACGGAGCGGTCAGCTATCTGCAGATGTTTACTGAATCTGGAGACGTTCATGTCTCACTGGTGGCCTCTAAGACAAGGGTTGCTCCTGTTCAAAAGCACTGTCTAACTTTGCCGCGATTGGAACTCCAGGCAGCGGTATTGGCTGTACGGCTTTGTGAGACCTTGAGATCAGAACTAGATTTAGAAATATCAGAATCTTGTTTTTGGTCAGATTCGTTCATCGTGTTGCAATATATCCGAAGTGAGTCAAAACGGTACAAGACCTTTGTTGCAAATAGGGTTGCTGAAATTAGATCTAAAACCGAACCAACTCAGTGGCTTTTTGTCCCAGGCAACTTGAATCCAGCAGACATTTCTTCGAGAGGTATAATGCTGAATGAATTGAATGACCTCCCCGGAGAAACGTGGTTTAGAGGTCCGAGGTTTCTGTGGACCAATGAATATCCAACACAGGAAGTGTTAGCAGAATTGAATGACGACTGTGAAATAAGGCATTCAAATGTCGTATCCAGTGTTACGACATTCCCTGATGAAAGTATCATAGATCCAACTGAGTTTTCTGACTTGTTTCGCTTGAGGCGTGTGACAGCATGGTGTCAGCGGTTTTGTTGCAATGCGAAAAATCCTGGGGAAAAACGAACCGGAAAATTGAGCACTTCAGAATTGAATGAAGCTACATGTATGCTCTACTGGGTCAAAGTTGTACAACATCAAGCATTCAGGTCAGAAATCTCATGTTTGTCTCAGAATGAAGCATTATCTAAGCAGAGTTCGATCATTGATTTGAGCCCTGTCTTAGAGGATGTACTCAGAGTAGGCGGACGAATAGGCAATGCACAGCTGCCATATGAGTCCTTACATCAGATTATTCTGCCTAAAGAGCATCATATCACCAAACTTCTTGCCCAAGAAACGCATGAGCGATTATGCCATGCCGGAACGGAACATACGATTTCCGAATTACGACAAGTGTATTGGATACCTAGAATCAGAGTTCTGGTGAAAACGATTGTTCACGACTGCCTCTATTGTCGCCGCCGGCGCGTAGAACCTCGTCCCCCGTCATGACTGACCTTCCTAAGGCGCGCATTTCTATGAATCCAGTTTTCTCAATGGTTGGCCTTGATTATTTTGGTCCAATACTCGTAAAGAGAGGTCGCGCCCGCGAGAAAAGGTGGGGGTGCATTTTTACATGCTTGAGTATTCGCGCCGTCCACTTAGAACTGGCAACGTCACTTGGAACCGACCCCTTTGTCCTTTTATTGAGACGATTCATTGCGCGTCGTGGGAATCCCCGTGAAATATACAGTGACAATGGCACCAACTTTGTCGGCGCCGATCGGGAATTACGCGACGCCATTGATAGGCTCAATGAGGTTTCTTTCATAAAAAGACGCGCGCGCTGACACAACGCGGTAAGCCCAACCCTCCTCGACCACTTTATTGAATAGGACAACCATGATTGGCTCTCGCTGACCTAACAATACCATACTCGCCCCGCCTACGATGACAATGGCAATGAATGACCAGCTCGATTGTTCCTGCTGGACTTCAACGCCCCCATGCGACCGGTGTGTTAGAATCTGTTTTCTTTGGAAGAGTAAACAATGAGACTGGCGATCAGTCCCCCATCTTGGTCTACATGAGTGTCTGTACTAAAGTCAGACACAACCTCATACTTCGTCCGTGCAAATCATTGAGAAGTTCGCCGTGATTTGTGTTTCCCTCGCCCGTGCACCAATCAGAACACTTGTTTTTTAGTGGTCAACACAAAGGTGTGCATGATGAAAACGGGGAGCGATGTCACAAGCCTTGGCAAAGAAGTCATATCATGGGCTAAATCAAAACATGCATGAATGATAGTGCGGATTAAATGTAAAACGACCTCCCCTACTCTAACCGGACACTGTAGTTTCATATCCCAAATGCGCCGCGCGTTGAGCCGCCCTTCTATTGTTTGCCGTAATTAACGAGCAGCGCGCGCGGCCTGCGCGCCTCGAATTTATTGTTCCATTAATTGTTTAACAGCCCACACGAAGCCCACCTTATTACAACTCAAAAGGTGATTCAATAATAACCGACTGTGGTCGCTTAATACACAGTATACATGTGGTAGACTCTATATGCCAGCGTGAGTTATTGTACAGTGACTTTGTTTACCATTCGCTCGCACAGCCCTTCTGGCGCTGGTCATTCTTGGTCATTGTAGAGGAGGCGGGGCGAGTCGTTGACATTGATAGGTCCGCGAGAGCCAATCATAGTTGTCCTATTCAATAAGGTGGTGGACGGGTTGGGCTTACCGCGCTGTGTCTCAGCGCGCGGCTTAGGGCGGACTTCCACCTGAAAGTTTTCTGTCGCAATTTTCCTTTTGTAAACTTATAGAAAATTGTCAGACACTCTGTTGCGTGATCAATTTATGTAGCGTGGAAGAGGCCTTTAAAGTATGTCAGCCAGTTATTTTAGTGTCCGACAGTTATTGCTTGGAATAGCACATGTTCTATTCCTCGCCAGAAATGTCTGCAAGCTTTTCGAACAATACGCGGCAGTCCTCAACAATAGACACACGAGCAAATTCTGGACCACCTGCAACAGAGTGTCTGACAATTTTCCATAGGTTTCCATAAGGAAAATTGCGACAGAAAACTTTCAGGTGGAAGGCCGCCTTTAGTGAAAGAAACCTAATGAAAGTGACAAATTGCATGCCTTGTTGACCCAAAAGTCCATCACATGGCATTTCAATCCACACAAAGCTCCTCATATGGGAGGCGCCTGGGAGCGCTTGATACGTTCCGTGAAGCAAAGTCTCAAATCAGTCTTACAAGAAACATGTGTCCATGAAGATACATTACACACGACCTTGTGTGAGATTGAGGCAGTCCTGAACAGTCGCCCCTTGACACACGTCGGCTCCAGTCCTGAAGACCCCGAACCTCTGACCCCCAGTCAATTTTTCCTACAGCGTTCGGGACACGCTTTGTCTCCGGTAAACAACGGTGATGAAGATCAGTCCTCTAGGAAGCGCTGGAGACAGTGTCAAGTTTTAACTGACCATTTTTCGAGACGCTGGAGGAGAGAGTACTTACCCACGTTGACCACCACATCGAAATGGCGTTCGGAGGTTCGGGATCTGAGGGAGGGAGACGTCGTCTTGATTGTAGACAAAAATGCCCCTCGAGGCAGCTGGCCTTTGGCACGAGTGGTGGAAACCCTTCCGGGTAATGATGGACGTGTTAGAGTGGTGAAGGTGAAAACTGGGATGGGAATTCTTACTCGCCCAGTTTCTCACCTTTGCTTATTGGAGGGAGTCTAGATGTTATGAGACTTGGTCAAGATGTCGTGAGACTTTGTCAATGTTTGAGTTGTGATTTGAGATCATTTAATTGATTCACGAGTTAATGTGTAAACACGCACCGAGACCCTAGGTATAGTGACCCGGATTTTCATACCGTCTTGTAACATGTGTAATATTCTGCTGCTGTGAAACCTCAGACAGCAGCGGGGCCCGGGATGTTGAGAATTAAACATGAAATCCTATGATCTATAATCCTTTGATCTACACTGATTTGCTCTATTCACCTGATTCCCAGCGCCTAAATTCCTACTGATTTCTACTGTCGATGTCTGTTTCCAAGGTCCCAGGCATATTTCTCAGAATTTTGTCCCTTCTAGGCCTATTTGTTGTAACTTACGACTAGTTAAGTGTTTAAGCAGGCTTCTAGTGGCCTTTCTCACCCATTCTGCCTTGGCCCTCTGTGCGTGTAGTACACTGAGAAGGTGCACATTTGGTAAGTAAAATCCACGTTTTTTCGATTTGTGAATAACTGATCTTTCCCGGGTTGTACATAGTTTCACATCCTACCTTTTTTATGGCCATTTTTTAAAACTTAATTTTATATTTTGCAGTTGACCACACACACACACCCACATCCTACTGGAATCTTGTAACCTTTTCAATAAAGATTATCGTACTACTGTTGAAGATGAAGTTTGACTCCGTCTTTCGATCGTGCGTGCGACAAATGCGCACAGGACGTAAGATGTGCTTAATTATATCAGCAGTATTGATAGCCACTCGTGTAACTCAAACAGTTGACACTGAAACTTACTATGCTGATTGCACTCCTATCAGGTCAACGTGTACAGACTCTGCAAGCTATTAAAGTGTCGAACATACACTGTAATGGGGACTTGCTAACAATCTTCATAGACTCCTTATTAAAGCAGTCCAAACCCGGCAAACATTTAAACGTGCTGAAATTCAAGCAGTACAAAGAGGACCAGAGGTTGTGCATTGTATCGTCCATGTCTGAGTACCTGAGCAGGAAAGCTGATATTCGTTTAGGTCAGAATGAACTCTTGCTGAGTTTTATAAAGCCACACAAACCTGTATCAACTGAGACTATTGCCCGATGGCTGAAACAGGTGTTGCGAGAATCTGGGGTGGATGTTAATACTTTCTCGGCACATTCGACAAGGGCAGCTAGCTCTTCTGCTTTGTGCAGTTCTGGAGTACCTGTGGACAGCATTATGGAAATGGTCGGATGGTCGAGTGCGAGAACATTTGGAACCTTTTACAACAAAGTGACGGACCCAACTCCTAATTTTGGCCAGCAACTACTTGGTGCAACACTGTCAGGAGAGAAATGAATGGACAGGAAATGAACATGTCAATTAGATTTAAGGCGCTGCTCCACTTGACAGTTTATTCGCCGAAGTTGGCTCTCTATGGGCAACTCAACTGCGAGCAGTTGTTTGTGTCATTGGTCCCAGCGTAAGCCGAGAGGACACAAACAATGGTGAATTGCCCATTGTGAGCCAACTTCTGCGAGAAAACTGTCAAGTGGAGCAGCGCCTTTAGGATTTTTATATCGCGGAATATGGCACTATTCCCGAGTTCAATGTTGGTTGACCAAGACTCCGTCTTTGTGTTGGCTATGGTCTTAGTATCGTACATGTAGTTGACGATATACATGTATCTATATTGCTCACATTTCATAATCACTGTAGTTTTTTAACTTCAATGACAATTTGTTATGGATTTTAAGTTGAATGTATACATAAAATTGTAAACTTGGCTTTCAATGACAATTCGGTATAGAGTTTTAAGTGAATGGGTATGCAAATATCATTGTAATGGCTGGATAGTCTGTCAACTATTGAGGAAAGGTTGTACAGGAGGATATTGAGTTTAGATTAGACATTAAATTCCTATAGTTGGTAGAGATGGGTTTTTCTTCTATATAGGTTCCTGTGCAATTATGTGGTATTTGGATTTAGCGCCGTTCGTCCACGGAGCTTTCAAATCTCATGGGATTCTGGAATGACCTAGATTGATGGTGAGATAGAATTGAAAAATTAAACGAGACTTACCTGTAAGTTGAAGTTTGATTGAGATTCTATCGAACCTCAATCGGGAATGGAGGAATCACATGCCCTCCTTTCTTTCACACTGCACAAATTATTTTTTGGATACCCTTCCCTTCAATCCGGTATAGGCCTAGGCCTATAGTGTACTGTGGATTATTGCTATTCATTGTTTGATTATTCTCGTGTACTCACGGCGATGTTCAAAACTGAGGAGCAGTCAGCGTGTGCTATCTCATGTGATTCCTCCATTCCCGATTGAGGTTCGATAGAATCTCAATCAAACTTCAACTTACAGGTAAGTCTCGTTTAATTTTTCAATTCCATTGAAAGGGAGTAGGCCGAGGCCAACCGTACCGGTAGGTCTCTTCCGCTTCAAGGCCTAGGCCAATAGCTCCCTTCTTGCCTAACGGGTAGCTTAGGGGCGCCCTGGGGCCTACATTACGGTAGGGATTAGGTTCCAGGCTTAGCCTGCTGGGACTGGACTAGGCCTAGCTGTAGCTCTGAAGAGTGTCTACGTAGTCCTGTGCCTATGCCTACTGAGAAAATGCCATGTCGAATCTTTGTTCACAAAATGTGCCACTATCAGAAAATATCAGCTTAAGGGCGAGCCGACATTGTGAATTTTCATAGTGCTTCAATCCAGGCCCCTCTGAGAAAAGCAGTAAAGACACCCCCACTTGACTGTTGTTTTGGGTGCAATGTGATCACTGTGTTTTATAGACACAGGAAATGAGCAAAATCCCAAGAACTGCAAGTTAATTATATTATGTAATCCAAAACAAAGAAATTCGCCAAACATGAAAAACAGGTAGGCCTACAATTTTCTCAGAGAAGAAGCATGTAAATGACACATTCAGGGAGTAGCAGCAATGCCACAAACCCATAGAACCTGGGGTGGCAAGGATGTCTTGACCATCATTTCATAGACAGCATTCATGCAGTTCACTTGTGGAGTACTCTATTCTGTTGAAAATAATGTTACGGAAAGGGGTGGACTGGGTAGAAAAAACGACGAATTTTACGATACGCATGTCGTTTGATCTTCAAAGTGTGGCATTTCTTGGGAAAGTGTTCCGACAACTAGTCTTTTGTTTCAGCTTAGTAGCTAATTAGTGCATTCTAAGATGAATCTCATTCAATTCCTTTCGACTGATAGAGAGGAGGGGGTACAACACCTTCTCCATCACCAAAACCATCGCCAGATGTTCCCAACAGAGTTAAGGAAGGTCTTAAAAAATTCGCTCAGTGGTTAAAAGAATTAGCTAAGAAATCAGCAGCAGCCTTGCCGGGAATAATTGGTTCGATAGTTTCATTCATCTTAAAATCGGCAGGTGCTGTTGTTGGTTTTCTAGCAGAACATATAATTGTATTTGTTATCATTATTGTTAGTTCTATAGTTTATGGGCTTGTAGAGGGCGTACGTTACATTAAAAAATCTGCTAAATAAATGGCTACAGGAATGTTACATAATTCAAGTAGAAATAATAGAATACCTCTAGGTATAAAGGCTGAAAGACAGCACCATGTTATAACAAATAATCCTTCATCAGCAAATCCAAAAGAAACATTATACATAAGGATACCGAGATTAACAGAAAATACTTTCTTTGTCCGAGGAACATTTTACTTATCAGCTGATGTTGATCTTATTGGCCATGCAAGTAATTATGTTGTTAATAATTTAGGTAGAAATCTAATCTCAAAACTAGTTGTAAAATGGGGAACTGAAACAATCTTTCAACTTGATAATTATAACTTATATACAACCTTCAAAGATCTATGGTTGAGTGAGAAAGAAAGAGATAATTTAGTATTTCAAGGAATTCTTAAGCAATTAAGACAATTAAGATCAGGAGTTGCAGAAGCACATGTTCAAGGAGAAACAACTGCACAGAAAACACTGAAGACTGTATTTGATAAGAAATATATGATACCTTTAGATTTTGAATTATTATCAACTCATGCGCCATTGTATAAATTTCCGATAAAAGAAGATATTATTTTTGAAATAACTCTTGCGCCAAAAGAAGATATAATTGTTACTGGTACAACGGCAAATATGAATTACGAATTAAGGGCGAGCCATCATTGTGAATTTTCATATTGCTTCAATTCAGGCCCCTCTGAGAAAAGCAACAAAGACACCCCCAGTTGACTGTTTTTATAGTCCAATGTGATCACTGTGCTTTATAGACACGGAAAATGAGGAAAGTCCCAAGGATTACAGCTTAATTACATTACATAATCGTAAACAAAGAAATTCACCAAACACGAAAAACAGGTACAATTTTCTTGGAGAGGAAGCATGTAAATGACACATTGAAGGTGTGGCAACAATGTCACAAACCCATAGAACCTGGGGTGGCGAGGGTGTCCTGACATGCTCTTCATGTACACCATACACGCTCAGTACAAAAAGGACAACCAGGAAGTAAAATCCAAATCCAATATGGCCGCCCTGTTTTGGAAAATCTGGCAGCATGCATGGAAATCACATGCCGAGTACTCTATACCTGTTGAAAATATTGCTGTCAAAATGGGTGGACTAAATAGAAAAAACCTCGAACTTTATTATCCACATGTCGTTTGATCCTCACCATGTACCATTTCGTGGGAAAGTGTACCGATTACTAGTCTTTTGTTTCAACTTATAAGCTAATTAGTGCGTTCCAAGATACATCTCATTCAATTCCTTTTGACTTATAGACCCCGCAGGTGCCTTCATTTCCGTCATATATCGTGTACTTTTATGGTATTTTGACATCTTTTATTTACCACGCCTGGCCACGTTTCAAAAATTGAAAACGTTGGCTCGCCCTTAAGAAATATATGTTTAGAATATGACACAGTAACTAGTGAAATATTAGCTAGGCAGTTAAGTGCTAACTATAATGCAGGATTTGCTATTCTTTATGATTGGGTTGATCATTTTAAAACCGTTAGTGTTGATTCAGCTGATACTTTGATTAATGAAAATATAAACTTTCCTAAAAGATCGATAAAAGGTATACTATTATTATTTATTACAGATTATACATTAGGACAAAGAGATTCCGAAAAGTTTGAAAATCCTGGTATAGCTAACGTAAAGGTTACGATAGAAGGAATAGCAAATAGAGTTTTTCCTGAAGGTATGAGAACTCTTGACCAATGGCCAGAAATTAAAAAAAACATTTCATGAGTGAGAACACTAAAAAGACCGAGGATTGTTACATGACTTTAGAAAAATATTACGGTGATAAAAATCACTACGCTTTATGGATTGATCTTAGAACTACCGAAGATAACGTTTTACATGGTTCTGGTAAAAAATTACAACAGCTGGGAAAGGACCTTATAAAATGCATGTTTTTATTGTTTCTGATGCACAAGTGAATATAAATAACCAGCAACTAGCAAGTCATCAACACTAAGATCAGCTTTGCTGGCGTTCCGCGCTTTTTCTACCAAATAAATGGATATGAACAAGAAGGATTTTGTAAATACATTGTATCAGAGTACTCTGTTAGCCGGAGTAACAATTGGTTATTCCTATGCACTGAGAAGATTTCTGAGAATTAACATCGGTTCACCAAGTCAGGCTAACTTAGAAGAAATTTTGAAACTAGGTGGCATTGTTGCAGTTAGTAACAGGAGTTTAGATTACTTGTACCAGCAGGGGATTAACTCTGTTCGCACTATGTGATTTCACTGTAATGTTTTTATAAGAGTATTATTATTATTATTATTACCAGATATTAAGGTGCCTTTACCACAAAAGTGCTCAAAGGCACCTTACAATATACAAGACTGAAAGATTAAGACATTGACACAGAAAATTATAAAACATAGGGAAAACTAATAAGAGTATAAGGCAATTGCGTGGATCTGTGGGACATAATGGCTGAACCAATCAAAACTGGTCGAAATTGCTCGAAACTGGTTTAAACCGGTAACCTCCAAACCTCCGGTCTGAATCCACTCAATTGCCTTATACTACATACGAAATATGATATAAAAGCAGAGGTGGTTGTCCACAATTTTTGCAAATTTTCAAACTCGACCATGGTCTTCTTTAGGCCACCACTTCCTTGCAAAATACTAGTACAGAAAGTAGTAATATTTTGCAAGAAAGTGCCAGCCTGAAGAAGACTCCGGTTCAGGTTGAAATTTTGCAAAAATTATGGATAAAGATCTCTGCTTTTATATCATAAACAATGTACGGTACTCACGGAATGATTAATCCCAAACTATGATCCAACCCATCATTCGACAGATTAGTCATGTTACTGCCTACAAGAACTTCTCAATGACGTTGTCCTTCACAAGGACGTCATATGTGACTGGCATATCATTGTCCTTATCAGGAACTCCACAGTCATCTCCTGTAGTCATGCTTTCAGCGGACTCCTGATTCTCAGGAATGACGAGGTACTCATGGAGCAAGGGCTCATTCCCAATGACTTTCTTAGCGATTATTTGTAGACGGACTTGTCTCGCTTCTTCACTCTGTACCTGTTGAAAAAAATAAATCCACATTTTAAGTACACTTTACAAGTTGAAGGAGTAATAGGCGTACTTTCATAGCTTTCATTCAAACTTGGAAGTCTTCACAAGTCCCACTAAGTTAACGACATAAACTATTTACTTTTGGTAATTTAAATTTTTCGCATTCAACAACAATCAACAAAAGTAGGCCCTACCTGTTCGTTTTCATGAATTGAGTGTGATCCTTGAGAAAATAGAGAAAGCTATGAATTTGCAAATTGCAGGAATTATTCTGTTCAGCACAAAAATAATCACTGCAATTTGCAAGTTCATAGCTTTTAACATTTTACTAAGGATCACAACTCAGATTCCCCAACAAACAAACAGCTCCTTTACAACAAGACTGAGATAAGACAAATATTTTTGAACACTCCTTGAAATTTCAAAATATTCTTCCATTCTAGAACTGAAAGGCTGAAATAATGACAGGTCACATATCTGACTGATCTATCACATCAAGTCGGGTATTAAGTCACTCTGAACTTGGCAGGTTGAGACCGATAATGTTATATCAATTTCAATCATGTCAATGCCTATGTTCATGACGTTTATTATCAGTCTTTTGTAAAATCAGAACAATTACATTTCTTTGTTCATCTTCTGGACATTATTTTACTTTATTTGGTTCATATTTTCTCGGACGTAATACCTGACTTGATCTGATCGGTCACATTCAATTGTTCAACTTACCTCAACAACAGTCTCTGTAGTGTCCTTCACTGATGTTCGGTCTTGGAATTTGTCGACTTCAACGTTTTTTACAAGAACACGTCTTTGGATATCTTCTTCGCTTATGAAATCCGCTGCTTCATTCCACAGCTTCAATGTAACTGTCGTGTTTCCATCAGTGACGTTGATATCTCTCCTCGTCCAATTGCATCCTGTCTTCTTTGGGGAAACCTACAATAATAAGATATAATACATTTGAGTTCTCCCAGTAGTTTTTTCAATGTACATATACACTGAAAACTAGGCCGTGATTCTCTGAAACACATACCTAGTGTTTTAAAGATAATGTACCACACCTATTTTCATAGGCCATGAAAATCATTGTTTATTTACGTTTTATTTGTTTTGATCCAGTCTTTCTTTCTCTTATGATTAATTAAATTATTGTTCACATAGCCCTCTAGAAATTCTTTTGACACTGAAAGTATTCTATTTGGTGAATTATTGGCATGTCGCAAAAGTCCAAATTAACAACAAAATGTCAACATCCATGTTTACAAGCATTGAATGTGAAGTACATTATCTTTAAGTACACCTACTTTCACACAAGCTATGAAACCTCTGCAGATACTCTCAGATTTTGAAAATACCATAAAATTAAATACACAACAGAACAACCAAAGGGGCTTTGAACATCCATGGATGATTACTTTGCACAG
Organism: Notospermus geniculatus; assembly: GCA_002633025.1. Taxonomy (NCBI): domain Eukaryota; kingdom Metazoa; phylum Nemertea; class Pilidiophora; order Heteronemertea; family Lineidae; genus Notospermus; species Notospermus geniculatus. Next base: position 553,791 of record NMRB01000129.1, on the reverse strand, counting down.
GGCAGAAATGTCCATTTAAGCCCAGAAACCAAAATGTTTTTTGAGCAAAATTATGTCCTAAACACTAACACTAACAGGGATCAATTTCCACAAGGCCTAATGTATATGTAGTGCCCTTACGAAAAATTCCCATGTGTTATTTCTTTTTTTCACATGTGGGAATTATTTCACATATGTGAAAATAAGGCCATGTGTGAAATTTGCCGTGTGAAAAATTCCCATGTGGGATTTTTGTTGAAATCCCACATGTGAATCCTACATGTAAATCTTATATTGGTCATAATCTTAGTTCACAGTTTTTTTCACACTCACAGTTTTTTGCTATTTTCTTCATCACCTGACTTGTGTCAGATGTAGAAGGAGAAGGCCACCATCAGGTGCAGCCTTTCATTATAAACGGCTTTCATCTTAGCCAATAGGCCGAGAAGGTTAACAGTTCTAGATGGTTGGGTGATATCAATGAATAGAAAAGTATGTTTTCTTTGGTACAGACAAAACCAATGTTATAAAACTATTGCCTTGACAATTCTGAAACATGAACATTCACAACTTCAATTTTTTGTCTCATATTTCAAATGGTAGTTAGGTAATTTTCTTATGCATTTGTTTTCATAAAAAATGGCATTGTTTATTAAATATTTGCAAATTATAACATAATTGCCATCCCCCCAGTTGTTCGCCGGTAAAAGCTTCATGTTTGACCTTGTAAATAAAACAAACTCGTCTACCTGCTTACCTGTCTATCTGTAGATTAACCAACACACTTATAAGGAAAGTTTGTCATATATTGCTTGTTATTTTCATTTTCAAAAGTAACTCCATAATCACATGTGTGATTTTCTTGAGAAAACAGAAGTATTATGTGTGAAAAAAATCACACATGGTAATTTTAAAATTCCCATGTGTGAAAATGTAATTTTAAAATTCCCATGTGTGAAAATAAAAATAACACATGTAAAAAAATCACATGTGGTAATTTCGTAAGTAAAAAAGAAATTCCCACATGTGAAAAAAAATTCCCACGTGTGAAATAATCCCATGGAAATTTCACATGTGGTAAATGAAAATTAACATATGGGAATCTGAAAATCACATGTGGGAAAATAAAATTCACATAATGCAAATGTTTTTACATATGTGAAGAGCCGTTTCACATATGGGAATAGTCATTTCACATATGTGAAAACAAAATCACATATGGGACTTTTTCGTAAGGGTGATTACATAGAACAATGCCTTTGCCATGTAGGCAGGCATACCCACCGAATGGACAGTCCCTCTAATGGACACTCTACGTTTTTTTAGAGACTGCAAAACCTCTGGCAAGGTTACCAGGTCGGCATTGAGGAAATGACGTTCCGTGTCCTCGTTGTATGCGAAAGGTCCTGTTGGGAAGACCTGGAAAGATAAAATCATTTCATCTTTTGCAATAGAAGAAATTTGATAGTTCTTTCACAAGAAGGTTTGTATTTTTTGTGGCCGAAATTTATAGCAGCCATTTTGAAATGACACAATGCATCGCATAGGCCTAAATGTAAACTCCAGTAACACCATGGCAAAATGAAATGGGTTTTCAGAAAGGGATCCGTTGTATTTCTCTGCCTGCCCTTGCACGAAAAATGAAGACAGCAAAAAGATACCGACAAGAAAGACAAGTCAATTGATGTACGGTATGTCGAATTTGACAAGGCTGTTGTGGAGATATCAACTGAAAACCTCGCGCTACTGCACATGCACTGCACCGGCTCATCATGGGGATGGGCTGGGTGGGTCAGGCGGGTGGGATGATCCGTGGACAGGTAGGTTAGGGCCTAGGTCTAGCCCATTTAGGGCCTAGCCCCTAGGCTAGGCTAGTAGTCATTCATGTCATTACACTTTTGGCATCGGATTTCATGTGTCATCTCCCAATGTGTTGCTAATGCTGCTAATGACACCAATTTGTTTTATCAGCTACAGCATACCATACCATTTTCTATAGCCTATCCAGTGTATCATGTCTTCCTACAGTAAAATGGCGATAACGCCAAACAAAGCCGCAACCCTTCAGGTTCAAATCATGGCTCGTACCAGAGAAGTTGGCCAGTGTCTGATTTGGCAGGGGGAGCGAACAGCAAAGGGACACGGGCTTTATAAAATCAGTTTAAATGGGCGGCGACACACCGTGCGTGTCCACAGATTCATGTATTTTTTATCAAATGGCCTTCCAAATTTGTCCAGTGATGATAATATATCTCATCTGTGTCATCGGAAGGCCTGTCTGAACAAAGAGCACCTCTCTTTGGAGCCCGCAACAATTAATAATCAGCGGAAGACATGTGTTTCTGAGGGTAGGTGTTTTGGTCACGTCGGTTTCAGGGATTGCCTGCTTTTGGTATGTAAAGTATAAATCTCCAAGGCAGTTATATAATAAGTTCTACAACTTTATTCAGACACTTATGCCGTAATTGTGTTCTTGTGCAGCTTCTTCAAATTTGTTTATTGATTCTTTGCGGAGTTCTCTGTTCATTTTCTTCTTCCTTGACAAGTAACGTTGTCGCTTGTACGATTTTGTTGCTTGTCGTTTGGCATCGTCCAATGCCCTTTTGTCCTTTCTTTGCATGTATCATTTGGTGACAGATGCCGTTGCTGTGTTCATTATTTTCATCTTGCTCGCAATGATGAGGGTAGATTTGCCAGCGCCAAAGGTTTTTGTATGTACTGCCGAGTGACAAAGTGCACGGAAATTGCGAGCATACAGAGTATGCTTTGGTGCATATGTGAACACCATGGAGTGCAGGTTCTCACTTTTGTTTGTGCTGCGAGCCCGCACTCGGTCAAGCTCACTTTCATTGAAGAATTGTTCGATGACTGCATCAATGGAGATTGGGTCTTCATTGCTCAAATTCACATACTTGTTGTATGGAAGGTAGCGGGGAGGTTTTTCAGTTGGTCCGTGGCATATAAATGAGGTTTTTTGGCAGTTTTCATGCCGCCCATGGAAGCAACTCATGACGTTCGCGACTGCCTGATGCACTCTCCCAATTGACTTCCGTTTCCGAGCGCCGCTCATTATCCATGTTATCTCCCAGTAGATTCTCCGTCTCAATGCACCGATAAGCTTCCGCTTGTACCATGTACGTTTCCTTATTTGCTCCTGTTGGCACACTTGTTGTAAGACGGAGAGATCTCAGGGTATTCGAAAAACCTGGACGATGGATGGTGGATGATGGACGATGGACGGCTCCTTTCAGCGTCATCGATCTCCACCACCTGGATGATAAATGTCGCATTTCCGACATACCTCCAAGACGTAAAAATTACGCCGCAAGAATTTAAATGAAAAATTGCACCAAATCAAAGTATATCGTGCAAGATTTATAAAATATCATCCTGGGTGCATTTCGTCATTTTCACGAATTTTCTCTTTGCATGACAAGTTTGACGCCTTGGGACATTTCCGGCAAACACCCGTACAGTGGGATTATTGCTGGGAAGGGCTGGAAAATTAATGCTATACCGACTATAATTCGGGAATGGGGAGATAGAGTGTCTACAAAACTAAGACCTAAGACCTACAAAGGTAAGACCCACTCTATAAAACTAAGACGCTGTTATAAAAGTAAGACCCCCCACACTACAAAAAGTAAGACCCTGTTATAAAAGTAAGACACCCACAGTACAAAACTAAGACCCTGTTATAAAAGTAAGACCCCCACAGTACAAAACTAAGACCCTGTTATAAAAGTAAGACCCCACAAAAGAAAACTAAGACCCAGGCGGCACCACTGCAAATGACCTTGACCTTTAACCCCGAATGTGACCTTGACCTGAAATGAAGGCAATAGAGGCTGTCGTGAACTCAATAGGGGACGTATCTCGCTTATCTTAGTTCCAAATTCCTCCGCTAGGGGTGCAATGTCGCGGATGATCACTCGGTAGTACTCGGCAATGTTCGGAATCACTCGGGAATCTTCGGCAATGCATGACCCTTGTTAGCTCCTTCCTGCATGGGTTTTTTTGTGGTCAGCGAGGAAGGTGAGAGGTCAAGCGTCAAGGTCGTCTTGGTTTCATTGGAATGTGTTAATAAACAACGGAGATATTCGAGAAAAACCGAAGATTACCGAAGCTGTGGGGGTCTTACTTTTATAACAGGGTCTTAGTTTTGTACTGTGTGGGTCTTACTTTTGTAGGTCTTAGGTCTTAGTTTTGTACACACCCTGGGGAGATAAGACCAATCACTACAACTTTTCAAAAGGGACCCATACTAAATTCTCAAGGACTTAGGTGCTGTAGGTATCGGTGGTTTTCCCGCCAGTAGGGCCTACATGTGTAGACAAGACAAGACGTAATTCTGAACGCTGTAATGCGTGACTGATCATGTTTATCGTAGGCCTGTGCAGTTCATGTTGATTCATGTTGATGCTGGGAGGTATGTCGGAAATGAGACAATTATCATCCAGGCGGGGGAGATCGATGATGCTGAAGGGAGCCGTCCATCGTCCATCGTCCATCGTCGACCGTCCATCGTCCAGGTTTTTCGAATACCCGAGATCTCAGTGCCTTCTGAAAACTGCGCAGGCGATGGACTACGCAAAGGTAGTGCTTCATTGGGCGGACCTGGTCACTGTTGTTGATAACCTTCTCCAACTGCGGCACTGGCGTCCGTTGTTATGGCATCTACTTGCACTTTACTTGCGTCAGAAATTCGCTTGAGATTTTCCGTTATGAGAGTCTTTTCAGACGAGGACATGGTCTCCTCAGCTCCGTAGTTTTTTTCGCATGACTTATGCCTACAGTTCTTTTTCAAACAGATCTTGTTTTTCACACCACAGCTCAGAACGAGCCCTCTGTCGTTTTCCATAACAGCTGAAAATGACTGACTGGCTGCCTCATACCCTGACTGCGGCCGATTGTTAAAGGTAGCATCAGCCTCGACTGTGACCTCGGCCGCCTTTCCTGCTTGAAGCTGCTCAGCCCGACAGATGCTTTGGTTCGTCGCCATGGCCTCTTCTGCAGCCTTGATGATGATTTCTCCAGTCCTATTCAATTTGCTGTAAATGACCGACTTTGATGGTGGCTTGATGTTTTTCATACCTACTATGATGTTTTCGTCACAGTCAGTTGTATCATCAATGATTTTGTCTTTTACAGGCCTGAGTCTAAATACGGTATTAAATTCGTGGTTTGCTCCTGTCTTTGGAACATCGAATTCCTGTACGCGTTTCCACACCATCTCATCTTCATCGTCACCCCCATTTAGAGGAACAGAGCTTGATTTCAGGCCTTTATTCCACGGTATGTTACTTTTCTGCCAAGACACTAGACCAGAGTACAATGTTTTCTTTGATCGTCCACCTTTTTTCGTCATTTTCGTTGAAGAAATGCTGTCACAGAGAGATCATTGGTGTGGTAACTACGGTTGCTATGCTTGCCTAGCAACCGTCGCCACCCACCATCTGAACAATCACTCTGAAACAATCACTCCTGATTGTGCTGCCACCCTGTTGTGATGTCATGTACTAATCAATCAATAGGACAGCAATTTAAATGTATGAGTGTGACATGAGATGGGGTGTGGTTTATTCAGACTTAAATGCAAAAGACAAGCCACTGGCCATTGAAAACACAATTTACCTTGTTACTTCCAAAATGTCGGAAATATTTGTTTGCATCAAAAAACTGGTATGATGTGGTATCAAAATGTTCGTGATAACTTGCTTGTCCCTTACAAATCATTTATTCAGGTGTTTATTCCCAATTTGATAGCCTTATTTTGCTTTAAGGTCTCACTCCGCAGTTCATACAGGTGTCCACCCCCTCAAGTAGCACATATTTAATAGTGAGATTGCATATGATATATAAGTTTGGACTGGTTGTGCATGTAAATCTATGTTTGTCATGGAGTTAATCAATGCCGATTTGTCTGCAACAAGCCAAAATGGTGCAAGCGTAATGATTTTGTGATGAGGCAGGCGGATGTAGTCGCATTGAGTGTTGTTCGGTTGTCGGGGATTCCCCAGAAATCTGGCACGTGTTCATGTGAGTGATTTTCAACGCAAAAAAACGGTAAAACGCCGTGGTGACCCTGTGTTTTGATTTTATTTTTGGAATGAGGTGTCCAAGAGTGTGTAGACAGCAGGTGGGCTGTACCTGACAAAATTCGTTTTCACGTGTTTTGATGAATGTGCATTTTGGGGAAAAAGTAGCATTTTCTGGGTGAAATCCGACATTTGACAGGTTAGCCCATATACTCTTATCAGCGGCTAGAAATGCGCTGGCTGTAGCTTCAGTTCTATGTAAAATGGTATTATTTGACTGAGCGTTGCTCTGTGATTCAGAAAATGTGCTCATTTGCATGTTTTCGAGCATAATTTGGTGGTCTGGTGACCTAAAGTAACATCTACAGTATTACAAGAAAGCTGATTTGGAGGGCCATTTTGACCTGTATTCACCGAACTGTGGAGTGAGACCTGAATTTGATGTTGGGACTTGACGACGTCATCTCTGAATGACTGACGTCATACGCGTCGATGACGGGCCGATTCGTGACGTATGAGGAAGCTGATTCGAACGACGCTGATTGGCGTTACCATGGGAACTGGTACCCCGTGACGTCATGGACGGGGGTTCCCAGCACTCGAAACAGTGACGAAATCGACGAAAGAAAATCGCCATAAAATCAACCTTGGAATGCTTTTTCTCTGACGACAAATATATCATTTTACCGTGTGAACTACGGAGTACCGTTTACAGCCAAGATATTTCGTGTAACTTGCACACATTTTGAGGAATCTGCTAACAAAGATTCACACTTTCCCTTTTATTGTATAGATGACCTGTCAAAAATACTGAGTGAATCTAATGAGGATGCACCTGTTTTGGGATCATCTATTTATCTATACCAAAAGGGAAAGTGTGAATCTTTGTTAGCAGATTCCTCAAAATGTGTGCAAGTTACACGAAATATCTTGGCTGTAAACGGTATTCCGTAGTTCATACAGTAAAATGACATATTTTCTCCCGTCATGTAATAATCTGCTGAATTCGTACTATGAAAAATAAGTTATCGTAAAGTCACCGATTATCGTTGGTTTCTTAAACTCCATATTGTGGAACCACCCCGCACTTCATGACCGGAGGGGGGGGGAGAGGGATGTCCAGAGGGCAAAACGTCCTAGAATCGGCACAACCTCTATCCGTCTGTGTGACTCATAGCCTATCTTCATTTCGAAGGGTTTCTGCTGAAAAACTACTAAAAGCATGATATTCAGGGATTTTCTACAGTGACTTCGACATGATTTTGTGGCCCCCTAGCTGCCTGTGCCATATCTACCCGTCCGTAGGACGGGTACCATGCTAGTTTAAATATAAATTGAAAAGCATTGGGCTCAAGGGCTCCCCTTGTTTTACACCTGATGCACACTGAAAGTATTTGGATGCCATTCTATCGTTTATCTTAATACAGGATTCACTTTTTGCATACATATTTTTGATGACATTATATAATTTTCCTCGTATCCCATGTTTTAGTAACTTAATGAGCAAACCTTTATGCCAAATGGTGTCATATGCTTTCCTGAAATCTATAAAGCATGCATAAATCGCCTTTTTCTTTTTACAATGTATTTATGAAGAGATGGTCAGAAGTGCGAGCTTTTTTCTTGAAACCTATCTGAGTGTCCGATATCTTATGACTGCTTTGGGATTTCAGAAAAGCCTCTAGTCTGTTGTTCAAAATGGTGCTAAAGACTTTTTTAAACAACTAAATAATGTTATCCCTCTAACATGTCTAATAGTTCCCTGGCTTAGATCTGTCGCCTGATTTATATATATTGACTATCAGTCCTCTACTCCATTGTTTCGGAAATTTCCCAGAATTTAATATTGTATTGACATGGTCACTAAATGAATCGACATCTGTTACTAGTGTTAGCACTCTTAGACTAGTAATTTTTATAATAAGAGATAAAATTTGGTTTAGGGGTTGAAAGCGAATGTTTGATCGAGTCAGTTTTCCGTCATGCATCACTGTGTACAAAAATGTACAGACGGATATGACTCGATTAAATAAGTAAAATTGCGGTTGATCGGGCGTTATATACTTACCTGCATCATCCGTTCGTCTAGATGTGTTTCGAATATAATATCCATTTAGATTGTACACGGTAAAATCCCTTGATTGAACCACAAAATGACCAGATCTTAGCCGAACTGAGGGCACGCATGATGTTTACAAAAAACTGCAAACACACGTGCTTTGTTACTAATAATAGTCACGATTGTGTGACATCACTTTCTTCTACTTCGGGCGACCAATCACATGCCGGAATTCAGATATGAGACCAGGGGTTTGTAAGCGTCAACCCAGAGCCCAGGAGCGCACAAA
>NMRB01000129.1:530190-544137 GCA_002633025.1 Notospermus geniculatus | reverse complement strand
CCTACTGACCTTTCAAAATATGCAACAACTTTTCTGGATGTTGTATAGTTTTTTACATGCTTTCTTAGGCCTATACAATTGGTCTAAACATTGTCAGACCAGAGAATTTTGATCCACTCACGGATGTGACTTTTAATATCATGGGACCTTCTCTCCTGCTACCATTTTATGGCAGCAGTGACAGCTATACCCAGGCTGCCAAGATATAAAGCTCAGGTTCACGTCCAGGCCAAGTTGCCTCTATAAATTGTCCCTTCAAGCAGTTCAGAAGGCATATGTATTAAGAACAGGACCATGCATCCTGCAAGTGTCGCCGTATTTTTAACCTTGCATCATCAATACCCAGGATGAGAAGAGACTCACAGAGCAGTCAGACCTTCAATTCTGGAAAAGAGACGACAAATTTAGGCAAAGTCCATATATGTACGGTAGAACTGCAGTAAAGATTTATTTGACACAAGTTCTAATTTGAGAGCACATATCCAATACAAGTGCATGAGTATGAAAGCACAACAGCATTCTAGGACCTGAAGAATGGAACAGTCTCTGGTGTACGTAAATCAATCCTGGGAACACACGTTTTGACAAAAAACCACAAGCACAGCATTGAACGTCCCCCGTCGCCCCGGGTGCAAGTTCGACGGGCCTGTATTTTGAAGATTCCGTTCAGTATTAATGGCACAATCACAGTTTATATGATTCGGCTTTTTGGCCCCCTGGTGGCAAAGTGGGAAATCAGATTTGGTTGATTCTTTGACGCGACACACCGTTGGCCCATGATACATCCCTCCACCAAATATCAACCCAAAATTTTCAGTCGTTCAGAAGTTACAGAGCGGAAGGGAACTTATGTGGTTTTTACAAAGCGCCCCCTACAGGGCTGAAAAATGAATTAAATTGAAAACCCGTATGATATGTTATGTACCCTTGCTAGATGAGCCTACCATAAAAATTTCGTGAAATTCCATTCAGTATTAAAGGCGTAATCGCAGTTTTTGTGTTTTGGCTTTCGGCCCCCTGGTGGCAAAGTGGAGAATCGGATTTGGCCGATTCTTTCACGCGACACACCGTTGGCCCATTGTACATCCCCCCACCAAATATCAACCCAAAATTTTCAGTCGTTCAGAAGTTACAGAGCGGAAGGGAACTTATGTGGTTTTTACAAAGCGCCCCCTACAGGGCTGAAAAATGAATTAAATTGAAAACCCGTATGGTATGTTATGTACCCTTGCTAGATGAGCCTACCATAAAAATTTCGTGAAATTCCATTCAGTATTAAAGGCGTAATCGCAGTTTTTGTGGTTTGGCTTTCGGCCCCCTGGTGGCAAAGTGGAGAATCGGATTTGGCCGATTCTTTCACGCGACACACCTTTGGCCCGTGATACATCCCTCCACCAAATATGAATCCAAAATCTTTAGTCGTTCTTAAGTTATAGAGCGGAAGGGACTAGTAGCGGCGAGCGGCGAGCAGCGAGCGCCGAGCGGCGAGCGCCGAGCGGCAGAGGCGCACGGACGGCCGGTATTTTCAAGTCCCCCTCCGAGGGCTCCGGGGGACAAAAAGGAATGTTAAAAATGCAGAATATGATCATTTTCTTTGACATACACACACATGACCATTCAATGCTAATTCATTCCATGCACTTACATGTATGAACCCAGGGAATTTATATGCTGTTGTTGCTGACACACTTTCTACTCTAAAGCACAAGATCAGTCAATTTAAAGGTCACAAAATAAAAATATGTCCCTTTCTCGGCTATCACTTCACAATACTGCACAAAGCCAATAGACTAGAAACAACATCAGCAGAATGGGCCATACTGTGTCCAGCAATAAATGAAGTCTGCCAGAACACAAGACAAATCAAACTGCTCAATATAAGGGTTGACACACCATGGTGTCAAAAGCACAAGATAAAACTTTAATTAAAGTCACAAAATAAAAATATTTCCCTTTCTCGGCTATCACTTCACGCACTGCAAATTTATAAAAAATAATGTTTGCACAAAGGCCCTACACTAGGAAAGACCCTCAGCAGAATGGGCCGTACTGTGTCCAGCAATGACTTTTCAAGTATGTCAGAACACAAAGGCAAATCAAAGTGGTCATTCAAAGGTTGAAACCATGGTCACCAAACAGACATGTACTTGTGCTTCAAAACTTTTACAGATATCCATACTGTAAAGCTGATGAATGCAAGTCCACACTCCGACACTATGATGCGATTCTCCCACACAGAAAAATAACAAATTACAAAGTTAAAAAAACATGTAGAAATCCAAACCAAATCCGCATAAGTCAATATCCTCCAGAAAACACAACTTGTACTTCCCAAACAGTTCTACTTCTTTCCTTTCTTTGCAACACGATTTCTGTTACGGGTGGCGGGTTCTTTACCAAGGCTGAAGCACATCTTACAAATTGGGCGAACAGTCCCAAATTCCTGGCGGAGGTTTTGTATTGCTGGTCCATCTTCCAGTTCGGCTTGCTCCTGATTGCCACAGAAGAAGCAGGCATCATCGAAGCTCTGAGTTATTCCTGAAATTAACAGAATAGTTTTTAACAAAGACGATACAGACAAAGAGACGTTCTGTTACATTTTGCAATCCATAGAAAGGCCTTGGTTGAAGTGAAGATATGTTACGTCCTCCCGGATAGCAGCACAATCAAAGTTTACTGGAATTTGTCATAAGTGACAGAGAACGGACTATAAGGACTGTGGCTACCATGACTTACCGGCATAGAAAGTGGTCTCCATCGTGCTGCCACAGTTTTGACCCTCTCTGACAACTACCAACTTGCGTAGAGGATGACCTTCAGGGAAGAGCGAACTACCACACACGTACAGCATGTTCTCTTCCACAAGAACAACTTCGGCCATCTGGTTGGGAGTAAGCTTGGCTGCACTGTACACCACTCTTGGCTTACCACATTCACAGCAATAGATGCATGTACGGACACGAGCTGAAAGACACAAATGCCGATGATCAGTGTGGCATATGAACATACTTGAGTGGCCCCTTAAAGGGCCTCTAGAGGCAGCCAGCATGGCAGGGGAAAACCACGGGGAAAACCCAGGTTGAATACCTCGTACCAGTGATTATTACGTTAAAGTGGCGCCGCCTGGCCGAAGAACCGGTACTGATAGTAGCCTAATGGCGAGCTGCCTCTAGAGGCCCTTTAATATCAACCTTATGTCACATTTTAAAAGACAACATTTTGCTATTACGGACTGTACTTGTATTCAGTTTCTAACACAGGACCGACTGCATTACTGCCTAACTAATGATACTCACCAGCAACCAACAATCTCCTATTCTGAATATCATTCTCAGTAGCAGTAGGTTTCATCGTACGATTAGGACGATCACGGTCATCTGTATTGGTGCCATACACTTCACTGAATCCACGGTATTCCTTCTCGTCATTTAGGACAGGATCAGGTAGGAAGTGCAGATCAGCAAACACATCATCAGGTAACCGAGGAGGACACAACACGGTGCAATACCCACATTCTGCGTCTCTGCATTTCTTTATCTGAAAATCAAACCATGAGTGTATGAATGACAGACATATTCCAGTAAACATACATGGCCATCTACCATTTCGAGATGTTACAATGAACCATGTTGAAATTTGAAAAAATCTTCAACACTTTTTTACCTGGAATGTGTATGTCCGCTCTTGGGAATGGTGTTGCAAGAACTCCTTCAGATCTGCAGGAAGTTTGTTCTTCTTGGCCCCTTGAGGTTGGAAGTCTTCCATGCACCACAACAGAGATCAGGTCGCAGAATGTAGCTATTTCATCATCAGAAGCTGCCGTGTGGACTTGTACATCTTCACCTTTGTACTTCAGTCGACCAAACCTGCTTTTCATGAGTTCCAGAACTGGTTCAACAGACGCTTTCAATCCCAGTTGAAAGGGCTCGTTCTTTTCCGACTTCGCACGAAGGGACTTGAGATTACTGCAACGGCGGAAGACTTGTTCCAGTTCATCTGTCATAGGCCCCTTTTACACTACGTGTTTTCAACCGTGCTCGACCCGGGTCGAGCACGGCGCGGCAAAAAAGGTGATAGTGTAAATGGGTTGGCACGGCACAACTGGGCTCGGCACGGTGCTACTTTCATCCGGGCCGAACCCCCCAACAGGAGGTGGGTTCGACCCGGGTCGAGCACGGTTCCGCTGGAAAACTGCACAGTGTAAACACGCTACTGGGCTGGGCCCACTTGAATGACTCGCCTTTAGTGAATGCGCATGCTCATTTATCGGCCTTGAACTCAATACGTCATTGCCGCGAATGATCATGGGCGCAGCCATATTGAAAATGACGGAGATTTCGTACCTCCTCAGAAAGGAGAGCCGGCGATTCAGATATTGGCGCGGTTTTCATGGTGCAGTGTAAATGGGGTAAAATGCTCTTTCTGAGGCGGGCCTGGCCCGGGTCGAGCACGGCACGGTTCATCCGGGCCAAAATTCTGCGTAGTGTAAAAGTGGCTATAGACTGGCGCGACAGGGCCACATTCTGAAGTGCCAAGTTCAATAAGGACATAATCCTTTCAGCTGGGTTCTGGTATGATTGCCCAGGAGCTGTGCGCACTGCTACAATAAGATCCAAGTCTAGGTGAAGGAACAGCAATAGGAGGGTCAGCTGTACGGAGATGTTTGTAGTCTTGTGGTCCGGCCCTCCGTCCGAATACACAAACAATATCGGTGTCTCCAGTGAACAACCATCCAGTGATCCAGCTTTCAGTATCTGACTAACTTCGGACCCATGACGAAATGCGTGTGAGGGCTCGAAAACTTTGTCTTTCACTGAAACGTGAACTTCACCAGAATAGAAGCTATCACTCGGATGAGCAGGTATGTCGACTTTCAACATGACGGATGGCACCAGACCACATAGGTGGTAGTCATGGTCCAAAGCTGTCAGTTTCCCATCACGTGGAGTAAGTGACCTGCAGTTGGGTCTTACACCTGTGGAAGTCGGTTTCATTGGTTCACCAACAGGTACGATGCATTTATCATCTAGGCAGATCATCGTGGAGTGTTCTCGATAGCGAACCGCCATTGTCTTCATCAGCTTGAACTGGAATGAGCAGAATGGGGCATCCTCATGCTGAGCTCGTAAAAGCCGTGACTGCACCTTGAACTTCACAGGAAAGCGTCCTGTATAGTTCACTGCCGAATTCGCGTAAGGATTGGTTGGCCAAAAATTGAGCTTTATCCATGACTCTGACGGAATGGCTGCATCAGTGGGCAGACGTTCTTCTATGACCCGTCGAAGATCAGCCACGCTTATAGCAAATGGGAGGAACAAACTCCCATCTGTCCTGCGGTCATCCACAGCTGTGTTTACTTCATTGAGATATTTATCCAATTCCTGCCAGAATGGGTCAAACCTAGTATCGGCGGGCCGCCCATTCAGACGCCGAAGATCATAAAACAGTTCATCGTCATTGTTGTGTCGTGTCCATGGATGGAAGTGATAAGGCTGGATTACGAACAAATAACAACTGAATTTATTGGTATGCAGTTCTGCTACACAGGCTGCCATCTTGGCTAGTTCTACTTTCGAACAATAGGTGGAGACACCATACTGAGTACACCACATATACCTCCCTTTCTAGACAAATCCTACCGAACACAAACTTTGAAAAACTTCAGAACATAACTGAATCTACAACAAACATATAAACGAATATTTACGTTACCAGACACTTATTCACTGCAATACTACAATCAGAATTTTCTCTCTGAAAGTTGACTTTTCACTCATCTCTGTACCTAGCAGGGGTTTTCACCGTCCTGCCACTTCGGGTCTTAGTTACACTGGGTTTATTCACCTCAAGATCACTCCCGGATTTCTCACTCACGACCTTGGACAAATCCGGAGATGACGAGCATGCTGGTTCAACCTGTTCAGTGGACATTGGTTCGTTTTGCTCAATACCAGTTAAACCACTGGGTGATCTGCCTAAGAGTTCACGCTCAGTTACAACACTAGGTGGTGGTACAACTTTAACACTAGGACCAACCTCTACTCCAGTATTCGAATCATTTCCAACTGGCCATTTTCTCAAGTGTTTCACATTTCTGATCAATTTCTTGCCTGTTTCAACATTCACTATTTCAAATGAATCATCTGACCTTGAACTCACAATCACATGTTTACAATGACCATATTTGGGATCAAGTTTCTTTCCCATCAGGACGTTCGCAACAAACACAATGTCTCCTTTTTTGACAAAGAATGCTGCAAGCCGGAATCCATTAAGTGAATCCTAATAGAGTAGAAGATATCTGCAAGTGACATGAGTGACTTCGGGGAGCTGGTAATAGGGAGTCCAATTTGATAAAGTTTCCAAGTTGTATCTTGTTGAAGTAAGGCCTACCCATCCATCGCCAGATTGTGTTCAGTAGCAAGTGAGGACGGGATTGTATATTAGGCCTGTGTGTTGCACAACTTCGTCGTGTCATCAGGAAAGGAAAGCCACCACAGTGTTTACAAAATATCAGATCAACTTCACCTTTAATGATGGTGAAAGATCAATAGATTTTTCTTTGCACCGCAGCGTTGCCATTATCGCAAAGTACAAGTCACCTTGTGTTTTTTCGAAAAATGCTTGATAGTTTGAGACTCACTCTTTCTACTGAGTGTCTTCAAAACATCACTTTACACAGGAGCCAATTTTAATGGGCAATTTGTGAAGAAGGATGGGATACTGGTTTGTGCAGTACATAAGTCTCCATTTCTACATATACGTGTACATGTACATAGCCTATTCAGGGAGGGTTACATTATTTCAGCACATGCTTATGGCTGATTGGCTCAGGAACATTCCTAACTTATGCAACGTGGACTAGGGTTTACTTTAGCATTCAGTGATCTTCTTAACTGGCTATACAGTATAAAAATTGTATTGTTTTTTTTCTTCAAAAATAACCTGTTTCAGCGGACACATGATGTTGTGTCGTGTCCATGGATGGAAGTGATAAGGCTGGATTACGAACAAATAACAACTGAATTTATTGGTATGCAGTTCTGCTACACAGGCTGCCATCTTGGCTAGTTCTACTTTCGAACAATAGGTGGAGACACCATACTGAGTACACCACATATACCTCCCTTTCTAGACAAATTCTACCGAACACAAACTTTGAAAAACTTCAGAACATAACTGAATCTACAACAAACATATAAACGAATATTTACGTTACCAGACACTTATTCACNGGTGGAGTGGTTGGTCATGGATCAAGGGTTGATTCTGTATACACTCAGGGCATCTGTTCACCAGATCCTCAATTTCCCTATCCATGTTAGGCCAAAAGAATCTCATTCTGAGGAATGACTTGGTTCTGACAATGCCAGGATGCGTCTCATGGCCAATGTCTAGAACGCGTTTTCTCAAACTGGTGGGAACAACCACTCTACTCCCTCTAAGTACAAGATCATCCAAAGTACTCAATTCGTACCTATACTTGTAATATGGTTCAATCTCAGGTGGAATCCGTTTCTTGGGCCATTCATTTCCACTACACACAAAATCATGCAATTTCTGCAGTACCGGGTCTTTCCCCGACATTTCCTTCACCTCATCCAATGTAATGGCCTGGAGATTTGCAACAGACATGTCAGCAATGCTACAAATGTAGTCATTCGCAATGGAGTCACATTCAGACTGGTCTTTCAATGGAAGACGTGAGAAACAATCAGCCACGTTGTCTTTCCCAGGCAAGTATTCTATGGCATAGTCATATGCTTGCAATCTCCAGATCAAACGTTGGATACGGGGTGGTACAATAGTACTGACGCGAGAATTCAACATGTGGATTAATGGTCGATGATCAGTTAGGATTTTGAACGTTTGACCCCACAGATAATTTCGGAAGTGTTCAACTGACCACACACAACCTAATGCTTCTCTCTCCATTTGAGAGTATCGACGTTCCGTAGCACTCAGAGATCTGCTGGCATATGCAACTGGACACATGGTCTCATCATTTTGCTTCTGCATTAGTATGGCACCAAGACCTACAGGGCTGGCATCACAAATGACAGTAGTTTTAACACCCAGTTGAAAATATGCCAAACAGGGTTGAGTACTGATAGCACTTTTAAGTTTCTCAAATGCCTTTTGGGCTGATGAGTCCCATTTCCATTTCACATCTTTTCGGATCAGTTTTCGCAATGGTTCACAAATGTTAGCGTAGTTTGGTATGAATTTCTGCAGATAACCACAAGTTCCGAGGAATGATCGGAGTAAGCTAACGTCGGTTGGAGCGGGGGCATCCAACACAGCTTGAACCTTCGACTTAGCAGGTCTGACTCCGTCCGCGCTGAATTCATGACCAACCATTTCTATGCGATTGAGACCACACAGGAGTTTCTCCAAATTGAGCACAATACCACGTTCACGGCATCGTTGGAACACTTGGCGCATAATCGATATCAGTTCGGGATCTGACGTTCCAAAGAGAATCATGTCATCGCAATCAGTGGCAACACCTTCAATGTCGGCAAATACCTCATCTACCATCTCCTGGTAGGCGTCACTAGCTGTCGCAAGGCCAAATGGAACTCGCGCGAAGCGATAGAGACCTTTTGAAGTTATGAAGCACGTTAGTGAGCGTGATTCTGGATCAAGTGGGAGCTGCCAAAAAGCTTTACGAGCGTCAAGTCGAGCAAAGTGAGTAGCTCCATGAAGTTTTGCAAGAATGTCCTCAATTTTGGGGGGATAGTGAGGTTTTCGGATGATGGCTTTGTTAACCTCACGTAGGTCTACACACACACGCACTTCCTTTGAATTTGGTTTCGGTGCCACTATCAGGTTGGAGATCCACTCAGATCCTTCGGTTACTTTCTCGATCACACCTTTTTCTTCCATACTACGGAGTTCTCTTTCAAGTGGTTCCTGCATAGCATATGGGATTCTACGTAACTTCTGCGCAACCGGCTTCACGGATTCATCCACGGTCACTTTGTGGACGTAATCATCAACACATCCAGTTCCTTGGAATATATCGGCGTATTCCTGTACGAGTTCCTTGTACGGGCTTCTGAGTTTATCTATAGCCTCTTCGATGTTGTTTACCTTTTCACTGAAGTTCGGTTTCAGTAAGTTCAGTTCAGAACACGATTTTCTACCGATCAATGCTTCCTGTTCATCGTGCGAGTCGATCACATAGATACGTTCCTTGGTAGCGTGACCTTTCCATGTCAGAATAGCGACAAAATATCCAAGACATTTCAACTCATTACCACCGTATGCAGTAAATGATTTCGTGGTAGGTTCAAGATCGTATCGTTTGAATAGACCGTTATAGATTCTCGAGCCGATGATGTTGCTTTCTGAACCTGTGTCTATGACCATTTTCAGGCGTTGTCTGTTGATGCATATAGTCTGAGTCCATTTTGAAGAATCGTTGATCTTCCACACAAACTCAGAGTCGGANTTTCTCAGTGCCGCCCATAGCCTTGGACTCACTCAGGGCCATTTCGTTAGAGCGTGCCATTTTCAACACTGTTTCTAGGTTCAAGTTCTCCTGTGCCAAGAATTTTTCACGTAGTTTAGTCGATCTGCACTTTTCGACTATCTGGTCACGGATCATCTCAGATTCGAGGGTACCAAATTCACAAGATTCCACCAATTGACGTAATGCTGTAGCATATTGGTCAACCGTCTCCTCGGGTTGCTGAGCTCGCTGTCGAAATTTGTATCTCTCAGCGACAACGTTCTTTTTGGGTTCAAAATAGCCTTTCAAAACATTCAATGCTCCTTCATATGTGCCCTTCGTTCCCGGAAGAGTCGCAAAGATCCTTTGAACTGGAGTACCCAAACAATGAAGCAAAGTAGCGCGTCGAATGGCATCATCTTTGGTTGTTAAACCACTGGCAATTTCATAGATTGCGTATGAGTCAGTCCAAAGTTTCCACTCAGCTGCAACATCACTTGCAGAGAGGTTCAAATTCCCCGGTGGGGTCAATTGCGCCACCATTTCCGCCATCGTGACTCTCACAGCCTCTGTGCACAAGTTCCGCACACGGTTCACGAAGCTGTAAGCTGGTAAGGCTGGGTCAGCAGTTCAGTTCAACACGTGTTCAGCAATGTACACGCGTATGTACACGAAATGTACAGCAGTGCAGATAAATCATCATTCGATGAAGGAGGGCTACTTTCGTTTCTAAAGTTCATTTTCTGGGGTGGAAATACTCATCCTGTCAGAGCGTTGGGTCCTATCAATAGTATGATGTTTACTCGTCGCCATTATGTTGTGTCGTGTCCATGGATGGAAGTGATAAGGCTGGATTACGAACAAATAACAACTGAATTTTTATTGGTATGCAGTTCTGCTACACAGGCTGCCATCTTGGCTAGTTCTACTTTCGAACAATAGGTGGAGACACCATACTGAGTACACCACAGTCATCTGAATCAACTAGGAAGTTTGCCACACGTTTGTCCACCTCAGACTGTTCTCTTGTTTCAGCAGAGGAGCAATCTGCGGTCACAAATCTGTAAACGTCACGCAGGATGGCTGGTTGAATTTTTGCTGCCCGATACCTATCCATGAATTCTTTTCTCATACTTCTCGAAGAGTAGGTTGGCACCAATTCCTTCACTTTATTCAGAGTTTCAATCATCAACTTGTCACTCCTATCTTCTGTTTCTGGGATTCTCCACAGAAATGTCAAATTACCCACATTGTTTTTGTGATGATGCGTGTACATAGCCATTGGCTGACTAAGATTCATGTCCTCAAGCCACTCATGTCGGGCATACTTGTCCTCAGGCTGGTGATCAAGCAGACTTACTGGTGTGTAGAGGTCCACATCCAACATTAGGTTATTGAGAAGGGTGTAACAAGGTTTGACTTTTTCAGCTCTTTCAAGCACTTTGTAGGACCATGAATCTATTCCTGTCGACGAGGTGCTGGTCCGGTAATGGTTCTCCTGTGACCTCTGCAGCTGTTGTGCAAGAAACGTGTGGTAGGAGTTCAGTGAATCAACGAGATCGCCAACAGCAGCCTTGAACTTGATAAACTGTGAGTTCGCGAAGAAAGGGAGAAGCAAGAGGCTCGATATTTCATCAACGTGGCTTTTGAGCACGACTCTGTCAATCTGAAAAGGAACGTACAAGAATTATTGCACCAAATATTGCCCCAAAGAAGTTAAACCTATGGCACCAAGCAAACTGGACAGAAATGGCCTACAAGTACACTGTACAGGTGTAAAGTCCCTGCATAGAATATTTATCATTTTCTTTTGCCATAACTAAAATGCAAGTGGATTTTTTGCCTTTAAATCAAGACCACGATGGCTGGAGAAATCGCATCTGGTTTTGCTAAAATTAGTACATTCAAGTATAAACCGAGAACACTCAACACCAACCTTGGGTACTTTTTTTTTCTGTTTGACTGGGTCATTGAATCCTCTCAGTTCCCTGAATGGGTGCGGAATCTGGATACCCCTCGCCAGGAACTTTCCCAAGTGGGGATCTATGTACCAGAGGGCACTGGTAAGAGTGCCGCAAATCCTCTTGCCAACGCTGTCGACTTGACCAGGAAGAAAACCGACATTCCAAGCTTTGAGAATGCTGAGCAGCTCATCGTACAATCGATCGTTTGCTTTCGTACCAGACCTGCAAAAAAGAACAAGGAATTTTCAAAAATTGAGAACATTTTCATTCACGATTCATCAGCATGGTCAGATGCATGGCTCTGTTTGGTTGGGAACAAAATGAATAAAGTCCTCAGGCATGTCAGGTACAATAAAATATTCATTCTGAACTAGGCCAAATGTCCGATATTTCAGTATTCACATAGAAACTTGAGCCTATGCTGCTGTGCTCCTTCTAAATAAAAATCCAGACTGTCCCCCTAAACTAAAGACAGTCCGTTGTGGAGACGCATATCATCTGAAAGATTGCCTTTTATTCTTCCCAAATGAATGCATGCTCCTCTTAGAAAAATGCTTGTAGATGAAATTTCGGCCGACTTTTGGTGAGGAGTGAAAACTGCCGTGTACATCAAATGTACAGTGCACTCAGCGCAATGTATTGTTAGAAGGAGCATTACAAGTTTCTTAGTGGTATTGGGCCACCTAGGCCAGGGCCTAGCTAGGCCTACATGCATGACATGCAATGCAATTGCAAGGCTGGGCCTAGCTAAACTGTCTGTAGGGCTATACCTATGTACCTAGCTACTCATACTGCCTACCTTTTTGGAGGGAGGTGTGTGTACTCTTTGGCTTTCGCCATCATAACAGCAAATGCATTCTTTTTTCCAGATGCTTTGCCCGATTCGTTATCGTTGTTATTTTCGTCTGTTCGTTCCCCCAACGTAACGTTCATGTATTTGAGTTGGAAGTCTTCAAGAACACCGAGGTGTCGAGGTCGACGACGGTCCCTCCTGATCCGCCCGACTTTGAACATCCCGTCACCCTTACCACAGGATTTAGCTGGTATTCAGCTGGTAGATTCGCGTGCAGAATGTCGCCAACAGTGTTGGCTTCGTGAACTTTTACAATTTTGTTTGACTTCCCCCCACGGGGGAAGAAAAAAGAGCAACAAATCCATTTATTATCAGTTGACATGTTGACATGACACCTGACATGCCTGACATGTGATGATCCAGCCCGCGAACGGCATGCGCATGCGCGTGTTGCAAGTGAAATGTTTTTCAGGGAATGTAACATTTTGCAGATCATTTCCGTCTGTGGAAATTTTATATTTAAAGCTCCAATAGATGGTACTGAGGAATCAAACGTTTTACTCAACCCTTTTGTTAAAAGTGTTGACAAATGAGCGAAGAGCGCAGCACCGTGTGTCGACCGCAGGCCTCATTAACCCAGCGAAACTATTATAGCTGGAGTGAAATATTCCACAACGAGCCTCAAGCAACTCACTCGGCAACTCCACTGCATGCACTGTAAATGAGTGCGTGCTTCATGTGATTTGAATTGAATTGTGATTGGCTTGCTCGCGGCCAGGCATGGCTGCAGTTTTTACGTCACCCGATTTTTGTCATGTTTTATTGTTTTTAATTCTCTCTCCTGCCAAGAAAGGGAGCGGCGGAATGAATAAAAAAGAAATTCCAAACACTCGGTATTTGATTCGGCGGATAAAATATTTAAAAAAAGTGACTATAATGGAACATCGGAATTTTATTCAGAAAAATAAATTTATTGAGTCATGTATCCAATTACTACATCGGCGGCACGAATAAATTTTATTTTTTTTTCGGAAGTCGGATGTCGGCGGATCCGTAAAACAAGTTATTAAATAACTAAGGCCTTACACCAAAATTTTCTTGCTGTCCTTTGAACTGATTTTTTGGTGAAAGTTTGAATTTTCATCAAAAAAAGTGATTTTTTATTCGGGATTTGTTGGTGATCGCACCTATGCCATCTTGAAGCACATTTGTTTCTGAGTAGAATCTAGCTTTTGGATCCCATGGATCTGCAGGGGGGACAAAGTTACAGAGGGACTTTTGCAGTGATTTTGTTCGGTTAGCTAAGTTCGATCTTCCACGTGCTCTTCCGTATTTCATACCGACCAAGTGTTGAATATTCAGCAGTTCTCCGTCACAAAGCACACGCTCGGGGCAAACCACATTGATTGCGTTGCATCATTATTATTGATTGTATTGTGCACTATAGTTTAGTTTTGAACGGGCAAACATGCTTTGTGGTTAGCTCTCTGCGGTAATCGCCAAAAGCTCGGAACGTCATCCCGGGCCCACTTAGGCCTTATTGTTATTCACATTATTTCTTATTGAAATTCCAAAGGCTCGGTCAAATAGGCCCAGTATGAATAGCGATTATTATTCGTGACCCTGAACTTGCCGCGTCACAACTGGTTGGTTATGAATGTGGTGTCAGACTGGCAACTGGAAAACCCTAAAATTGCCTGTAAGAAACCATCAATAACTCGGTTGCAGAAGCT
>NMRB01000129.1:514175-529685 GCA_002633025.1 Notospermus geniculatus | reverse complement strand
CCAGAAAGTTCAAACATTCAAGCTGTTTTGGTCTTAAAATCAACTGTTCATCGTATCTTTTCACACATCTCTCCAAAATCGGATCCACGCTGTCAAAACAGTAGCACGTGTCAATGTTTACAAACACGGAGATCATGTGCCGAGTATCTGGCCTCTGATTGGTCGAGCGCCGAGACGGCTCACGGCATTTGCTCGAAACTGCGCAAAGTAGTGCGCAAAATTCCTAACATCAAATTAATGTTTTCCTCCATATTATCCCAGTTTGTGGCTATAGAATGAAATAATAACGATTATCAAAGTCATTGGATGCGTTTGACGCTAATATTTTAATCTGAAAAGTGGTTTTGCAAGAACCTTGCAGAAGTGAAGAGGGCGTTTGTTTCCAGAGGCATTATTAGCGACCGCCATATTGTGGAGCGAAATGCATTCTGGGAACCAGTTTGCCGTTGACTGGCAAGGGTTCGTCGACACTGAAGCCGCATATTTTGCGGAACACATCTACGAGTGGTTCAGCTTTGAAAGAGTCTGGGGCGCATTCTGAACCAGGTGCATGTACAATTTCCGGTGAGCCCACATTAACACATACGCCAAGAGTTAAATTTTCATCTGGTTCACCAGGAATTCTTGGTCAGCTCAGTGTGCCTCCTGCTAACACAATGTCTCATGGTGTTAATTCTGTGCAGTTTCCATCAGCTGTGCGGCAGTCAGACCCCGTCCCAAACTTGACGCTAGGTGGCGATATGTGCAATGACGTCAATCATATCGCCACTAGTGACGGTGGTAGGTTTCCATCTTGAAAAGTAGTGCGCGCGCGGAAGGAACAGAAGAAATTCTTCTGTTTGTGAAGCGGTCACCCCATCACTCGTTTTCTACGCTTACAATATAGATCGTTGAAGACAGGTGTATAAAGGTATAGAGTGATACAAGCAACGGTTGAGTAGATGAAAGTAATAATAAAGTTATTCTGTTTCATTTTCGACAAGGTAAATACTGTTTTCTGCAAATAAAATCATTTTGAAAAAGAAGTTCTCATCACGTGATAGACTAGCCCGCCGACGATGACGTCAGGATTTCAAGATGGCGATTTAGTATCGATGGCAGTGTTAAAATTTTCGTCCAATTATCAAAAAATTTCAACGCTGTCGTGGAGTATGACCCCGTCCAGAATACGCAGTCGTTTATACACGCGGGTCCCAAATCTGGAGGTGTCACTAGTCCCTCGCTTCCGGTTCCGCCGCAAGGTGGCTCGTTTGTCATTAGCCAAGGTTACGGGAAGCCTAGGATTGCGACATTTTCGGGTTTGACAGGATCAAAAGGTACTTGCAGTTATAATCAGTGGCGTTACGAAGTGAAGTGTTTGTTACAAACTGAGCCCGAACATGTTGTGCTGCAGGCTGTAAGACGATCTTTGCGACATCCTGCATCCGATGTGTTGTTGCATATGGGCGAACATGTTAGTATCCATCAGATCATTGAAAAGTTCAACATTGAGTATGGTAACGTTCTTCCGCAAGAAAAACTGATGGAAAAGTTTTATGTTGCCAAACAAAATGACAAGGAGTCTGTGGCGACGTGGGCTTGCAGGTTGGAGGACATTATCAACACAATGCAAGAACAATTTGAAATTCCTCACGATGAGAGGCAGACAATGCTTAAGTCTAAGTTTTGGAGTGGTTTGAGGAGAGATAAAATCCGTCTTGGTATTCGTCATGTGTATGACCAGGGTGTTTCGTATGATGAATTATTTCGTCGCGCCCGTATGGTAGAGCAGGAGCTGTCGGTTGAAAAACCAGCCGTGGAAGCTCAGGTGCAACAGGCAGTAGTGCCGGCAGATCCTTTGAAAACAGTGCTTGATAAGTTAGAAAAACTAGAAGCAAAAGTTGAATCAGGAAAATAGGAAAAACAAACCAGAAATTTCACTGAAAAGGCGAAGTTGAATGCGTCATCAAATCAAACAAGATCAAATCAGCGTCGAGGTGCGCGAAAGTTCGATAAAGCTAGGGGTCCTTGTTTCTCTTGTGGGAAGTATGGGCATGTTAAAAGAAATTGTAGTCGACGAAACCTGGTTCAGGTGATCAGACTCCCTCTACCGAGGGTAAAGCTGTAAGTGCAAGTGTTGAGATGGAAAACGAGACAGGGCTGGTGAAAGGGGGCATTCACTAGGCCCTGGAAGTAGTCCCCATGGAGTAGATGGTGAAAGGGTGCGGGTGGAAAGACGTAGTCGGAATCCCGTTAGAAGTTGTAACAAACGTAGGAAAAGATCACCCCCTCCGATCCCCAAGGATAGGGAGGTGGGAAAGAAAGTCACTACCTTCAAAGCCATAAGAAAAAGACCATTGGTGGGTCCTGCTGCGGAAT
Source organism: Notospermus geniculatus (assembly GCA_002633025.1). Taxonomy (NCBI): domain Eukaryota; kingdom Metazoa; phylum Nemertea; class Pilidiophora; order Heteronemertea; family Lineidae; genus Notospermus; species Notospermus geniculatus. The sequence goes on along the minus strand of NMRB01000129.1, from coordinate 527,327 downwards.
CCTTTCTATGTGTGGATAGGAAAGTTCTATCTTGTCTGATCGACACCGGATCAATGATTAGTACCATCAACCATAGTAGTTATGAGAAATATTTTTCAGCTAGGCCTTTACTATCTTTGTCCTATCTTCTTGACATTACTGGAGCTAATGGTAGCAAACCTCCGTACTACGGCTATATTGAGGTGCCAGTGCGGTATCCATTTGCTGATATTCCTGTGGATGTACCGTTGCTTGTTGTTCCTGACACTTATTACAATGTGAAGGTTCCTGTAGTCGTCGGTACTAATCTCCTTTCAGTCTTTGCTGATCTTGATAGTGAATCTTTGCCAGCTCCTCGACCTTGGAAAGCTGCTATATCTGCTTTGGCCCAATTGAGGGAGAGTCGTCTTTGTCAGGTGACTACCACCAAAGTGGTGACCATTCCGCCACAGTCGAAGCGGGTGTTGCATGGGGTATGTCGTTTGCCCCCAGGTTGCTGCCAAGATGCAGTTACTGAGAAGCTTCGAGGGGTTGGATTGCCTGGAGACATCATGGTGATGCCCACGTTGGTTCGTTTACGTGGCAAGCGTACTGAACGAGTTGATGTTTGTTTGTATAATCCCAGTTTGAAACCTGTTACAATTCCTCGAAGAACTGCTCTCTGCGAGTTACAGGCAGCTAATGCAGTAAAAAGTTCAGATTTGGAAACTGTTACTTTGAACGTTTCCGAACCCACCTGCTCTAGACGGGAATCTTGTTCAGATTCGGGATCGGAAGATCTTGGCTCGTCCAATTTTGATGATCGTGTTGGCAAATCGCATTGTTCTGATTCGAAATCTAGTCGGGATGCAAAGTTGTCGGAGAGGCAATCTAAGCTTTTAGAGAGTATTGATCTGTCTAAGGTAGAAGCTTCGGCATCTGAAGTTGAAAGGCTCAAGTCGTTGATTTGTAAGTACGAGGACATGTTTTCTCTTTCTAGAGAGGAGATAGGACGTGCATCTTTGTTGAAGCACCGAATCGAGTTGTCCGACCCAATTCCTTTTAAGCAGAGGTATCGGCGTATTCCTCCCTCCATGTATCAAGAAGTTCGTGATCATCTTCAGTCTATGTTGCAAGCCGGTGTGGTTCGCCATTCTAAAAGTCCCTGGACATCAAACATGGTTTTAGTTAGAAAAAAAGATGGCACACTGAGGATTTGCGTAGATTACAGAGATTTGAACAAGAGAACTATTCGTGACTCTTATGCAATGCCTAGAATTGATGAAACTTTAGATAGTCTGGCAGGGGCAAAGTACTTTACGTGTTTAGATCTTACTTCTGGATATTGGAATGTCGAACTCGAAGAATCGCATAAAGAACGTACAGCATTCACTGCTGGTCCACTCGGATTTTATGAGTTTAATGTGATGCCGTTCGGTCTTACGAACGCTCCGAGTACCTTTCAACGCCTGATGGAGAGGTGTTTGATGGATCTCCACCTCAAAGAATGTTTGGTGTATCTTGATGACATCATCATATTCTCTTCGACAATCGAGCAGCATTTAGAAAGGCTGGAGCGGGTGTTTGAAAAGTTGCGTGAATGTGGTCTCCGTCTGAAGCCAAGCAAATGTACGTTTCTTCAGGAACGTATTCGGTATCTAGGTCATGTCATCTCTAGGAAGGGGGTTGAAGCATTGGCTTCATGGCCTGTTCCAAAGTCTGCCGACGAACTGCGTAGGTTCGTCGGGTTTGCCAGTTATTACAGGCGCTTCGTGAAAGATTTTGCGCGAATTACTGAGCCTCTTCATAGACTCCTACCACCAACTGTGAAGAAAAAGGGAAAATCTACCTCCTCTCCTGCTCAAAGGGCGCCGGTAGTTCGGCATTGGGGTGAGGATGAGGACAAGGCTTTTCATACATTGATTAAAGCACTGACCTCCCCTCCTGTCTTAGGCTTTGCGGATTACTCTCTCCCATTTGAGCTGCATACAGACGCCTCCACAACGGGTTTAGGCGCTGTTTTGTACCAAATGCGGAATGGGGAGAGGAAACCAATTGCTTATGCCAGTCGAGGGTTGAGGAAGTCTGAAAAGAATTACACCACTCATAAGCTAGAATTCCTTGCCCTGAAGTGGGCTGTGACTGATAAGTTCTATGACTATTTGTACGGAAGCAAGTTTGTCGTCAAGACGGATAATAATCCCTTGACCTACGTTCTTACCAGTGCGAAATTGGATGCAACGGGGCATCGTTGGTTAGCAGAGTTATCCACCTTTGACTTCTCTATCTCCTATGTGCCAGGTAAAGCCAACGTTGAGGCTGATATGCTGTCCCGTCGCAGCGAATCTGTTTCTGGTGAGGTGAATACCGAAAGTGTCCATTTGTCAGTTGGCGTCATTGGATTCGGGTCTAGTTGAGTCCCTGTGTCTAAACCAGTCTGTGCCTTGTGCAGTAAGTGATGATGATAGTTGGCCTCAGATTGATGTCAAGTTATTGCAGAGAAATGATGACGTATTACGTCGAGTAATCCAGTTGGTTGAAAGTCAACAGAAACCGGATTACCGAGATCTTAGGAATGATCATAAGGATGTGATGAAGCTGATGTCTCATTGGCAGTCGTTGGAAATGGTGAATGGTGTGCTTTGCAAAAGGTTGATGTTGAATCAGCAGCTATACCATCAGATGTTTTTGCCTAGTAGCTGTCGTAAGCAGGCTTTGGAAGCTGTACATGACAAGTCCGGACATCTGGGTAGAGATAGGACAATTGATCTGTTAAGACGTCGGTTCTTTTGGTTAGGTATGGTGAAGGAGGCCGAGGCCTATGTTGCCCGTTGCGAGCGCTGTATTAGAAGAAAACGACCAAATGTGCCCGAACGCGCTCCGCTGGTAAATATATCAACTTCTCAACCGATGGAACTTGTATGTATTGACTATCTTACTTTGGAACCCTCACATGGGTATGAGAACATACTAGTCATCACTGACCATTTTTCCAAGTATGCGCAGGCTATTCCAACTAAAAGCCAAACAGCTATTACTACTGCGCGTGTACTCTTTGATCACTTTGTTGTCCATTATGGTATCCCTGAGCGCATACACAGTGATCAGGGCCGCAATTTCGAGAGCAAAGTCATCGGAGAATTGTGTAAACTCCTATGTGTAGCGAAGTCACGCACTACCCCTTATCATCCAATGGAGAATGGGGTTTGTGAGCGCTTTAATAGAACTCTGTTGAATATGCTTGGTAGTTTACCGCAGTCTGCAAAGTTGCATTGGAAGAAGTATGTTTCCAGTCTGGTTCATGCTTACAATTGTTCTAAACATGACACTACGCAATTTTCGCCTTACTACTTGATGTTTGGAAGAGAACCTCGAATGGCTGTTGATTTCCAGTTTGGAACTATAGTGAATGATAAAGAGGGTGGTACCCAAACTGAGTTTGTGAGAAAGCTACAGGATAGATTGAAGGTAGCCTACGATATTGCATCGAAGGCGATGGAGAAAACAGGGGTTCGTCAGAAAAGTAGATATGACATGAAAGTTCGTGGTGGTGTGATTCACGTTGGTGATAAAGTTCTTGTCACACGTGTCGGTGACAAAGGCAAGCACAAACTGGCTGATAAATGGGATGATGAGGTTTATACTGTTGTAGACCAGCCAAATATTGATATCCCTGTATATGTGGTCAAGTCTCCTTGTACGCAAAAGAGGTGTTTGCATAGGAATATGCTTCTGCCAGTGGCCGCAGATTTTAATCAACAGTCATTTAGCGATGTTACATCTGCATCGAAACCGGTTCCTCGACCTCGAGTTTCTTCTGGTATCAAGGAAGCTTGGTTGAACGGCCTGTTCCTCGTCCACGACAGTCGCTGTTGAAAGAAGGGTCTAGAACGAATCCGGATGGAGACAATTCCGTTTTTAGTGCAGTTCGTTCTGATTCTAGTGATTCTATAGTCCTGTTGCTGATGTTGGTGATGAGAATGATTCCACTGTTTTGAGTGATGATGTTACTAGTCTGCAGCCTGGGCAATCACCTGCAGATGTCATTGGTCTAGAAAGTCCTTTGGGTAACGATCAATCTGCCGAGGGTGATGAAATTTCCTTCGTTGATGCATCTGGTCGGAGTCAGATATTGATTCTTCTGATTCTTGTGTTGAGCCTGTTGGCCCGCCGGTGCGCACGGGCGGGCACGTAAAACTCCAGCTTGGATGCGTTCTGGAGACTACGTTTTGGCGAAGCAGAGTATTTTGCCACATGGTAGACCTCCTGATTGGAGGGTTAAAGCACTGGATGCGATCATGAAGTTGTGTGAGACTGCTGACTAGTTTTGACATGGATTTCGGTCGATACCGTGGCTATAGTTAGTCATTTTCTTTTAGGAGTGGCAGATACATTTCATAACTTGTGTCTGTGGGTGCCGCTTAACTTATAGATTTAGTTGCATACAGTGAACCGCCATATATATTTAGCAAAGATGTCTAGTGCATGGTGCATTAGAAATAGATTAATGGAAAGGCAGTGGTAAGGGACGGTGAATATCGTTCTGGGCTGGGTTGCAAAAACTCATGTTAGCGCTAACATCATGTTAAATGACGTAAAATGACAATGGATTTTGACGTCATCTAACATAAAAGTTAGCGCTAACACCATGTTAGCGCTAACATGAGTTTTGTGCAACCGGCCCCTGCTCAATTCCAATTTTAAGTCGTGGGGTGCCATGACAGCAATACGCTTATAAGGTTGAAATAATTTAGCTTGAGTTGGTTGCGGTGACAATAATATACAATAAAGTGGCGGAAGTGGTAATGTGATTGACATGTAATTAGAAGTGTTTTTTTAACTATATGCTATTCCGAAAAGAAATGTCAAAAAAATTGTTGTTTACGGGTGTTTTGGTGGTGTTGGTGCTCAGTGGATGTTTGTTCAGTGTTTGAAATGGTTGAAATGTTGGTGCTGGCGCCAGGGTTTTTGTGTAAATTACTGTTTATTTAGTTGAACTTGGTCAAAATTACGGAGCAATTTTTGTTAGGAGGGCGGAGCGTGTTATAGTTCCATGTAGTTACAATGAGTTTTTAGTTATTTTAGTTCCCTGTGTTACGCTTCAATGAGTTTTAGTTATTTTATTATGGTATTGTGTTGTAGTTTGGTGGGGAATCGTGGGGTGGCGCTGTGGTCGGCCGTGTGCCGCCCCTCCTAATAATTTAATTTTGTGAAGTCATTCCACGCCTTGCTTCTGAGCTGGCAACACTCTTGTATTTTAACTCCGTCCAAATTATATTATGTTCTTTTGATTTTGTAGCGTCCGACTCCGTTCTTTGTATCCGGCCAACGCCCAGTTCGTCAGATGGTGCTACTGCGCTGTAACATACACAAAGGTGGCCTTGTGAGAAAGAGGGAGATTATAGAGGCTTATTTGGATACCTGACCGCCTGTGTGGGAATCACAAATTGTTTCTAGTCTCCTTTTTGGCTTGGTTGGCTATTTGTACAAGCTAGTCTGCATTATGTTAGAATTCTAGCAAATTAACACATCTGGGCAAAAATAAACAAGAAGCTAGGCTCAAAAGGGCTAGGATTGTTCTTCTAATTAAAGGGACAAACGTCTTTGGGAAAACAGCAATAATCACCCTTACACTTACATACATTTCAAGAAATTAGATATGAAATTTTGCTATGAAATTCTGCCCATAAAACTAAACTACTATTGTTACAGCATTGTCTCCACGTGAAATTAAGGTTGGGAAAGTTAACTCTACGTCAAATGTTATTTTTGTAATGTCAAATTGGCCTAATACAGGGAGATTGAGATCAGTGACTTATCATAGTATGAGCTGCAAATGTGGGGATTTAATTGTTTTCCAAAATTATTTGAAATTATAATCATTGTTTCAAACCATAAATTTTGTCTTGAATTTGCTATCTGCATTGGATTATCCAGAACTTAGAAAGTTCGGAAAGCGAAAGGTAAACAGTACGTGAAAAAAAAAGAAGCAAGAAAGATCTTTCGGATATACAGGGTGTATCAGAAAAAATTAGACTCTCAAAAAAATCACCATAAAATAAACATAGAGATGAGTTTTGAAAAACTGTATATATCCCTTTGTAGAGGTTGTGATTCTGCATCGAATGATGCCAGTGTCGTTGTTTACAATTCACGTTTCAATGAGCAGGGACCGTTTGAATTTTGAAAAATTTTGAAAAATAAAAAGCTTAGAATGAGAGTTTTACTAACGTGCCGAAGCGTTTTTTAAATAATTAATCCTTTCACCCTCTAACCCCGAAACAAAAAGTCTCATTTCTGAGCTGATCCTCACCAAGTGTGAAGAAACATAAATTTTTTACTGTGGCCTGACCATTTTTCATCCGCACCACTGGCCACAAGCCAGAAATGGTCAGGCCACATTAAAAAAGTCCGTTTCTTCACACTTTGTGAGGATCAACTCAGAAATGAGACTTTTTGTTTCCGGGTTAGAGGGGGAAGGGATTAATTATTTAAAAAAACGCTTCGGCACGTATGTAAAACTCAGTCTAAACTTTTCATTCACTGTGACAGATTCAATTTTAACCCTCACATTCCCGTGCGCAAAGGACTTCAATTTTTCAAAATCCAAACGGTCCCTGCTCATTGAAACGTGAAGTGTAAACAACGACACTGGCATCTCGATGCAGAACCTCTACAAAGGGATATAGACAGTTTTTCAAAACTCATCTCTATGTTTATTTTATGATGATTTTTTCGAGAGTCTAATTTTTCCTGATACACCCTGTATGTTTAATTTGCGGACTACAATATTCGGATGATCAGGAGTGGATTCAATATTCCCTTTTCAATCGATGGATGCATCGACTTCCGAGTTGGATGATGAAGAATGGCAGTCTGTGAGCAAAGAAGACGTCGAGTGGTCGTGCAGGAAGTGTGTGTAACTCTGCACTCGACAAAGTGAGGGTGCGAAAATGTCAAATTGGCCTAATACAGGGAGATTGAGATCAGTGACTTATCATAGTATGAGCTGCAAATGTGGGGATTTAATTGTTTTCCAAAATTATTTGAAATTATAATCATTGTTTCAAACCATAAATTTTGTCTTGAATTTGCTATCTGCATTGGATTATCCAGAACTTTGCAATTCTGTTAGTGCATCGGTAACCTCCTAATCGAAAAAATACTGTAGGCCTGTACCCAGTCAGTTTGACTTCGACCGCTAGACATCGACAGTAATAAGCCAAGCGCGCACTGTTAAAAATTCTTCAGTTTTTTTACGGAATTTGCCGGCAGCAGCGGGCGCCGGCACCTGCTGCAAATTTACAAAGCTGCAATCATAGCCCCACTACAGCTAAAGTACAGAATCTGCTGTCAATATTACAGAAGTGCAGTCGGCCTATCGATGAAGATACAAACCATCTGTAAATTTACAGCACGTGCCGGCGTCCGCTGCTGCCACATAATGCAGCAGCATACGTAGGCCTAAACTATGCAGTACCGGTAGTTGCTTAGACTGTTTAAGGCCTTTTAAAAGCCTTTCCACAATAGTAAAGCCCAAAAATCGACACATAAACTGGTATAATACAAGAAGTCGTTTTCCAGAGGTTTAAGCAAATTTTCGACCCCAACCAGGGTCTTCGTCAGGCTGGAACTTTATAATATGAAACTCTAGAAAAGACTTTTATAGAGTTTCATATTGTAAAGATCCAGCCTGACGAAGACCCCGGTTGGGGTCGAAAATTTGCTTAAAGCTGACAGGTCAGATATACTCTCCGACTTGTATGCAAAAATTTTTACGCTCAACTTCGGCAGACCACGAGGCTGCCGAAGTCGAGCGTTCGGTAATGTTCGTAATGTACACTAAGCTTCCTACCTTGAAACACCCATTACACCCTCCGCATGTCAACTACGTCATCATTCACTCGCCTGATAACCGGAAGTGAAGGATCGAGGGCTCTCTGATGATCCAACACTCGAAACTTCAAAATGGATGAAGGGAAATTTCCCGGGAATTAGAGGTAATCACCGCCAGAGTAATAATAGCGTATCGCATCGAATCAAAACACATTGAATAAACAAAATATCCGATTAGTTATCAATGATCGCGGATATGCTATGCAAAAGTAAGTACTCACCACAACGATTGGTGTATCAAGAGACGTCTGCTTGTGCAAGTCGCCATGGCCCTGCACACGCAATGCCACATACACCTGGGCCTGGCAGTGTGTTACGTAACATGGGGAACGTAAGGAGTTCGGTTGCCTAAAAGCCTACAACAGCTATTATTCAGGCCTATTGTCTAGTCCATTGTCATTGAATGAATGGCTTGGCAGTGTGGTTTACAGGCCTATCTCCTTTGAATAACAGAACTCCTAATTCCCCTTTCGGTTATCCAGAGTGTCACGCGATTAGGGCCTACAACTTTGGGCGAGGCCAATCAGTACATAGGCCTACATGCATGAATTCATGGCGAACACATCCAGTGTAGAGGCGTTGGCGCGGGCGTGGATGCACCAGCTAATATCAAGACCGGAGCTGATATTTATTTTGAGGACAAATCGCGTATTTGCATGTGTTCTCGAATTGCCATGTTACGTACTACCAGTGGCAGTCGGAATTAGTTTTTTCGTTCGGACTTTCTGCATTTTTGACGCAGATTGCATGCGATTTTTTGGATACGTACACTGTATATTTGGAGCCCACCTCTGTCCATGCAGAGCCCTCGATGCTTCACTTCCGGTTATCAGGCGAGTGAATGATGACGTAGTTGGTATGCGCAGGGTGTAATGGGTGTTTCAAGGTAGGAAGCTTAGTGTACATTACGAACATTACCGAACGCTCGACTTCGGCAGCCTCGTGGTCTGCCGAAGTTGAGCGTAAAAATTTTTGCATACAAGTCNCCCCCCCCCCCCCCCCCCCCCCAGGTAAAAATCCACCCGGAAAATATCCTCCGGGAAAAAATCCATCTGGAAAACTTAATATTTTCTACAAAAATACTGGTGTTATTGAAGATAAACTAATTTTTTTCCATAAAACTTAGGCATAAATATAGTTTTTTTGGCTATTTCTCCAGTTATTGCCGAAAAACTAATATTTTTACGCAAAAAACTAAGTTTTATACCGATGATTGAAAAACCTACATTTTATCGTCAAAAACTTGGTTTTATTGAAAACAACCAAGTTTTATTGTAAAAATATAACTTTTATGACAAAAACTAGGTTTTTTAGGAGAAAAACTTTTGTTTTTGTCAAAAAAAAATTATATTTTATCCATAAAAACTAAGTTTTCTAAGCATAAAACTAGGTTTTAGTGCAAAAATATAGGTTTTTTGAATAACTGACCAATCCGCTTGCCATATACGCCTGACACGTGACCCCTGGTGGAAGCCTAATTAGCTTACGAATTGCTAATTTGCATTGAGTAGATTGAGCAATTGGGGTGAGGCTATAAAATGTCCACCAGTGCGTTTATTCTATTGTATTCTATAACTTTATTCATGTAGTATAGTACATAATTGTGCATTTGGTGCGAGAAAGGTGCAAACGTGCATAAAACATAAAGATCCCGAGTAGAATAGGGAACAAAAGCATTGAACTTAGGAATAATTAAATAGACATGAACTGAGATATATAAATGAGTAGAACTTAGAAATAATTACGTAGACATGAACTGAGGTAAATAAATAAGTAGAAAAAAATTGTTTTACAGAGATAAATCAAGACGTGACCGCCATCTCCTTCATCTCAAGACGCCCCAACTACTCTAATGATTTCATTGATATCTTCTCTTGTTTCCCCCGTGTCTCTGAGGCGAAGGAGATCGCGGATCATTCCTGCTGCCTGCAAATCAGCCTCACTGGGCTCCTCAACCCTCAGCTGGTTAGCAAACAGCCATGATTTTTGGACAGAAGACCTACTTCCCTGTAGGGTGAGTGTGGTCGCTAGCTTCATATAGATATTCGTGTTGTTTTGCATTTTCCGTAAGAATCGTAGGAGGCGGTCTGCCAAGATGGCACCAATTGGACTTAGTTGGGTGATAACAGGAAGTAAGGATGAGTGAGTCATTGGATGAAGACCAAATATTTTCCTGAGAGCTTTTCTCCAAGCAACATAGAAAAGATTTACAGATTTGTCACTCAAATCCCATAGGACTGACCCATATAAGGACATGCAGAATGAAGTAAGGAGCCTCAACTTAGTATCAAAGGTACAGAAATAAAACCGAGAAATTAGGACATTTACTTTCTTATTAAAATCAGAAATTGCCCTTGTGATATCGGACGAGCCAGGCCCAATTTCGTGCCCGAGATGTATAGCAATGGGCTGCGAACGAATGACAGTATTTTGAAACATTATTTCTATTGCAACATTGATGTTATCGGATCTGTAATACAGTAGTTGGGACTTAGATGCATTGAAGGTAATTCTGTACTCAATAGAGAAATTGCCGGCAATTCTAAGTTGGGAATTCAGTGAGAATTTCGAAGGGCACAGTAGGATAATATCGTCTGCATAAGCGAAAACACTCATAAAAGTATTACCTATATAACAGCCATAACCCGAGTTCCTAAAGGGGCTGGAAGCATAAGAGACCAACTTACGGATCGTGCACTTTGAGCAAACCGTAAGAGATATTTCTTTGAAACTTGGCACACATATACCTTGGACCAAAACATAATCAATGATGACAAACTTTGAGATGCAGTGGTTATGTAACACCTAGCAACCACCATAGCAACCTATTGTTTTCTGGTTTTAAAGGGTTTTCTTGCCCCAAAAGGGGTGAAACATCATTCAGTATGGTTGTCTGTTGCAGCATAGCTGTGATTAAAATCCCACTGCATCATTATTACATAATATGATTGCATAATTGTGTTTACTGTTGTCACCACAGCGACCTATTGTTTTCTTTAGTACCCCCCCCCCCCCTTTTGAAAGATTATACTCTGCTTTTTCATTCTGTTACTGTCCTTTAGAACAAAGATACAGAATCTGTTACTGATTTCCTTTAGAACAAAGATACAGAATCTACATATAAACTAACAAGGCAAGACACTTAAACGCCAGGCATATCAATGGTTTGGTGAGATTTACTAAAGCAGCCTACCTATCATCAACCAGAATTACTTGCATTGCAGTGGTAGTACAGCATTTCCAATGCATGATTTGTCCTTTTCTTTTTGTCCCCATGCAAGCCATTTCGCCATTTCATCCCAGAGGATACTTCATCCCTAAGGTTCATCATTTTCAACTTTTCTTAGCACAAAACAGGCATGTTTTGGGATGGCTTTTCCCAGAGAATGAATTGTTCAAAGACAAGTTGTCCGGGGACAGGGGATGACAGATCATTCACTGCAGGATGTTTCATCCAGAAACAGACAATCATGTTAAATGATGTTTGACCCCTTTCTCAGAGGGGAACCCCTCTGATAGAAAACAATAGGTTGCTGGTGGTGACAACAGATAATTTTGCAATCAGATTATGTAATGATGCAGTGGGATTCATCTTATCTATGCTGCAACAGGCAATCACGTTAAATGGTGTTTTACCTCTTCCTAAGAGGGGAACCCCTTAAAACCAGAAAACAATAGGTTGCTGGTGGTGACAACAGATAATTACGCAATCAGATTATGTAATAATGATGCAGTTGGATTCATCTTTATCTATGCTGCAAGAGACAATCATGTTAAAATGGTATTTTACCTCTTTCTAAGAGGGGAAATGCCTTAAAACCAGAAAACAATAGGTCGCTGTGGTGACAACAGTAAACACAATTATGCAATCATATTATGTAATAATGATGCAGTGGGATTTTAATCACAGCTAGGCCTATGCTGCAACAGACAACCATGCTGATTGATGTTTGACCCCTTTTGGGGCAAGAAAACCCTTTAAAACCAGAAAACAATAGGTTGCTATGGTGGTTGCTAGGTGTTACGTAACAGCTGCATCTCAAAGTTTGTCATCATTCATTATGTTTTGGTCCAAGGTATATGTGTGCCAAGTTTCAAAGAAATATCTCTTACGGTTTGCTCAAAGTGCACGATCCGTAAGTTGGTCTCTTATGCTTCCAGCCCCTTTGAGAAGCAACTCATCAATATACACTGAGAAGAGGGCAGGTGAAAGTATGCCACCCTGTTTCACACCATTTTTTACATTGAAAAAAGGAGACTGAGTAGATCCCCACTTAACCCTCATTTTTTGATGCAGATAGAGGACCGCCACGATTCTTGCCATTACTGGACAGAGACCCTTTTTAACAAGATATTCAGAAGTCTGGAATATTCCACGCGGTCAAACGCTTAACTGGCATCTAGCAACATGGCATATACCGAACTTCCACCATTTTTATAGTACTGGATTACCTCGTTTACGGCATATGTACAACTACTTGTAGAAAGACCCTTCTTAAAGCCAAACTGCATATCTGAGGAAGTGGCTCTCGGCATTTGATAAGAATAGTCGCCTCGAGTAGTTTACAAAATGGACTGTTGAGCATAGGCGGATCTAGGGGGGGGGGGGGGGTGTTCAGGGGGTTCGATACCCCCCCTTGGCGGCCGCGGTTACCATTTTTTAAAAAAATGCATTTCTGGTTTAAAGAAGAGTTCGGAGCATACAATAGTGTTCCCACGGGATTGATAGCATCCAATCGAAGGCCTAGGTAATCCCGACCCCACTCCCCAGGTGCCACGACGTAACTAGAGTCATGGGCGTCTCCAGGGGGTCGGCGGTGCCAACGACCCCCCCCCCTTTGGCGAACAGTGCCCTCGCATTCAAAGCAACGCGTTGAGGAGGACACAGGGTCGATTGCTGAATGACCAATAGTACACAGTACAACTATTCTGCTCCCTTTTTAACGCAACCTCAGAGCCTTATGGTCCCTCCTCCGCATGAAACGAGTCAGTGCAATCATAGATCAAAGATTTCTGGCAGATCATCGACATCAAAACACTGATTTCGGGCGTGGTTTTTAGGAACAAAACGTCACAGGAAAATGCCCCAGAACGCGTCTCGGAGCATCTAGATTTTCAAATTTTCCTGGGGGAGGCCCCCCGCCTTCGGTCCAAGCCAACGCGCTTTGACTCATTGACATGAGTAGCAGCACCGTCAGTGGCTTCAGATACAAACCCTAGTCATTTTTTCATTGCATATTCCTGCATCATGTATATGTACTTATCATTCCCTTCGTCGATGCTGAACCCCCCCCCCCC